>QNUK01000018.1:2287500-2762500 GCA_013621035.1 Clarias magur
CGGTACCATTTTAAAAGTATCAATTTGGCACTGGTATCGCAAACGCAAAAAAAACGCAAACGATACACAACCCTAGTGAAAACACACACAAAAAAATGGCTAGTTCATTAACAAACCTATGCCTGAGAATGCCAGCCAAAATGTTCCCTTGCAGTGAAGGCCAGCACTCACTGACTCATGCAAACAATTGATGGGTGTACACTACTTGACTCAGTGACTGAGTGTTACTCAGCTTAAGTATCTACAGCAGCCACTGCACAAGTTGAGCTGTCTGGAGGCACGAGGAACCTTTTGTGAGGCAGTAGCTTCCCATGGGGCATCAACCATTCCATGCCAAATGTTGAGTCCTGAGAATCTAATGATGGAATATCTTCGTTTTCCCTGACTTGCTGAGTGGTGTAAAGGTGGTTGGGTGGAGGAACTTCTCCATGCTCATTAAACCCACATCTGTAAGTGATCATGGCATCAATTCTGGAGCTGCTGTCAGCCTCCAGGTCATCACCATCACTGCCCTTGAAAAGCAAGCTCCGAAGATTTGGATAGCAACCAGACTCGACCATGACTCCGTGTATATTCTCCAAAGTTGGCATGTTGGAACCTGCGTGAACAGCGTGACACAGCAGATTTGTATGGTGGCGCAGCTGAGCAATGTTTTGCTCTGTGGCAGAATTCTGGCGTAGCAGCTCCTGTGTTCTTAATGTAATGTCCAGGAGTCCTGACTGGCTCAGTATCTCCACTGTGTTAAGGAAGCGGCGGTGCCGAGTCAACCCAGTGGTTGGGTCTGGGACTGAGCCTCCTGAAAGTCTCATCTTACTGGTGGGGAGCAAATGTCCTGCAGGTTCAAAACAAGAAGAGGAAAATGAAAAAGACGAAGTGGAAGTTTTTGAACTGGAAACAGATGATGAACTAAAACCTGTGAAGGCTGATGTCCCCAGGATTTTTAGTTCTGGAGCAGGGAGGCATGAACTCCTCTGTTCTATGTCTCCACGGGAAGAAAGTGAATCTAAGAAAGAATGAGTGTGAGACAGGGAATGGCTCTCCAGCTTCTTCTTTGAATGTTTCTTGGACACATGTGTGGATATAGGTACTTCCTCTTTCATTTCTTCAGTGCACACTCTCTTACTCAGACTGTGCTCTTCTGAACTGCCCTCCCTGATGGAGGTGGGTTTTTCCGGCTTTTTTTTGTTTAGATTAGGAGCAATTCTGGGATAGGAGTTGAGGATGGGGAGGTATGTGCTTTTGCTCTTTTTGTTCTTGCTCTCAGATCTTCGAAGCTGCGATGTAAGAACACGGAGTGGAGAGACAGTGATGCTAGGCTGCTGCAGAAACAGAAGATTACTTTGAGCATTAGTGCCCTCCGATTCCCACAAAGACTGGAGAACCTGATCCTGTGCTGACTGTCCCGGCTTCAGACAAATAAAGACAGAAAACAGAGAACATAATTTATATAATCTAATATCATATAATTTATTTTAAGCCGATCACAGAAAAGTTAAGTGTTGCACCCACTCTCCTATTTATCGTTATCCTCTACATTGACCTCACCTGTTTTAAAACCACATTTTTTATGATAAACATTGGAGTGAACTCTGCTTGTCCAGAGACCAGGATGTGGTTCCCCTTATCTGCTGTACTTGAAGGAATACGGCCCTTCAACTCAGACACAGTGCTGTGCTGATCGTCTACATCTGTCTGTTGATAGTCAGATCCAGCATCTGTGGAGAAAATAACAGAAATTGATCATTTTAGAGAACTTTTCAATTAAAGTACTTCTGTTTTATGAATGATTGGAAATTCACCAATTTACCATTTGTGTGGTATCTAAAATCTGATTTTAATAATGCCGTTTATAATGCCACTAAAACTGTGAGAAAGTCACTAATTTGGCAACACTGCAAACAAGACCGAGGCAGACAACAAAGGAAGTGTGTGAGTGAGGGCACCCCCGGTGGTCTAGAGAGGAATTGTCCATGGTGAACAGGACATAGCACTTGCATTAAAAGGCACCTATTAAGAAAAACTCACTTTTTGGTCATCTTTGCACATTCATGGGACTCTCCTCTGTATGTAACCATTTGTGACGTGATGAAGGGTTTGAGCTGAGAGGTGTGGAATACTGGGTTAATCCGGAGCGCCGCAGGCAGCTGGAGCCGATAGGTGACAGGGTTGACACGGGGGGGTGATGCGATATGGACCGATGAATCTAGGCAAGAGTTTTTTGGATATATTAAATCAGGAAATGAGACCATCCGTGTGAATGCAGCACATCCACGCATTAATTATACTTGCTCTGATTAGATTTTTGGTGGAGAGCCATACCTTGTCACCTGTGTGGTACAATCGTCCCGGAGGGTGTCGACGGCGATGTTGTGAGGTGTAGAAGGTATTGGCGTGCTGAATGGCCTCCTTGGCTTGAGTCCAGGACCGCCAACACCTTCAGACCAACTGTTGAGCTGAGGGTACTTCATGAGGGTTCTTTATGTCCGAACATCGGAGGTTGGAAACCCTGGCATACCTCAAATGGACTCAGCTTCGTAGCGGAGGAGACATGGAGGTTGTGGGAGAGCTCCACCCAAATGAGATAGCGAGCCAAAGAGCGCTGACGGTCGGCAACAAAGCACCTCAGGTAGCGCTCCAGTTGTTGGTTGGCCCGTTCCGTCTGACCATTTGTTTCGGGGTGATAGCCCGAGAAGAGACTGCAGGTAGAATTGATCAGACGGTAGAAGACCTTCCAGAACCATGCAGTGAACTGGGGCCCCCTGTCCGAAATGATGTCCTTAGGGAATCCATGCAGACGGACTATGTGCTCTAATATCAGCACGGCTGTCCTTTTAGCTGTTGGGAGTCCGGTGAGGGCCACCAGGTGCACAGCTTTGGAGAACCGATCCACTATGGTCATGATGACGTTTTTCCCTTCGGATGCCGGCAGGCCCGTGATGAAGTAAAGGCCAATGTGCGTCCAGGGTCGACAGGGGACTGGGAGTGGTTGGAGTTCCCCTGGTGTTGGTTGATTGGAGGTCTTGGCCCTGGCGCACACTGGGCACGCCCGAACGAACTCCTCGACGTCCTTGGCCATTGAGGGCCACCAGAAAGCGCACTGGATGTATTTGAGGGTGCGCTGCGTGCCTGGGTGCCCCGACAGCGGCAAGGAGTGGCTACATTTGATGACGTCGGCCTTGATGTTCCTGGGTACGAAGAGTCGTCCAGGTGGGGCCCCTGACGGTTCGGTCTCCGTGGCCTGTGCCTGGCGAACCCTTGTCTCCAGTTCCCAATGGAGCGGGGCGATGACTCTGGAAGGTGGCAGGACAGACTCATGTTGTCGGGAGAGGGCGTTCTTTGACCCCGGGTGATAGGTGGAAATCAAAAGACTCGAAAAATAGAGCCTACCGCGCCTGCCTGAGGTTGAGTTGTTTTACGTTCTTGATGGTAATGAGGTTTTGGTGGTCGCTCCAGACGATAAATGGTTCTCTGGCGCCCTGGAGCCAGTGTCGCCATTCTTCCAAAGCCCACTTTATGGCCAGCAGCTCGCGGTCCCCTACCCCGTATCGCTGTGGTCAAATTTCTTGGAGAAGAAACCACAAGGGTGTAGTTTCTGGTCTGCACCCCGCTGGAAGAGAACAGCCCCAGCGCCCACCTCTGAGGCGTCCACCTCCACAACGAATTGTTGGTCGGCATCTGGATGGAAGAGAATTGGAGCGGTGGTGAATGGATAGCAGAGTTTGGAGAATGCGCTGATGGCAGTGGAGTCGAGTTGGAAGGGATGAGATGAGGGGCGAGTTAGTGCGGTTAGGGTTGCTGCGACTGTACTGTAGCCCCGGATAAAGCGACAATAGAAGATCGGAAACCCAAGAAACCATTGAAGCTGTTTGAGAGTCTTGGGTAGGGGCCAATGATGTACAACCTCAAGCTTCTGTGGGTCCATAGCCACACCGTGGGACGAGATGACAAAGCCCAGGAACGTGGTGGAGCGCTTGTGAAAAGCGCACTTCTCCAACTTACAGTACAGTCGGTGGACGAGCAATCTCTTAAGGACGGCCCTGACGTGCCGGATGTGTTCTTCGGCGGTGCGTGAGTAGATGAGTATATCATCTAGGTAGACAAATACCCATTTTCCCAACATGTCCCGGAGAACATCGTTCATAAACTGCTGGAAAGCTGCGGGGGCGTTACAGAGTCCAAAGGGGATAACAAGGCTTTCGTAATGTCCATTAGGGGTGATGAAGGCTGTCTTCCACTCATCGCCCTCTCTGATACGCACCAAGTTGTAACCGCTCCGGAGGTCCAACTTTGTAAAAATGGTGGCACCAGAGAGGGTGTCCAGGGCTGAGTTGGTAAGAAGCAGCGGGTGTTGGTTTTTTATGGTGATGTTATTCAGCCCCCGATAGTCAACACAAGGACGTAATTCGCCCGAACTCTTCTTTCTCTTCAAAGAAAAATCCAGCGGCGGCGGGCAAGGAAGAGGGTCGGATGGTACCCTGACGGAGAGCGGAGGACACATACTCCTCCATCGCCCGCGTCTCGGTGGAAGAGAGAGAGTATAGACGGCCGCGGTGTGAAGTGGAACCTGGCTGGATCTCAATAGCCAGGTCGTAGGGGCAATGCGAAGGAAGATGGTCGGCACGCACGCCTCTTACAAAAGACCTCAGCCAGGTCTCAATATGCAGAAGGGATGGCATTGGTGTCAACATCGGAGTTCAAGGCAGGTCGGACCCCATTTCAGGATCCGGGTTTGAGACCAGGAGATGAGAGGGTCATGCTGCAATAACCAGGGGTATCCTAAGATGATGGGTGGAAAGGAAATGGAGGTGAGGTGAAAGCGGATTTCTTCTTGGTGTTGGTCAATGGTGAGGGTGATGGGCCGAGTCTGGGTGGTGATAGGGCTGGAGGAAAGGGGCCGACCGTCGACGGATGTCACTCGAACTGGCTGGGATAACGCCTCAGTCTCCACCCCCAATCTCTTGGCATAGGAGGAGTCAATAAAGTTTCCAGCAGCCCCGGAGTCGATGAACGCGGAACTTTTGACTCGTCTGTGGCCAAATTTGAGGTGTACCTGAACCATGAGACGCGAGATGCTGGGTGTGGTGGCGGCGAGATGGAGGTGACCCGGTGAGCTGCCCCCCGATTCACCGGGCCTGATCGTTTCCCGGGCGTGAAGGGCATATAGCTCTATGGTGTGACGTTGACCCAGAATAGGTGGTGGTGAAAGCTGGTGATCGGGGCGTGGAATGTGAAAAAAGGGGCGTGATGGGCGGCAGGGTTCGGGGGGCTGGCTTCAGATGAGCGAGCAGGCGCTGGTCAATCTGGAGGGCGAGCTGAACCAATCCCTCCAGTGTAGCTGGAAGCTCTCGTCCGGCGAGCTCGTCCTTGATGCGAGAAGCCAGTCCTTCGTAGTAAGCCATCCGGAGGGCGGCGTCCCCCTAGGTGGTCTGCACGGCGAGGGTACGGAAATCCGCGGTGTAGCGACTCACGGAGGATGTTCAGTGAAGGTCAGTGAGTTGGGGGGTGAATTCTCTGTATGAATAGGCTGTGACCGAATCTGACCTGAGAACCGCCGTGGCCCACTCAGCTGCCTGCCCGGATAGCAATGAGACGAGAAGTGCAACGTCGGTCTGTGGAGTACCTGGTGGAATTGAACTCAAACACAAGATCTAATGCTGTTAAAAACACACTGCACCCCACTTATCTGGTAATGCAATAAAAATGTCAGGGGGGGGAGGGGGCGGTGCCGTCACTGCTGCGGGGGGCGTGGCAACAGCCGACTGAACAGCCGCCTCGCGGAGGGTCACGTTCTCCTGCCGCAGCTCCGCCACCTCGCGGCGCAAAACAGGATCATCTTGGAGGTCCTTTTGGAGAGACACGACTTCACCACGGAGCTCATTGATCAGCTCGGCATGCTGGTCAACCACAGCGTAGAGGCGAGCAAACTCCGCTGGGTTTACTGCTTTAGGCTCAGTCATTCTGTCACGAGCCACCGAGGGATGAACACAGTAGCCTTAGCAGTTAGCTCGTGTTGTGTGGACGGTAAACCCAAACGTGGAAGCAGCGCGAGCAGGCAGGATAACCACGCGTTTACTCTTAGAACTCTCTTACACAAAGAGCAAGGATCTACACAAATAAACCCGCGTTCTGGCAACACACACTCAATCAAGGAAGCGATCTGAATAGGTGAGTACTCACGAAATAGTTGGTGAAGCGATAGCAAAGGCATGAATGAACGCAATGACTGAGCGATGTGAAGCGCCATCTTGTTTCCTTTTATGCTTTCTGAAAGCGCGACCGTCTTACTTCCGGGTCCTCGTGCCGGTCGCGGAGCGAGTGTGCATGACATAGACTATTTTTAAAAATGCTTTTCCTACTGCTACCACATGCATAAAGACGTCACATTTATTTTTACATTAGCCAACAGGACAACTGTACGAGGCATTGCACTTGTCAGAATGGGCAAGAGTTGATGTTGAGCACTGAGTGAGCACGGGTTGCTGATTTGACTCTGGGCAGGAGAGGAATGCCTGGTGGGACATAGCATAAGCTCATTGGCCAAATCAGGAGAACACAAAATAGAGATGCAGAAACAAGAAGCAACATTGACAACAACAACAAAAGAAACAGAAATGTAAAAAATAGTGAAGTCTGGTGAGCTGCCCAGGGTGAACATGACGGTCTCACATTAGGTGTTGAGTTTTGTTTAGTTAAGCAATTTGTCAACATAAACCATTTTAGCCTTTGCCTCATGGTTTCAGTTGCCCTTTATTAGCCTTTACACTACACTACACTGCCTGCACACACACACCCCAAATAGATATTTTCCAAATTGTTTAGCACTATCCTTCCAGGTTGTAATGTGTTGGAGGATTCTTCTTTGTTTTTTTCTTTACTTAACATAGGTCAATATTTTGACTTCTGAAATTCTTTTATTCTTTTCCAAACGTATTGGAATGACAAGGCATTTGCTATGCACTTAAGACATTTGAGATTATTAATTTCAGGTTTCATTCCCTTATATTTACATTTAGATGTGGTAAACGATGTAGATCCTGGCACCATTGGTGGCAGACCACCCAATGTTGAGGCGAGCAAATGCAGTGGCACAAATAAAGTGAACTTTCAAAAATAATAGCACTTAATATTTGATCGCATATACCTCACTTGCAATAACTTCAAGCCAGAGACCCACTAACATCAACTAACTGCTGCATTCTGCTTGGTTGATGCTTTTCAAAACTTGTTCCACATCTTTTTCTGTTGTTGTTTGGGTGCATTTCACTCTTCAGTCTCCTCTTCAGGAGGTGAGTGCATGTCAGTTGAGTTAAGGTCTAGTGATGACTTGACCAGATTAAAACTTTCCATGTTTTCCATGAAGACATCCTTTGCTGTGCTGGCAGTGTATTCATTGTGTTGCTGCATTAAGCAGTTTCCCTCGATTAAATTGGATGCCTTTCTCTGCAAAATATTTCTGTAGACATCTGATTTAGTTCTGTTGCTACCATCAAATGAAACAGTGAATTGGGATACCTTCGCCTTCTGTCCTGTGGAGATTGTTGGTGAGGTCACCAAGTGTATTTTTTCTTACTCCTCAGCTCTCACAACGTTTCTGTCATCAACTGCTGTTTTCTATATCTGACCTGTTAGCTGTCTGGTAAGTACCCCAATGATTTATGTTTTTTTCAGGACGTTACAAATTTGCACGTTAAATAATACTGGCTATCATACAATGCTTTTGCAATGTCTTTGATAAATGTTTTCACTTCCTCTTTTACTGGGTTTAATACGGCTTGCTTTCCTCTAACAGACTGCTCTAAAGTCATAAATTGGTTCAATTTATTCAATAACAACAAATGGAGTGTTCTCAGGTGAAACCCAGGAATACCATGATGCGGTGAGTGCCATATTGTGTTTGCATTCTCTTTTCTGGGTTTTAACTCAGGGGGTCAGGCACTGACTGTGACCACGGTCTCTGGACTCTCAAGATTCAGTCGAGATTAAGATTTTGGCCGTGCTCTCAACTTCAACGTCCCAAGTTCTGGTTTGCTACCACCATCACCGGACTAATACAGCCACTCGACTCCTTGTCTGCAAATTCCAGATTTGCCGCCACCTCTGCCAAAAAATTTGCTTTGTGATTGGACCCCTACTATGACTGAACCCCTTCGGCCACACTGACAGCCATCCTACACTCTCCTCACTTTATTTCTATTTCCCCTCACAGCTTTAGTATTTCGTCATTATTTAATAAAAACACTCCTTTTTGGTGAAACATCAGGATATATAATTGAAATTCTGATCATTTTGATATCAAACCCAAATTTCTTCAGCGTTTAAAAAAATAATACTAATTAAATTAGCCTTGATTTTCCACTACACTTAGAGGTGACTATACATTACAGAGTCTATATGACACTAAGTGGGAGGATTTCACAAACCATACCATCTGCCTTTAATAGCAAATATGATTAGCAGCCTATGCAAGGTGAGACGACTGGAGCATATAACTAAATCACTTCAGTAAGAAACTAATCCGGTTATAAACATCATAGATGAGCATCATGTTGACTTCATTAATTCAGCATGTCTCCTCCAGATTACTGTGAGAAATACACACTTCAACAATGACACTGATACTACCAGATGTTTATTAATGATTTGATTACGTCAAATGCAGCAAAACTGATGAGATCACTTCATAATACATATACATAATGGGACAAAATGCTTTTTGCTGGCTGCTCGCTCTTCTCCGTTTTTCACTATTTTACAGTGTGGGGGTGCTGGAGGAATAAGTTGACCTCACCGGTTTCAATTAACCTGTCTGGGAGCACGATAATAGAAAATGGCTGTTCTCTAAAGATGTCTCAATGGTGAATAATCCTAATTTCAGGAAATTCCTCAATGAGTTCACAGTCCAGCACAGCTCTGAGACAAAATGGTGTCTTTTCAAGAGTAGTCTTCCCAGGCTGCCTTTAAACAAGGTCAGCTGCCCCTGCTAAGTCACCGGTATTCACCTCACGATTTGGAGGTGCAGTCTCACAAGTGTATATTGCAGAATCAAAACAGCAACCCGGGGTGTTTGTTGTTTTATGCTTTAAATTATATGTTTGTGTCTAAGGTGTACAAGACTCTCTTTGTTGGAAAAAAAAAAGAATCCGACTTACGACGGCACGGAACTCCCAGGTTGATAGTGGCTGTCACCTCTTCACCATTGTTGGGTCGAGTTTTCCTCTTCACAATGCTCCTTAAATTCTCTATGGGATTTAGGTAGGGCGGGTTTGCTGCCCAATCAATCACAGGGAACCATAGTCCTTTAACCAGTTATTAGTACTTTTGGGGCAGGGTTGTAAACCACCTCGTGCCCCCAAAACCTCCTGGTAGATGGCTGCGCTGACCTTGCCCCTGATAAAACATAATGGACCAATGATGACCGATGATATGGCTCCCTAAACCACCAACTGTACATTGGACCTCAAGCAACTTAGATTGTGTGCCTCTCCTCTATTTCTCCAGACTCTGGGACCTTGATTTTAAAATACTCTGGGACCTTGATGTTCAAATTACTTTGAACTGAAAAGAGAACTTTGGCACTCTGAGCAACAGTGCTTTTTGTCCTTAGCCCAGGTAAGACGCCTCTGACGTTGTCTCTGGTTCAAGAGTGGCTTGACGCAAGGAATGCAACAGTTGTAGCCCATGCCCTGGATATGTCTGTGCATGGTGGCTCTTGAAGCACTGACTCCAGCTGCAGTCCAATGCTTGTGAATCTCCCCCTAATTCTTGAATGGTCCTCATTTCACAATCTTCTCAAGACTGCAGTTGTCCCTGTTGTTTGTGCACCTTTTTTGATCACTTTTTTTCCCTTTCTATTCAACTTTTCATGTGCTTGAATACAGCATTCTATGAGTAGCCAGCCTACTGGACCAGACTGAAAGACCAGTTAAAGGCTGAGAAAACCTTTGCCAGTGTTTTGGAGTTAATTAGCTGATTAGAGTGGAAATGTCCAATATTGAACTTTTTCAAAATATTAAAATGATGTGAGATACTGAATTTTGGGTTTTCCTTATTTGTAAGCCATAATCATCTAAATTAAAAGATGTCACAATATGATGTTACCACTACCAAGCTTGGCGAGTGTGTTATGCTAATGAGCAATGTAGGGATTCCACCAAATGTTGTGTTTTGCGCCAAGCCAAATAAAATAGTTCTCCAAATAAGCTTTCGTGTGGTGTTTTTTCCCCTAGTAAAGACATTATTCTTCTCACCACATATGGCTCTCCTTTAAACACCTATCTGAGGTTATGGATCTCTCCAGCACCTTCAGTGTTGCCCTTGGTTACCATGAACTAACTCACTTACTGAATTTTGGCAGATGGGCTCCTCTAAGCAGCGTTGCAGGTGGGCCAACTTCTTTCCATTTTTTAAAAGACCAAACGGTTTCTATGGTCAAAGTTTAGGAAATATTTGTAACCAAATTTTAATTATGTTTTTTTCCCCTCCAGGTTCTACTGGGTGCCCACTACCTGTGTTCCTTTAAGTGTACTCAGATAAGAGAGAGTGTAATGTGTCGACTGTCTGTCCTTCTTATTTCAGGTATACAATCGTTTCAAACATATTTTTTTCTTCAGATGACAGCTTGTTTCTCATTGAAATTTACAATTCAGACTGTTACCCAAACCGTATACAGTCTTATGCAAACGTTTAGGATAACAGATTTGGGTGCTTTTTTTTATTGAGAAGATGTTAACACAGTCTCTCTTGGAAATGAAAAAATGCAAACATTGATGCATAGTTACTTCTTATGCCATAAATTGAACAAAAATAAAAACATTATTATGGTTCCAGAGTCTCATATTCCTTTTACAAGGTTTCAGACCTTAATCAGCTGGTTAGATCCGATGCATGGAAACAGCTGTCATTAGTAAATGCCAATTTCAAAGCTTTACAAATACTTTGACTCTTCAAACCTTGTGCACACACTTGCGGACACTCAACAACCATGTGTTCCTCTAAGCAGCTGTGTAGAACTCTGAAAATGAAAGTTATTGATGCCCACAATGCAGGAGAAGGCTACAAGAAGATAGCAAAGCGTTGTCAGCTTGCAATTTCCTCACTGAGAAATGTAATTAAGAGATGGCAATTCAGGGGAACTGTGGAGGTCAAGATGAGATCTGGAAGATCAAGAAACCTCTCAAAGAGAACTGCTCGTATGATGGTCAGAAAGACAAAACAAAACACCCATTTGACTGCAAAAAACCTGCAGGAAGATTCAGCACACACAGGAGTGGTGGTGCACCGTTCCACTGTGCAGCGATGCTTACAAGACCTTCATGGAAGAGTCAGAAGAAAACATAAACCTAAAATCAAACCATCATAAAATCCAACATCAGAAGTATGCAACAGAACATCTACAGAAGCCTGATGCGTTTTGGAAACTGATTAAGTTAAAATAGAACTCTTTGGCCACAATCAGCCAAGCCATGTTTGGAGAGAAAAAAGGAGAAGTATTTCATGAAAAGAACACCTTGCCAACCATTAAGCATGGAGATGGATATATCATGCTTTGGGGTTGTGTTGCAGCCAGTGGCACAGGAAACATTGCACGGGTGGAGGGAAGAATGGATTCCACTAAATACCAGCAAATTCTAGAAGCAAACATCACACCACCTGTAAAAAAGCTGAAAAGAGGATGGCTTCTACAACAGGACAATGATCCTAAACATACCTCGAAATCCACTATGGAATACCTCAAGAGACGCAAGCTGAAGGTTTTGGAACGGCCATCACAGTCGCCTGATTTAAACGTCATTGAAAATGTGTGGGTAGATCTTAAAAGAGCAGTGCATGCAAGATGAGCAAAGAAGCCTTTTGCCAGGAAGAATGGGGGGAAAATCCCAAGTACAGGAATTGAAAGACTTTTAGCTGGCTATAAAAAGCGTTTACAAGCTGTGATATCTGCCAGAGGAGGTGTTACAAAGTACTGATTATGTAGGGTGCCAAAACAATAATACAATAATTTTTTACTTTTGTATCCTTGTTTAATTTATGACATAAATAAGAACTATGCACCAACGTTTGCTGGAAATATTGTGCATTTTTTTTCCATTTCCAAGAGAGACTGTGTTAACATCTTTTCAATTAAAAATATCACCAAAATCTGTTACTTATCAAGGGGTGCCTAAACTTTTGCATAAGACTGTATATCAGGTGTGTCTTACCTGAATAACCAGAGTCTTTCTCAGAACTACAGCGGGAGTTCCGTCCATTCTTCACCTGCTGTATGTGAACTTTTGTTCTGGACAGCAAGGAAGCACCGTTGCTTTTGTCCTTGGCATTTTTACTGGCAGGAAGGGCAGGACGCCTCCCCACACAACTCGGCTCCTGGGGCATTATGGGTACTGAAAAGATGAAGGGAGGAAGAGAAAGTCTGTAAACTAATCAGATTTTGAATCGTCATCCATATTACTCAAACCCAGGTGGGTGTTTTTTTGTTGTTGTGAAGCTGCTGCCATCACATTATCATTCACTTTACACCACAGTAAATGCTAATGCCTACACATACAATAACAAACAACTTATTAACAAATAAATTAGTTGGTAACTAATCTGATCAACAATTTGAGTTGACTACATTGATTATCCGTTGCTCTTCGAATCTCTTCCTCATCGATCATAACACAAATCAAAAATAATTTGCTCTGTGTCTGTGAGAGCATGAATGCAGAAGAGGGCAAATGGCACTTTATTTAGCGTGCACTGCACTCCTATGTGATGAAGCATGAGATTTATTCACAACAAACAACCTGCACCCCCTCCACCTCTCTGTTGTGACTACCAACTACAAAATTACTTACAGTAGCAATGATACACAGCATTGGAGCAAGCAAGATAAATAATGTCATTAATTGCTTTATAATGGTATTTATCTTCCAGCATGCTTGGAGTCGTTCAACTGGTTTATACATACCTCTGTTCAATTGCACTCAATACAGTAGGCAAGTTTCCCATTGCATCTTGTAAGAAGCACAGGGAACAGCTAATGCTATAAACAATGGTTGCCAGGTTTCATCTCCAAAACAAACAACATTTGAATGGTCTGTACGGCAAGCATACAGTATTTTTAAATGAGTGCAGTTTAGCGCAAAACAATTATGTAATTTACAGTTTCACTGTCTACAGTCAAGTGAGTTTTACATCACCATGAACTAAAAGGCTGCCTCTGCTGCAAAATCAACATTCAAGCTTGACTAATGTTTGCATCTGAACACACAGACCCAAAAAAAAGCCTTATGGAGAAAGGTTTTTGAGCAGAGGTATGTTTATGGGAGTAAAGGTGAAGCCTAAAACCAGAAGAACATTATAAGACTGTTAAGCATTAAATTCACTGTTCCAACAGGGTAATGACCCCAACCACACATTTTCTACTTGGTCTACTTGGAGGACTAAAGAGTTGTATTCATGCCCCCCCCCCTCCCCCCCATGACTAGAATATTACAAATGTGTGTATGTATACATACTTTTGTTTCACAAAGACCATGTTCAATTAACTATAAGTAACTACACTAGGATGCGTCTTTCATGCAATGTAATCAGATCAGCCATAACAAACCCCACCGCCATGTGAACTGTCAATTCCATCAATTATATGCATAAACAGGTGTACAATTTGGACACCCAAAGCTCATCTACACCCACAGGGACTAACGGATAGCATACCCAGCCCGATCCCACAGAAAAGCCAATGTAGGACAAACTACATTGTTTGTCCTACACTGAAAAAACGTAATGCCAGCCATTAAAAAAAAAAAAGATAACAGTTCACCCAGTGATTTACAGCCTGGTGCACATGCAAAAAGTTCAAGGTTGTCAAGATCCAAAATCCAAAGGATTTGCAGCCAAAGGACTTGTGGAGTTATGCCAGCAGGGGTCGGAACTGTTTTGGTTGCAGAAGGGGGACATGAATAATACTTGGGTTTTAATGTTAATTGTTTAATGTTACGACTGGTGTGTGTGTGTGTGTGTGTGTGTGTGTGTGTGTGTGTGTGTGTGTGTGTGTGTGTGTGTGTGCATAACGTACCTACTCTTGAAGATCCTGAAGTTCCTCCTTCACATTATTCTGCAGGTTTGGGCAGCTCATCATGTCCCTCCATCTTTCAGGCAATCAGCAGAACGAATGAATATGCGCTTCTTCTCTTATGTAATCCTACAGCTTGGCCTGAAATTCAGAGACTCAAACTCTGACACAGACATACATACACATACTCTGCTCCAAAAACAATACAGAATTCCTGGACTTGAGGCACAGAACAACATCGATAAAATAAAAAAAGACACTGTAGAGATAAAAAAAAATTCCATGGTAAAAACATTGGCTTAAAATCTAACAACTGTCTGCGCTCACCTTCATCTCGCGCTGCTCTTTCCTCTCATCTTGTCTTGTTGTTTCATTCTGCGGGTTTTGCGCGCGCCTCAGCTAAACTATTCCGTTGGCGCAACCGTTTCGTTCCAGCTGGACGCTGATCAGCTCTGCAGCTTGAGTGACATCCACAGCAACCAATAGGCATGCGCCAATCTCCGACGTTGATGACGTAAAGGTATCGCCGCGTAACAGCGCACGTGGAGTGGAGAAAAGGGACAGGCGCGAGACAGCCTACAGTTCCCAGTACAGTTACTCATACCTAGCTCGCGGCTATACACGATAGAGCGCGAGTGTGTGCTATTTAATCAGTACACGTGTTTGATCGTGTGATGACGTACGTAAAAATAGGACTGCGACTGTCACCGTTGCCCCATATACTGTACATCCCGACAGTCTAATCAGCCACACGTGCATAGAGGAATAAGTGACCGTGCTCTTATCAGATAAACAGTGCTGTTTGTACAAACATGGTGTAGAATGTAGTTATCTGATGTATACATACTTTACATTCATGTAATCACTCATTAGGTACATTCAGTAAATCAAAAGAACATCAGAAGCACGCGCGGCACCACGGTCACGGTCCGCGTGCTGCTCTCCAGGAACAGCGCGTTCTACCAATGAGGAGTCACAATTCACACGTACACGTGAGTAGAAAAGTCTGGGGGCGTGGCTACCAGGAACGCACGTGTTCGGAGCCGTGTGGACTGTGGAGGTGGCTCGCGCTTCACAGGGGAAAAAACATGCTGAAAAGTTTTAGAGCCAATGGTGATGAAAATACATCCACTGTATGCAATGCCGGTCCCAAGCCCTAATAAAAATGGGAGAGTTGCGTCAGGAATTGCATGTGGTGTAAAACCTGTGCTAAGTTGTTGTGCGAATTGATGGTCAGTTGTGACAACCCCTCAAAGGGAGTGACACACTTTTACCCCAAACTGTTCCCCCAATAAAATCCCAGAGCACACAAAAAAAACATAAAAGCACACGATTGCCCAAATTAAGTTTTTACCTTCAACGAAAGCAATAGAACAAAACAGTGGAGTAGTGATTAGCGCTGTGGCCTCGCGCCTCCAGAGTCAAGGGTTCCTGCCTCGTTTCTGTGTACATGAAGTTGACATGTTCCCCCCCATGTTTGGTCAGCTGCCTCCAGGTACACTGGATTTCTCTCAAAGTCCGAAGACAAAGATTAGGCTAAAAAGGATACTTCCCAAAGGAATGGAGCAAGAGGGTACCAACTCTGTGAGGTTCAGGTGTCCACATACTTTTGTGCATGTAGTATACACACATAATAAATTGACTGTCTTCCTCCAAGTTCATTAAAATAAATATCTTCTATAGTCATTTTATTTCTAAATTCTAATAATTCAGTATGATTTGCCTGAAGCTTTCATATTTATTTGTATGTGAAGTATTTCTTTGTCTTTTTTGCTCTGATATGCACCACTCTAAGCATACTGTATTTTATTTATATTTACGCACATACAATGGAACCTTGAATTGCAAGCATAATTCATTCCAGAAGTGAATTTCCCCCATAAAAAAAATAACGAAAACTTCATTCCACAACCCAAAAATATTCATATAAAAATAGTTAATAAAAAATAAGGAATAAAATAATATATAAAAATAAAACAAATTTACATGCACCTTACTTACAAATAAGATGCTTTACACACATGTGGTCACAGTGTTATAGTAAACAGTAGATGCTCCCTATTTGGGACACAGTCTGAGTTTCCACTGTATACATTTTGGTCAGGAACTACCAAAAGTGCTCCTGACGGAAGGAAGGAAAAACAGTTAACCAAAAACAGGATCATGGGAGGCCAGACTCAAGGTTGCACATGGGGAGTGAAAGCTGGCCTGTGTAGTCCGATCCAGTAGAAGAGCTACTGTAGCTCAAATTGCTGAAAAGATTTATGGTGGTTCCTACAGAAAGTTGTCAGAACACTCAGGTCATCCTGTATCCCTGAGGGTCTGTGTGCATGGAGTTTGCAAGATCTCCCTGGGCTTGGTGGGTTTCTTCCCACATTGCAAAGATATGCAGGTTAGGCTAATTGGCATTCCCCAATTTCTCCATAGTGTGTGAATGACAAGAGTCCAGCAGACAACCTGACCCCTTAAGTAACTGCCATAGAAATGACATCCAGGATATCTTCAGAGTGGGATATACGGATCACCCAATTTGCCAGAAATAAAAAAATAAAAAAGAAAAAGAAAAACCTCACCGTTAGATGAGTTAGGGTAGTCATAATGTTACAGCTGATCGATATAAAACAATGTATTCAGGTCCCAATGCATAAGCTGGTTTAGAAATGATGGCGAACAAGTGCAACAGTACATCTCAAATATAAATGTGACACACACTATCTCTCTCTCTCTCTCTCTCTCTCTATATATATATATATATATATATATATATATATATATATATATATATATATATATATAATATATATATATATATATATATAAAATGAACGTTTGTATTGTGAATATGATGAAATGAATATTCAAATACCATCAAAGGGACCATTTCTAAGATTTCCACAATGTCCCTCCCCCCCCCCCAGTTTTTAATTTTCTTACCCTCAAGGAGTGTGTGGGGGGGGGGGAGATAGTGCACAATTCATGAGCACAAACTACATGAAACGACCTTAATAAGCAAGCTTACATTTTCAATATTTAACAAAGTACTTTTAATTCACATATTTAAAATTTTTACAAAACACAAATTTAAACTTTTTTGACAAATTGAACAAGATGACCTAAAAGAGTTACAAGATACTGTACAAATGAACATTTAGTTATAGACAGTACTTTTTACTGTTAATATAGTTCAGGTCTGCAGGCTCAGAAGACAGGGAGCACTCTTCAGTGCAGGATGTAGACTCACGTACAGCGTCTCCTTTGTAGAGAATTTAACAAACGTTGCTCGAGTTTCTTGGTTGTGAGCCCTCGCTGCTGCAGCAGCCATGATGTTCATGATTGTGAGGAGTGTTGCCTCGCTGCTCACAGTGACACAAGAAAGACCTTATTTAGTTAGAACAACTTTAGGATGAATTACATTCTTGGTAGGTAATTTATAATGTAATGAACACACTCAAGTTTACCAGAAATTTACATTCAGAAGACATCTTATATATTTGATTAACTAGAAATTATTATAAACTAGAAAAGACTTCTTAGCTGCTTGAGCCCCATAATTCAGGAAATTTATAGAAGTCAACTAATATATGCAATTCTAATTTGCTTAAACATTTATATTACAATTTAAAAGTAACATGTAGATCCAAAGTCGAGCTGTATTTGAGAGTTCTATAATACCTGCCCAGGTTTATAGTAGATGCGATACACCACGCCGCCTCACTTTCTGGTGCGTGGGGCTCCGGAATTATATAGCGTGCGAGACGGAGAGCAGCAGCAGCGAGCTGAACCGGGAAAAAACACACACACTTCGCTTCAAGGAGAGAGAGCTCCAACAGATACCGTGCCATGCAGATTACCTACAAGGTATACAGCGTGTAAACCATTGTGCTGATTAACATTACTCTGTACAATCGAAGTATACTAAAATCAGTACTGGTGTGCACCTTTTCACCACAGCGTGCGATGTATGCCGACAGTAGCAAGAAGTGAATGGGTGGAGTGTGAGACAGGTTGAACTTCAGTGTGCACAAAACCCTGCGCTCCATCCGCAACAACTGCTTCTTACTGTAAGTGTTGGCCATCAGGTAGCACAGCTCAGATACCTGAAGCACATGTGCACACAGCTGACCACTCAGAACACTAATGTAACAACGTTGGAACATTGTGCATATGCATATATATTGTGCATATATACAGCATACATGCAGGCTCCAGATCTCTCTACAATACAGAACAGATTTGTTGTCTAAATGTTTTATTTGATGCGTTACCTCTGGAAGCAGGCATTCTTCTTTCTTTGCGGCAAGAAACAGACACACAACGCCAAGCAGCTGTAAACTGGAAATGGATATTTTGATCTGCTGGAGCACACGGTTCAGCAGGTGCACAGCTAAATAAAGTGTCTCCTCCGAAAAGTTAAATGCTTCCTGTGTGGCAATGGAGAAAAATAGCACTGCAGTTCACATTGAATCAGAGCATGCTGAACAAAAAGAACCATTGCAGGGATGTCAAAAATCACTAGATAGAGTCTTGTACAAAAGTTTAGGCACAATATTTTCAGCAAACATTGGTGCATAGTTACTTTGTCATGAATTGAATAAAAAATTTAATAAAAACATTACTGTGGCACTGTGCAAAAGTTTGGGCACCCTATATAAATCAGTACTTAGTAACACCTCTTCTGGCAGATATCACAGCTTGTAAACGCTTTTTATTGCCAGTTAAAAGTCTTTCAATTCTTGTACTTCGGATTTTCTCCCATTCCTCCTTGCAAAGGGCTTCTAGTTCTGTAATATTCTTTGGTCATTTTGCATGCACAGCTCTTAAGATCTACCCAAACATTTTCAATGATGTTTAAATCAGGGGACTGTGATGGCCATTCCAAAACCTTCAGCTTGCATCTCGAGGTATTCCATAGTGGCTTTCAAGGCATGTTTAGGATCAATGTCCTGTTGTTTTCAGCTTTAGCTTTTTTACAGATGGCATGATATTTGCTTCCAGAATTTGCTGGTATTTAGTGGAACCCATTCTTCCCTTCACCTGTGCAATGTTTCCAGATCTGTTCTTACACAGCTGCTTAGAGGAACCCATGGTTGTTGAGTGTCCGCAAGTGTGTGCACAAGGTTCGAAGAGTCAAAGTATTTGTAAAGCTTTGAAATTGGCATTTACTAATGACAGCTGTTGCCATGCATCAGATCTAACTAGAGCTGATTAAGGTCTGAAACCTTGTAAAAAGAATGAGACTCTGGAATTCTAAGGGTGCCCAAACTTTTGCACAGTGCTATAATGTTTTTATTTTTGTTCAATTTATGGCATATAAGAAGCATCTATGCATCAATGTTTGAGGAAAATATTGTGCATTTTCCCCCATTTCCAAGAGAGACCATGTTAACATCTTTTCAATAAAAAAAAAAATCTGTTACTTATCAAAGGGTGCCTAAACTTTTGCATAAGACTGTAAATAAGCCTTGTTGCTTACATGAACCTGGACAAGCCAGTCCACCAAAATGGCACGCGTTGTTTCCGTAAACGGCTTTGGTAGGTCGCTGCTCGACAGAGCAAGGTGCGGCTGACTCCTCTGAAAAACAGTGTAAATATTAAAATCCAACTGAAACGCTAAACTGAATAAGTGGCGATATCGTCAAGGTTACCATCATGTCCGAAAAAATGTCCCACGTGTACGTGCGATCGTACAGCATCCCAAGTTTGCTCATTGCCACTTCTATCTCTCTACGAACAAGCTCGGGAACAAGATCTCTTATTGTGGGTGCAAGCTGCAGACCATGCAGGTGACTTAATACAGCTTCCTCTTCATAAGGCTTTACTGCAGGAACACCTAATAAACACACATCAATTACTGAGAGCAAACACCAATTTCTCACTCTTAATATTAACCATTTTTATTTTTTAAAAATAACCAAATTAAATAAAATAGCACAATAGTAGCACCGAGAATGGATTATAAACATGTGATTTTACCATTAATCAACAAGCTCATCAGGAGTACATATTAGTGTTCTCGACTAACCCAAGAGCAAGAGTAGCATGTGGGTATAGCAAAGTTTGACCATCACTAAAGGTACTACTTTACATCATGTGAATTGACAAATGTGATTTGGTTGGGTGTTGATTAATGTTCTAACAGCATCTCAGTCAGTAGTACTGGAAACAAAGGCAATCAACTGCTTTAGGACACATGACTTATTTTGGTGTCTTGGTAAGAGGACAAACTGCACATTTTTCTTTTACAGGCAGAAAAAAAATGCTATTGAGATAAGGCCTAATGTCGATCCCTTTGTAACCTGTATAACCGAGAGACACAACACTTTAGCACTTGCTGTTACAGGAAAAATTTACTTTGGGTGGTAGTAATGCTACTTTACACTGAGCCAACTTATTACAACAGCATATACTGTTGCATTTTATTCCTTACATAAACTATATGATTCTCAGCATTTTATTTAAACACCTCAAAACACATCTTAGTATTAATACATCAACGTAAAATTTAACATTAAAATATTTCACAGTTACTCCATCAATGTTTACTAAACTGATAGCAAAGAATGCAAGTTCATCTATCCGACAGTGCCATAGACATCACAGTGAATATCGGGTGTATGGAGTCTGCCAGTAAGCAGCCATATTAAAAAATTACTTCAAGGCATTCAGAGAAACTGAATAAATATCCTTACATATTAAAAGCACACATTCTGTTAACATTTCAACAAGTAGACTAGGCAACTATTCAGCCATAACCATGTAAAATCACCAATATCTGGTTTGACTAGAATCGATCATACTTGGGTATTGTGTTTCATTAAAGATAAGTTTTCATCCAGGCAAGAGATCTACGCTTCATGACACGCTATGGCGAAAAGTTTGCGGGCACATGACTCTTACCCAATCGACAACATGTTTTCTGAACAAATTAGTAGTAGTTCCAAAATACAAAAAGTATAGAAATGGTCATTCCCCTCCCCCGCCCTTGCTTTTGGGACAAGGACCAAGGATTTTTTGTAAAAAATAAAATAAAAATTAGATGGGCAACAATTGACTGAGCATACTTTTGATGTTAAATCATGAGTCATCACTGGACTGAAGGCAGACAATTCTCTTTTCATTAACAAAATCTGAAAATTTACCCGCCAAGATAAATAAATACTAGAGTTTTAAACAAATAATTGGTCTGAAATGTTCTGGTAAAATAGTTGAATTTTAAACATTCCCAGAGTTCCAGTTCTGTTCTAGACTCACTTTAAAATCTTGAAGTCAATGATTTTTGTACAACTGTAGTATAAATACATGTTAATTTTGATTGATGTTTTTTTCATGACTATGTGAACTAAAATGTACGGTTTTCACAAAATAGGCAATGTTCAAAATATCCTGTTTAGAAATAATGTTTTAAAAGGGACTGACTTCCATTTCCATTTAAACAAATAGAAAACATTTACTCAACAGGAACAAAATAACATTGTAACCTCCGCTCTTCTGCAAAGGCGAGGCAAATTAGACTCTAGAGTGAGACTCTGGGGGTTCGCCCAATTAGCCATAGCCTCATTAGTGTGGTCAGGCACTGAAGCTGAGAAGGCCAAGAGTAGAGAGTCAGCATTCTAGTTCATCCCAAAAGGCGTTTCGTTCTCCTATTCCAATCTGGACAGACGGTTTTATGCACAGGAGCAATGTGAAACATGTTCAACTCTTACTTGCAGTGAAGAGAAATTAAATTGCTACAGCATACAAAGACATCCTATACATTTCCAACTCCGTGTCAACAGTTTAAGCAAGGAACATGGGTTTTGTGGTCAGATGTCCACAAACATTTGGGAGCAGTGTAGATTACATTTTACACAATACTTGCCATGTTGACGCAGTTGCATGTACATTTTAACACTATAATTCAAGATCAAGGATATGGATGAATGGTTGCCTCTAGGGGACGCCTACAGGGTAAAAAAACTTATGAAATAGATAACATTGAAGTGTGCAAGTGGCTCAGACCTGATCCACACTCCATAATGATTCCATCTTCTGCCAATAACAGCAACTGCTGGACCTGCACAAGACAAATCACTGTACAACACAAAACTGGAAAATTGTTAGACTATTACAAAATACTTTAACCATTATATTTTAGCCTTTACATTAAAAATAGATTTCCTCTGCCATGCTCATTACTGTCTGTGCCTGTTGTCCCTATGCCAATGTGACCTTCTCCCAGGTTGTCTAGCTTCTTCACACGTACTGGTCAAGATAAATTGCCTCTAGATGTACTGTACATGTGCACATATTAACATATGCATATGTTGGCCTGCAAATAACTGGTTCCTCATCCACTTCATACCCAGCATTCCCAAGACAGGGTCCAGAGCCACCACTTTCCTGATGAGGATGATGTGGTTACTGAAAATAAAGGAGCAGGTGGCAGAAACTGGAGTTTTAAAGTATGATGGGAAGGCAGTTAACTTTTAGGTGAAACTCTTATAGCAAGTGTTATTTTCAGCACTGAAGTCTAATTTAGTTATTGCTAAAATATACTCTTGACTAGCATGTACTGTGTCCATGTGTCCATATAAATGGACTGGTCAGTTGAAGTGCACAATCACTGGTAAATTTTAATATCAAACATCAATGGTCTTTAACTGTAACAAGAGCTCACTAATAGCATTAATAGTTCCTTCAGCATAGACAAGGATCCAAGATTTAAAAAAAAAAAAAATGTCCTAAAAGAACAAGTTAAAAGAATTGCTAGCAATTTTTCCAACTAATGCATTTTGTACATTCTAAACAAAATAAAAATTAAACGCAAATCCCAAACTGCTGTTTTCTAAGCCGATGAGAAATCCTTAATTTAAGGGAAATCTAGTACTTTTTTTTTTTTTTTTTTAACAAGATATGCTTACTCTAAAAATGTGTCGTGGGTAGAAAGAGGTTAATGAGCTACTTCCGTAATACGACTCATAACCCCAGTAACGCCTGTGTAGAAACCTAAAGCTGTTCAATACTTCTGCTTAGAATGTCTGCACATTTAGCTACCTTGAGCACTTGCCTTCACCTCTTCCTAATTAGCCACACCTAAACTTTAAAGTTGAAGAACTGCAGAAGGTAAAAACCTCTTCCTCCAGAAGGTTTATGGACTCAAGCAAAATATTTGCATTGTCATGAAGAATCATTGAAGGCATTCACACTTGGTCCATTTAATTGTTCCAAGTGTTCTTAGATCAATTACTTGACTAAATTGTTCTATAGATGTCACAAAAAACACACCCATATTGTATAACTAGCAAGCAAATTGTACTCATCAGCGATG
This sequence comes from Clarias magur, assembly GCA_013621035.1. Taxonomy (NCBI): domain Eukaryota; kingdom Metazoa; phylum Chordata; class Actinopteri; order Siluriformes; family Clariidae; genus Clarias; species Clarias magur. Next base: position 2,310,864 of record QNUK01000018.1, read on the forward strand.
GTGCAGTTCATATGTGGCTCGTTTAGTAGACCACTTAATTAAAAGATAAATTTGCTGAAAATTGTTGTGTTTGCAGTGTTTTCCAATTTAACACAAACTGTTTTAAATACAAGTTGAGAAGGAACAGCAACAACTTGTGAAAAGCAAAACCTTCAAAATGCATTACATAATTTGAGTGTTAGGTATACACCCTTTTTGCTTTAGTGATGGAATACATTGAGCTGACACTCCACAGATCAAATTGCTCAACAAGTTGTCTGAACAAGTTTCAATAGAATGGACTTAACTCACAGAAAATCTAAATATATGTCATCATAATCAATCTCAAATTGTCTTAAAAGTTGCAATTATGCAAAATAAATTTTTTAAAAAATCACAATTTCTAAAGGAGCTGTGTTGGAGTTTTGAGAACAAGATTCTCTTTTTGAGGCCACTTGTATTGTGAACAACAAACACACGACACTATTTCACAACCTTTCATACTTCAACGAAATTGAGCATACTCTTCTTTTTAAAAGAACTGGATCAGAAAATAATCTGATCAGGAGCGTATGCTCGTGTATTCAGCAGTTTGTATCCCTCAGTCACACTCTAGCAGGAACAGTTTACCCATCTGTGCTCTGTATTGTCGGCTTTGGGCTGCTGTTTCTGCTCCTCTCCCTCTCTCGGCACCCCGCGCTCCCGCACAGCGCATGCGTTTGCCCACGTGCGCAAAGGGAACCTGGCTTCTTCTGTCTGTAGAAAAACAGCCTTTTAACCCCCATGCTTTAAAAATAATAATTGTTATTATTATTATTATTATTATTATTATAGGCACACTCGGTGCATGGTGTACCTTGCGGTCCAACAGCCCCCTGGAATCACAAAAACCGGTTCTGGCCATGATGGAACCAGAGACACACTCACCAGGAACCTGCAGCTACCTGCTCAAGCCCACCTGCCACATCAGCTGCAATTTAATTAGTGCACGTGAGGGGGTAATTGACAACGGGCGGTCCTAGCGCACTGCAAAACCGAGCAAATCTCTCATATATAAATCTCTCGTGTGGGTTTAGGAGTTGGAAAGAAAAAATAAGGAATTTTCCAGGAACATTATTGTACTGAATGGTTTAACTACTAGCGGCGTTTTATCCCGGAGTCCATCGGAAGCCACACGTCCTCGTTTTTTCAGACTGTACTTGTCATTTTAATAGAAACACTTTGCTTTGCAGTTATGTTTAGGTAATAAACTCCCCCGTGCTTTAAGGTTCACCGTTTGCCATCTCTATTTTCCACGTCTACAGTGAGTGAAACAGCGCCCCCCCTAAACGTGATATGTGAATGTGTGGTGAAACCGTGTATTGCGTCTTTAACGTCATGTTAAAGGTGAGGGGGTTGGGTTACATACAGAAAATTGGCACAATGTACATATTGAACATTTGGGCTAATTTCAAACGACGAGCAAGTATTTGTGTATGTTAAGTTAATTTAATGGAGTTTGTAAATAATTTGTTCTATTAAATAATAATCTGCATGTATTTGTACTCAAAAACCCACCAAGCACGGGGAGAACATGCAAACTCCATGCACACAGAGGCAAGGTGGCACTGCTAACCACAAAGCCACACACACACACACATTGCTAAAATAAAAAATAAATAAATAAATAAAAAATAGAGGTCTTGTCTCAGATGGCTATTATACCCCCACAAACCAGGCTAGCATTTGCATCACTGGAGAAATGCATATAAATGTGTTAAAATACATGATGTGGTCTTTTAGTGGACTAGGAGCATTATCATATTTAATAATAAATATGTTGCGTTTATTTGTTGTAGGACTGAAAGTGTAAGATTGTGAAACGTGAGCAAGGCTCCCCGTGGGGGAATCGAACCCCTGTCTTTGTCCGCTGACCTCCATACTAACGAGGAGCGGTCCTAAACCGCCACCTAGTGTACTTTTTCAAGTGTACAAGTGTTAGCGGCTTATCAAATCGAAAGTACATGAGGAGATGAAAAGCCTCGACAATGGAACGCCTATAACACGAGTCACTATGGCAACCACAAAAGGTCCAACACTGCTCCCTAGTGGCGGTAGAAATATCATTCATTCAATTGATTGATTGATTCATTCATTCACTCGATTCATTCATATCTTCTATACCGCTCAACCTGTACAGGGTCTCTGGAATATATTACGCAGAATGATTTTAGAGTTTAGATATAAACACACTATATAAAACTGATGATGAAATATACAGTTTCATCAGGTATGGTCGTTTTTCTAATTTACAATTTGATTTGCCATACACAGTATGATATGTAGTGGCGGCACGGTGGTGTTGTGGTTAGCACTGTTGCCTTGCACCTGCACCGCCAGGGTCCGGGTTCGATCCCCGGCCAGGTTCGATTCCCGTCTCTGTGTGCATGGAGTTTGCATGTTCTCCCCGTTCTTGATGGGTTTCCTCCGGGTACTCGGGTTTCCTCCCAGTTTCCACAGTCCAAAGACATGTAGATTAGGCTAATGGGCGTTCCCAAAATTGCCCGTAGTGAGTGTGTGTGTCTGTGCCCTGCGATGGATTGGCACCCTGTCCAGGGTGTACCCTGCCATGTGTCCTAATAGTGCCCTGGGATAGGCTCCAGGCCCCCCATGACCCTGAATACAGGATTAAGCGTTGATGAGTGAGTGAGAGTGAGTATGATATGTAATAAAATGCTTATACTGCCCGTGAGCAAAAAGAAAGATTTCTCTGCGAGAAATATATTACACTGATGTTAAAAATATTTACAAGGTCACCAAAATAAAAGTGTAGAAGTTTATAAAGTGTATACACATAATTTCACCACAAGCAATTATGATTATGTCTAACCTACGTTACCTAAATGAACAGCATTATGTTGCTAAATTTAACATGCGATATGTTTAAGTTATTGGTTTAATTTTTTAAGCACAACATTTTTCTCCCATCCCAACACTGCCAGCATTTTTTACAGTAATGACATTATGTATTAGAAAGCAACACCTAAACGCCTTTATACAAGTTTCCAAATCTGTGCTTATTGGATATGATTAAACTTCCATTATGCACAGTAAAAAGGCTGAGGGCCAAAAACACGTGACTCATCTGGCGCACAGAGGCTGAGGAGACTGCCCTCTCTGATACATCATCCTGAGCATCCTGTTGCTGAAGGCCATTTGGTCGTTTGGCCTGACATACCCCAGGATGTCACCTACCCTTGTTACTTAGTTAGTTAGTTAGTTATTCTTATAGTTAGTTATTCTAATAAATGATATATGTACATAAATTTTTTGTCTGTATTACCTCATTGAGGTCATCCATCATTCTTAGACACGATTTGACACACTGAATTCTTGTAGCAGTACAATTCTCACTCACTCTCTCACTCATCATCTATACCGCTTAATCCTGTATTCAGGGTCACGGGGAGCCTGGAGCCAATCCCAGGAGCCTACGGGCCTATGGGATTGCCTACGGGCAATTTGGGAATGTCAATTAGCCTAACCTACATGTCTTTGGACTGTGGGAGGAAACCGGAGTACCCGGAGGAAACCCACCAAGCACGGAGAGAACATGCAAACTCCATGCACACAGAGACGGGAATCGAGCCTAGCCGGGGATCGAACCCGGACCCTGGCGGTGCAAGGCGACAGTGCTAACCACTACACCACCGTGCCGCCCAGTACAATTCTTTATTTTTTTTTAAACTAACTACAGTTTCTTTTTAACTCTTTCGACTTTTTTTTAAACTGCTGTTTAACTCTTAGATGTCTTTCAGACATCATAATCTATTTTAAGGTGCTGTAGAGTTGAATGTGTGAAATATTGTGATCGGCTGTCACGGTGTTGTAAAAACAGAATTCTAAAGATAGGGTAAAGATATAAATTATTTGCCTAATGTCCTTCATCTTCTACCAGTTACTGATTGTGTAATCTGTCTGCTGGAATTGCAGTTGTAAGTACTTTTATCATGATACTGCACTTACTTTCATAATGAGATGGAGTAAAATGCAAAAATGTTTCTTTTTTTACAGAAATGATGACGCTTGTGAGAGTGACTTATTGTGATATGCATTTAATTAAAAGCATCTAATATTTGACGATCGTGTTATGTCATTTGCACCTTCTTTTAGATATCTACTGTACTGTAGTAGTTGATGATGATGTAATAAATTTAAAACCTTCTTTTTCTCTAACTAAGAAATGCTGTAGATGGTAAAAATATATATATTTATTTGATATTGTATATGATTTGCAGACGTCTGGAAGCATCTACTGCATTAATATATGGGATTCTGCCAGGACTTCCAGGAGAGTAGGATGACTGCCATTGGTACATATGTTTTAGTAGCCCTTGTTTTAAACATCTATTTTTAATTCTTGACATTGAAATGTGTTGTGCTAGCTCTCCAAACTAGATGAGTTCACGCTTGTGTTGAAGGTTCTTTTCACTTGCATGTGAAAAGATAAACACAACACAAACATTATTTTATAAATTCTCAGTTGAGATAAAGATCGTATTTAGTGGGATTAGTTCAAGTTCAAACATCAAGTCTGATAAGATTCAAGTCAATACAGAAAGCATCTCAGCACTTCATCACTATTTACAAACATTCTTGCAATAATTATGTAGGGCAATAATGCAGTGTACAAGCAGGCTTTTTTGTTGCTGTTCATGATGTTTTGCAATTTTGCATTTTTACTACAAATGTTGTGTGATCATATGTGCCCCAAACCGGATTTGAAAATGGTTTCAGTTAGTGGATCACAACGCTGGACTTAGTTCACATATGCACAGAGTGCTGCCCTCTTAGGATTGGATCACCCAGGACGTTATTGCAAGGTGTAAAGAGTGTTTTATTTCTAGGTGTAATACCGCACAGCTCTAAAAGATGATGCCAAACCAACACATCATCTGAGCCACAGCCACATGTGCTCCGTTTATATGGAGGCATTGTGTTCTTAATTGAATGTCTGGTCTTAGCTGGCTGCATATGAAATATATTTAACTGCGTTTTTATAAATCATCCATAATATAAACTGAGATTGTTGATCCAGCCTCCAAATTCCCCAGATCTCAAGCCTGATCGAGCATCCAAGGGAAGTGCTGAACAAACGTAGTGTGTGCAACCATTCCTTCTTGTAACAGTTCAGAACCTTAAGATGTATTTCTAAATACTTTCCCAATAAACAGTACTTTTACAGCCTAATAATTTTTGTACAAATCCTGACAAAATGATGGGATTAGATAGGGAATGTTCATCCAGTTTTTTTTTTTACTTTGTAGCAAATAAACACATTAAAGACATAAAACAAAGCAATTTTTGTGAAACATACCTCCATCAAATGAAATTATTTACATTATTTTAATCAATTGCACATTTTTGCAGGTCAGATAGGAGGAGAAAAAATGGAATCACAATGTTGAGGGGAAAAAAAGGGCTATAAAAATGAGTAAAAATGAAAATTAGTCTTCAGGGAAAAGATGGTGCTCACAGAACTTAGCAAGCTGTTGAACTCATGACCCCAACCATACCTGTACATTTATCAATTGAAGCAATGAAAGGATTATATTATCATTTATTATATTATATTGTTCAAGAAAAAAATCCAACACGGAGTATAGCAAAAGATGTTGGTTGATCTCAGCAACCAGTTTGACTGTCAGTTCTGTTGGAATTTATAAACTGGTCCATGATGGGCTTCATCCTAATAAGCTGACCTCTTTGTTGAGAGGGTTGAAACCAGTGTGATGTACAATATTGTTTTTCACCAGTGAAGTCTGGGATTTGGAAAATTGAACCTCTCCTTAAAAAAATTAAATAAAATAATTTAATTTGTGGAGCAAAAGTACCAATTGTGATTATTGCTTTTGATGATTCCATAATTTTGTCCTCAACATTGACTGCATTGTTTTTTTTGTTTTTTTTAAATAATTTCATTTGGGTAAAAAATGACAAATATACATCCTGCAAGTATGGTCATTCCTTAGTATTTGCCTGGCACAATGTACATGACTTTCATTTTTAGGGGGCAAAATGTGGTTCTATAACTTTTATAACACAAATCCAAATAGCTTTATGCAAATTTAAATGTCATTACTAAAAAGTATTCACTTCCCAATCCATTTGCTCGCTCAAAGCACTTCTCACATTCAGCTACAGGAACATAAGTGAGACCAGACACTGGGTTTGGAGACCTGACGGACAGTCAGCATTTATTCCAAAGGTGTTCACAATGCTTGAGGTCAGGTCTTATTGCCAGCCACTAAACTTCTTCTACATTCTAAACTTCAGAAAACCATCTTCACAGATCTATTTTTGTGCAGAGGGGCAATATCAGGCTAGAGCAGGTTTTTGCCTCTTAACTCCCGTTTAAGGAAATCCTATAAAGGCATCATATACTTTTTTTTTTTTTTTTAAATATTGCCAGCAATTTGTGTAAGGAACAATCACCCTCGAGGTGTGCATACATGTGTATCAGTTCTGGTCCTCATGATATAAAATCAAACTTAACATGACATACATAACACCTTCCCCATGAAGTATGATGACTACATGACTTATACCTTTACTTCATTAACTGATTATGATGACACACGTACACAAACTGGTTCAGTATTTTACAAAGGACATGAGAACAGACAGCTGGTGGAATAGATTATATTTATATTGAGTTCATCAGGATGATTTCATGAACAAAAGAACCATAAAAAGGTCACATCTGCTCTTTTCAAGAAACAAAAAGTTTGCAAAATAAAACAAAACATAAAACTTATTCCATCTCACTCACTCCATCAGCTCTCATCCTAACTGAGATCGTTAACCAGCATAACACGGAGAGACGAGGAAAAGAGCTAAGGAGAGAGACGTTTCAAATTCTCATTTAATAAAAATCTCTTTACATCAAAGCCTGCAGAATTGTACAGCTGAGTGACTGGGTGTTTTACAGCCAGAGGCCGGCTGCACTTGTGGGGTGTGGTCACGCGCAGTCCTGCATAGCACAGTTTAGTAATTCCTCTGCGACACCTGCCGAGTGAGGCCTCTGGTGTCTCTAAGCAATGAAACTAAGATTACATCTTCCCAGTGCTAGTACTGTGTGGAATTCTTGCCATCTGTAGCAGACCCCGGGGTTACACAGTGATGACAGAGCCTTACAGGTGCAGAAAATGGACACACTCCACACACACACTCATCCACAGAGCTGCGGCTGCTCTTTTCCCTTTAAACATCTACTGTATCTGTATGTGGGTGCATGTGTACATATATATAAAGTCAGCGACCCATCCCATCCCCTAACCCGATCCCACCCCGCCCATCCCCCCACTATGGGTCCTGTACAAAATTGAATCAGAACACAAACACGAAGATGTACATTCAGAGCATACACACGCCTAATCATTCTCACTAAACCACACACACACACACACACACACACTATATCAGCAGTATGTGTTGTTAAAAGACCACAGTAACAACTGAATGCATAAAAAGGGCACTTGCATTGCAGGATGGCTTCAATGCGTGCATTTTTCCTGTATTAAAAACTGTAACAATGTGAAGCTCTACTTCTTTTTAAACTTGGTTAAAACGTGCATGTGTGTGGGGGTGTGTGTGTGTATACAGTATATGTTGTTTCTGAGGTGTTTAACACAATGAGTCGATGACTCATTTTATTAAAGGTGTGAACAGTGTGTAGTGTAACAGACCGCCTGGAGGACCAATCTGGATCAGGTGCAGCTTAATGAGGCCTTCACTGCGCAACAGACTGCTGATCTCAGTGAGGAAGGTGCTGTGGTGGTTGATTTGCTGGTGAGAGTGTGTGTGTGTGTGTGTGTTTTACAGTTTGCTGGTAACAGTGTGTGTATGAATGGTTGTTAGCATGATGGCCAATTTGCTGGTGTGTTTAAGTGTAGGCGTGTGTTGCAATGATATCTGGCTTGCTGGTGTGGGCGTGTGTGTGTGTGTGTGTGTGTGTGTGTGTGTGTGTGTGTGTGTGTGTGTGTATGTGTGTGTATACATGTATGTGGGGTTTGTGTGCACGCGCATACGCGTGTGTCTGTGCAGGTCTACATCACTCCCGTACACTGGCAGAGTAAGAGAACTGAGGGAAATGTGTGCGTGTATCCGGGTCCTCAGTATCCAGACTACCATCTGCACAAACACAAAGAAACGTACACACAAAACGAGACTTATTACGCACCATTAACACTCAATGTTACATTTAACTTTACTTCAGACTTCATACTCACACTGGTCAGGCGGCGTGACAGTGATGGTCTGCAAAGTGAACTCCTCATCGAAATAGCGCGTATCAGTCTCTGACGTCACCTGAGGCTTAAAGGGCGGGGTGAGCTAAAAACGACAGAGATAATGTAATTTCAATGAACAAATCAAATCAACAATGACAAATTGAGAACAATGGGTTTTTGCTACCATATCTGGGGACATCGGCAAGTTAAACAGACACACTGGAGGCTGCTCTCCTCACAATGGAGGCTGCTCTAAGTGACTGAACATGTCTTCAAATACACAACATTTATATCCAGGTGCAGCTCAATAAATTAAAATATTTATCCAGTAATTCAAAAAGTGAAACTTGTGCATTATATTGATTCAATACACAGACTGATATATTTCAAGTGTTCAATTCTTTTAATTTTGATGATTATGGCTTAGAGCTAATGAAAACCTGAAATTCATTATCCCAGAAAATTTGATTATTACAGTGGAACCTTGGTTCACGAACGCCCTGGAGTGTGGGCAGGTGCCAAGTCCTGCTGGAAAATTAAATCAGCACCTCCATAAAGCTGGTCAGTAGAGGGAAGCATGAAGTGCTTTAAAAATAATTGGTAAACGGCTGCGCTGATCTTGGACCTGGTAAAACATGGTGAACCAACTGTGCAAACTTTACACTGGACCTCAAGTAACTTAGATTCTGTGCCTTTCCTCTCTTCCTCCAGACTCTGTCTGGGACCTGGATTTTCAAATTAAATATGAAAAATTTATTTCATCTGAAAAGAGGACTTTGGCCCTCTTCAATTCTTTTTGTCCTTAGCCCAGGTAAGACGCCACTGACGTTGTCTCTGGTTCAAGAGTGGCTTGACGCAAGAAATGCGACAGCTGTAGCCCATGTCCTGGATACGTCTGTACGTGGTGGCTCTTGAAGCACTGACTCCAGCTGCAGTACACTATGAATCTCTCCCAAATCATGAATGGGCTTAGTTTCCTCTCAAGGCTGCATTTATCCCAGTTGCTTGTGCACCTTTTTCTACCTCATTCTTTCCTTCCATTCAACATTCTGAACAGCCAACCTACTGAACCGGACTGAGAGACCATTTAAAGGCTCAGGAAACCTTTTCAAGTGTTCTGAATTAATTAGCTGATCAGCTGTCACACTCTGCTCTACACAGAAACTCTGGTCTGTCGCGATTCTTTTCAAAGGTAAGCTCGTTTATTTGTTTGTTTGTTTTTTTACTTTACAGCAGTGATTCGGTTAGTCTGCGCTCATGCGAGTGTCATTAGGGAGATTAATTTTTTTTCCCGTTAAAACAGTATTTCCGTTGTGTGTGTTTGTTGTGAAACTTAAAAAGCGAGGTGGGGGGAGGGAGGAGGAGTTTTACCGTGCAAGACGAGGCGAGGGAATGGGCCAATTATACACACATGCGCACACGCACGCACACAAAATACACAGCGTCTGAGCACACAAACGGAAACACTTATCTGTTGGAATTTATTTTAACTTTTTTTTTTTTTTTTAAGGTAAAGTGCAGGTTAATTTATTTTATTTTTACTTTATATATTGTATTAATTATTTTTCTGTATTTATTTTTTTGGGCTGTGGAACGAATTATTTGAGTTTTCATTATTTCTTATGGGAAGGTTTGGAATACAAGCCCGCTTCCGGAACGAATTATGCTCGTAATCCAAGGTTCCATTGTATTGGTATCTGGTGCATGTCAGGTCTATTTTTGTACAATACAAAAATAGACCTGACCTAGTAAGAGAGATATGCTGATCTGCGTTTCCGGTTCTGTTACTGCTCACCTTTTTCTGCAGTACATCCTGCCAGTTGATGGAGGAGAAAAACTTGTGAGACATCACTTCTTTGGCATCTTCAGAACTTCCTCCCAACCTTCATTCAGGGAAAAAGGATCAGTGAACACAATGGCTGACGTAATCAGCTTCACATTAAAAACACACCTTCTACATCTTGTGTATTTAAGGATTTCTCATAATATTTAACAGCTAAAATATCTAAGGCTGACCACGGGATGGTGTCTTTGTCTGACCTTTGTTTAGGGTCTTTCTTGAGCAGTCCAGCAAGCAGGCTCTTGGCCTCAGGTGACAGGTTTCGGGGGAATCTGATCTCCTCCATGAGGATGAGCTCAAACAGTCGCTCGTGATCCTGATTATAGAATGGAAGTCGACCGCACATCATTTCATACATGACCACACCCAAACCCCACCAGTCGACTGCCCGTCCGTAATCATTGTCCTCCAGTACCTGCAGACAGATAAGGAGAGAGACAAAGATGTGAAAAAAAATGGAAAGATTATGACAAATGAGAAAAACTGTTGATGTATTTGGAAAGGGTATGGTGAGAGGGAAAGAGAGAGAGAGTGTGTGCGAGTTTGTGCTTGTGTCTACCTCAGGTGCAAGGTACTCTGGAGTTCCACAGAAAGTCTTCATGGTGGCTTCATTGGTAATTCCCTCCTTACACAAACCAAAGTCTGTGATCTTAATGTGTCCATCTTTATCCAGCATTAGATTCTCCAGCTACGGAATAAACATGCAGTCAAATTAACAAACAAACAAGCAAACATCTGCTTAACTTTAATCTCCCTAGAGAAAGCAAACCACTTCCTAACATATTCATTCATTTAAACAAGTGTCTTTCACTTCAGTGCATCCTATTGATACTGCATAAGAGTCCTAATCATATCTCTAAATATTCATAAACATCTCAAATTCACCTAATCTAGTAATTGTTAACCTCCTTATTTGCCTAATAAGTCAATGGCCAACCAACATGAAGCAAGTAATGTGCATAAGGAAGGATGTGTTCGAACTGAGGTGTATAAAGTTACACCAATCAAAGATTAGGAGTTTGGCAGATGCAGCCGCAGCAACACAAGACACAGAGAAGTGTCAGATGTCCAGCACGTAATAGAAAACAGTTCCACACTCAAATCCTGGATACTGTAGTGGACTGTGGACTTCTGACTGGGGCTCAGGGTTAAACCAGGCTGCATCGTGAGTTCCTTGTCTAAGCTATACGTGATGTACATCCTAGTCTGCTAAAACTTCACAAGAAAGGCAGGACATTAGAGCAGTATGTGTATTCTGCTCTAATCTTGGAACACTGAAGTACATCTTGTGTTGTACTGAGGCACTTTTAATAAGGAAACAGCTCTGGTGTCACATGAAACCACTCAAACCACTCAGTCTATTCATCATAGCTGAGTCGATCCTCAGTAAGATACCGGCGTCAGTTGGTAGATCTGGAAAAGCTGCAGAAGAACTTCATAACGAGTAGGAACTGAAGGTCTGATGACAAGATTGCTTCGGATGAGGAAAAATGTCACCAGTTGTATGGTACTGTAGTTGCCTGACTTCTAGCTAGAGCATTTCTCTTCATGGGCAAGGGAAAGATAAATAAATAAATAAATAAGAGAGACATTACCACCAAAATGGAATAAAGTGCATAATGCTAAAAGGTTAGAAACGGAAACCAAGTCCAACAGGGTCAGATGATGTTACAATCTTACAGTTAATCTGGTAATTGAATCATGTTACCAGAACTGCAGGAGTAACAAACCTAAACATAGTAACAGGCAGATTTATATCAGATATAGAAAATACAGCTAATGCAAATACCACATCTCTGTGACAGTACCGGTGAGAGTAGATCTATGCAATACACAGAATGTTAAGTACAATCTTAGTACTATTAATATGTACTGTATGTGGTTTTCACTACATTATAATACGGGAGTCTGGAAGAGATGATATGATCTATAAGGTGGATAAACAACACACACCAGTAAACCTGAATGTGTGTGTGTGCATGTCTGGGTACGGGCGTGTGTGTGTGTGTGAGTGTGTATGTGTGTTTGACCTTCAGGTCTCGGTAGACAACATCTCGAGAGTGCAGATACTCAAGCGCAGAAACAATTTCAGCTCCGTAAAATTGTGCTCGATCTTCTGTGAAAACGCGTTCGCGGGACAGGTGGAAAAACAGCTGGACACAAACAAGGACAGAGAGAGGATCAGGTATACGGCATGTGGCATTAAGCTGTGTGCCCAATTTTCAGTGTGTAGGTGTTAATTACCTCGCCTCCGTTAGCGTACTCCATGACAAAGCAGAGACGGTCATGAGTTTGGAACGCATACTTTAGTGTCTGAGCACAAAAACACAAGCACCAGATCATTACACATTTATGGGCTTTTTTTTATTTTATTTATCACATCACTGACTATTCCCTGCAGGTCTGCATATATTCAACATTCTTACTGTAAGGAAGGGGTGTCTGGTGTTCTGCAGCACCCGGCTCTCTGTGACTGTGTGCGCCACTTCATCCTGAAACACAAACACCCAAAAAAAAACTTTCATCTACAACCATGCAGAAACTACTAAAAATAATGCTGCAGTTATCATGGTAATTAAAAGGACAAGACAGAATTAGTACGTATTGGTGCTGTGCAATAAAGATGACTGTTAGGAGTTATTACAGGTTGAACAATACTGTTAAAATACAAGTTGAATAAGAGTTGCTATGCAATTAAAAAAAAAAAAAGAAAGAAAAATTCACACAAACATAAGGAAGCTAATATTAGGCTTAATGGCATATTAATTACTTTAATTACTTTGGAACATCAGCAGATGTTAAATGCCGAAAAAACAACAATCATTTTTCTATTAATACCATCAAAAAACTGTAGTCTTCCATGTTCACTCAAAACTCATCATAGTGACTATTCTTGCTCACAGGCTTTAACTATCTATGATCTCCATATCCATCTATAATCTAAAGCTCTCTAGTGAAGTGGCCTCCAACATTTTTTGCACCATGAATCAGTTTTTTTATGCGAGACAGTTATTTTATTTATTTATTTTTTTTTAAATGGACGGGCCATCACGCGCTCGTAACAAAGCAATATAGTGCAAAATAAATCCAATCCCAATTAGTGTGAGCCAGGAGCTTGCTTCCAGGTAACGAGATGCTCCCACCTAGGAGTGATGGGGATGGTGACACCCGAAGTTGATTCTTCAGTCTGCTCAGATGTCACCATCACTAAAGCCAGACTAAGTATCAGGATTCTTTTGTGTGGCGGATTTTTACATTTATGACCGAGATGCACCACACAAAAGTCACAAATACAATGCGCTCCTAGTTCAAGAATTTCACACATCCTCTACTCGGAGTGCTGCGGATATGTCTGCGCTAATGCCACCTTTTATCTCATAGTGGCGTTCCACATTACTGCTTTTCATCAGCACCGCGGTTTCGGATGGACAGACAGACGTGTGTGTGTGTGTGTGTGTGTGTGTGTGTGTGTGTGTGTGTGTGTGTGTGTAAACGTGTGTATTTGTCACCTTGGCGATGATGACCTCCTTCCTCAGGATCTTCATGGCATAATGCACGCCAGTTGCTTTCTCTCTGACAAGAATCACCTTCCCAAATGTGCCCTTACCCAGCAGCTTCAGGTAGTCAAAATCACTCATTGTCTATAGCGCGAACACACACGCACAAAAAACGTTACCTTAATGTGGAAAATGGCAAGAACAAATACTCAAATTGTTAACATTTTTTTTTTTTTATCTTTGCGTTTGTATGCGAGTCTGACCACTTTGTTGCGTGATTTCGCTGAAGGTGTCTCCATGCTGCTGTCTCCTGATGAGCTGAAGTTAATGTCCATCGGCTCCTCTTCCTCTCGTGTCTTCAGTCCATTGGCTACAGCCTGGATGGCGCGGATCCACTCCTCCCTGGGAAAATGATAAAGAGGACAGAAAAAAAAATCAATATATAAATTAAGAGTAGTCTAAAACTATTGCATAAAACACCCTTGTGTCCTAAATGTATGAACAACTGATAACGAGAAATCCTGCTACGAGTGATCATCTATGTGAATGTCCAGCGTACTTCACCATGATCTGTGACTGTACATCGGTAAATAAAGTATGCTCTAGAGGAGAAACCCAAACTAACACAAAAGCTTAAAAAGGATCACTAGGTCTCAGTTCCTGCTGTCCCCTACCTCTCAGAAGGACTGTCCACATGAAACGTCCTCTCAATAACCGTCGTCCACTGAAGGCAGCGAATGACGAAGGTATTGGGACGCGGGCGCTCGGTCTTCATTAGCTGGCATTCTGTAAGAGGACAACACACATACAGCTCCTTACCACAGGATAAACACAAACACACGCTTTAAACTTCTGAATGTGTGAAGGTTTGTGCAAGAGGTAAACATCAAATCAAGTGACCAGTTTAACTGTGTACTGCTTTTGAAATACGATCCTGCTTCCAGAACAAATTATGTTCCATTGGTTACATTGTAATTAATATTGATTCGGTAAAGTTATAAAATCAGCCCACACACACACCCATACAAAAATAATTGAATTGCACACATGTATATGACCTTCTCAACCCACAATATCATAGCCATATGGTACACAACATCTCTCTTCATTGCATCCATCTGTAATCATTTGCACTCGTTGTATACAACCCCTTCTCTGTGTGCTGTTTACATATAAAAATGATTTTTACACTGCGACATATGCACTTCTGGTTAGATTCTAATTGTATTTCATTGCCTTGTACCATAAAGTGCAGTGACAAAGTCTAATCTAATCAAATCTAAATGCATGAATTGTGGTTTACGTTTTGCATGCACACTCGCACTCAATTATGCGCTCTCACGCAAAGTCGCACATCAACTATTCGTTCAACATCTTTCTCACACACACACACTCACACTCACACACACACACACACACACACACACACCTGCTACAGAAAAGTTGTTGAGGGGTGGCTGGTTAGACTCCGACACATCAGGTTTCTCCTTATAACCGACAAACGACCCATCGCTCTTCAGGATGAAATATCGCGGCCTCCATGTCTTAATGTACTCACCTACAAGAGAGTCACAAGGTGTGAGGGAGCAGACACACAAGGTTAAACACAAACTGGTAAAAAATAAAAAAAAAACAGTAAAATAAATGCTTCGCTAGTTTATAAGTAATCCCTTTAAACTTTATAACAGTAAAAACTATAACCACATTGCCCCATGGATCACAGACGAATGAATGAATGCATCTACGTTTACATCAACTCAGTGGCGAGATTGTCGAGTTACTCACCTCGCTTTTGGAGCCAACCTTCTCTGACCACGCTTGTCTCATTCATGCTGTGTTTGTGTGCGTCTCAGTGTGTGTCCGTGTCACAGTGTGTGCGGAATTGGTGGAGAAAGAGTTGAAGGATCAGCAGGCCAGATCGGAGTAACACACACCCAGTTACACACACACACACACACATACATACATACACACACACATACACACACACACACACAAACACACAGAATACCTGAAAGACACATGAGATTCATGCTCAGTATTCGAAAGAAATTTACAGTAATAATAATAATAACATTATTAACAGTACTTCTGTAAAGTGAAAATTCTATAACAGTTGTGTGTTACTGAACAGCGTTGCACAACGTGAACAATACGTTCAAAACATACACAGAACACAAACTGTGTTGAAAGACTGTTGAAAGGAACCAGGAAGTGCTTAGCGGCTCGTCAAGTCAAAACCCGGTACAACACGCCATCATGCTCGAAATTCTGAAACATACTCACACTATGCAGAGGAATCACCAGGAACAGCCTGATCCGCTATCATCACAATACCTTCTGTAGGTTCCAGTTCAAAGGACCATGATGTTCATAAACATCCCAAAATCAGTATTTTTTTTTTTTGCTGATAATTTTACAAATACTAAAATCACACAAAATAATCTTTATACATCACTGGATTGATCCCCCCCACCCCCCGACTCATCTTTAGTAGTCATGACTTAAATGAACATCACAGCAGTGTGCAAGATATTTATGGGTGGATCACAGCAGTTCTTCAGGAATGTAATAAAGAAAAGTCCTACATTTTGTTACTCTATAACTATTAACCTTCCCAAGCGGTAGCGATTTCAACTCGAAATTAGTCAAGAATAGCCACAGTGGTGCCAAAACCCATTACAGTCTTGTTTAGAACATCTTGTTCATTTACATTTAGGAATTTGGCAGACGGTCATTTCCAGAGCGACTTGTGCCAGTGCTTTGTAGTTTCCATCATTAGATAAATCCTTACAATGTGTTACAAGTCTACTAAGTACCATCAGCAAAGACCTTAGAGTTCCGTTCCGGGACCAATTTGTTCGCAAGTCCAACAATCACAGTCTAGGTACTAGGATACTAACACCATTGTCATAGCGTAAAACTAACCCGTTGCATGATCTTGTCCTCGTTCTTCAAAATCGTTTAGATTCATGTTAGGCAATGTCTGTCATCTTTTCACCTCGCTCCATTCTCTTGATTATTTTTTACTTTTGTCTCCATCGTTATTGCATGCCGTTACGTGACAACGTACGCCAGACATGTTATCTAACTTCTGCGAATGAATGTGTGCAGACGATTGTTTGTATCTTTGAAAGATTCGTAACCCGAATGCTGGTATGACGGGGGACTTACTGCATTGTTTATTTGAGATGTTTTCCGGCACAAATTCCTTTCATAGGTATCTTCATCACCATGTTCTCATTCCTGCCCCAACTTATTTAACCAATACGCAGAAGGAATGTTCACACACGACTTGCATAGCTGCATTTTGGCTATTTGTGTGTCAAACAAAACAGAACCAAGTCAACTGATTTAAACTAGTGCTAATGATCTACAGGTTTGAAAAGAACCTTGGTGTTGACTAGCAACAGAGCAGTATGGTTGCAAAGCAGTATGGAGTTGTGTCTTATATCAGCTATAAGGATTTGCTGCAGAGTCGAGACTTATTTTGCAACATACACAAAGGCAAGTCGAGGAAACAAAAACTTGTTCAACCACTAAAGGACCCTATAGAGTGCATCCAGATAACAATCACCCATCAAGCACCAAAACCAGAAACAGCACTGAAATAAACAAATGCATTTTTTTTAAACAAGACACACACGCACAATTTCAGATCAACTTCTATTTCCAATCCAGCTATTATCTCAGAAAAAAGATGAAAAGAATAAAAAGAACAATTTCAGGCACTGGAAAGGGAAGAAACACATTTCCTTTTTCCTTTGCATCGTAACTGAAAAAAATTTTTTTTACACCCTCATCCTTGTTTCAAAACTACCCTCATTTGGGGTAAACACCCTCGTGTTATGTTGGTTAAGAGTGCATGTCTAACATCATACAGCCTCAAGTGTGTTTCTGAATCCTACATTCAGAGAGTCTCACATCTACTAACCACGAAAACACACTGCCTTCACTAAATAACTTCTGAGAAAATAACTGCTTGACATGGTAGGCCTACATTTCTCTGCAACATTTCTCCATCAGATTATTGCAGATGATGTTTTTGTCTTCCATTTTAATATGCACCTGTTGATCATGGTCGATGAAGTGCATTCACAACACCAACATCACATCTGCATTTAGTGACATCAAAACTTCAAGAGCGCTGGTGGATGGAAACAAAGCATGTTAATCATTAACCGACTGACTGGAGTCAGGAACTTTATTGGTTAATACGCTTTTCAAAACGTAATGTTTTATCGTGATACTTCTCTGTAGCTCACATATCTATTACATTATACACCACAAGAGGGCGCACCCAGTCAGGACAGGGTGAAAGAGATAAAACTCAATATGAAAAGTCTATTCTTTTCAAAATAATTTTTACTTTATGTTGCAGTTCCTCTATAGTCCTACAGGGGCTGCACTCTAAACTATCTAAACGCCGAAAGGCAGCACGGCATCCTGTGCGGCACGAGCAAATTTAGAACCGTTTAAGGTTTAGTACACAATCTAAAAACAAAACAAGACAAAAATGAACGAGGATATTTATAAAATCATGATGCTTACAGAATCGCAATACAAACCGAATCAGTACCTGCTGTAGATATCAATGTTATTGTATCGAGTGGTCCATGATCATTCAAAATGTTTGTATTAATTAATCCATGCTGTGATAGGCATGAACCAAGCCAACTCAAGGCAGTCTGGTCTAAACATAAAGGCGATTTATTTTAATCAAACGACTGAAACTTTCTGCTGCCATCATCATTATCATAATTGTTGCCATAGGCTAAATCTCATGAGCTGAAAACCATCTTGCATATTTACTATTCAATTCAAACTCTTAACTCAAACAGTTAACCAGTATTAGTTATAAAGCAATGGTGCTGAACAGCTGATAACGATGTAATCTGAGACCCAGTGTACCGTTTTGCATCACGGGTTTCAACGGACAGGGACAGTTGTCTTTTTCTTTTGGCTGATCTGCACTTGCGCAGTATGTCGGCTGAGTCAAAATGACAAACTAAATAGGTGTCATCAATGTGACACCATAACATTTCAAAATATAAATAGACAATTTGTCATGAGGATCTTTAATATTAACTCTTTTAATTAATTTCATTAAAAACACGTAAATGTCCTCTTGCAACCCCATTTGCAAATCAAGTGGGCTCTGATACAGGACCCCCCTCTAAGCATGGCTACATTGCCTTGGCATTGGGTATGGAGGGAAGAGAGCGGGGGGAGGGGGCGTGCCTCATTTTTGATGTCCCCCTAACCAAGAAGCAGAGGTAGTGATGATACTTTGAAATGTGACCCTTTCAAGAGGATTAAACAGTTAGCAGCTAACGCATTTAACTTTAGACATAAGCTGTTGTGCATAAAGAACAATTAATAAAAAGGTCCAGCTGAGACAGATCAGCAGGGCCAGGCTTTGATTTTTTCATTTAAAAAATCTTTGTGAAAACAGACACCACTTGACTCATTCTAGCTTTCAGAGACGCGGCGAAATATAAAAAATATCCCATTTTCCTACTAAACCTGTCTCCTAGTGTTATGACTGGTTACAAGAATGTGGTTTTGACGCCGCAGCTGTGACACGGGAGTAGAGATGTGAGAAAAAACTTGATTCAGTTCTATTGTGTTCCCACTGCGCGTCAACTCATCAAATATCGCCGCAGTGACCCCGAAATCGATTTTTATTTATTATTCTCATTTATACGTTTGTGTTTGAGGTGGTGAAATGTTGCAGTTCCTCTATAATCCTGTATGCGGTGTGTATTCACACATTGGCAGGCAGTGCAGCATCCTGTGTTGGTAGGAGAAAACTGCCAAGTTTGTTGGAATTTTTTTTTTTTTTATCAGGATACAAATCAAATGGGTACCTGGGTATCGTGATAATATTGAATCATTCCTGTCCGTACATAGGAACCAATCGATGGCCAGACTTAAAGCAGCTCAGTCCTTTGTTAGTAAGAAATGACAGTAAATCTGGGAGACGGTGACCTCCAGGTAGAGAACTGTATTTAGTGAGTGATGTAAATGTGAAGGGCTCGCACTTAACACTCAGTTCACCCACCCTTATTGTTTTGAAAGCAATGGTATGCTCAGTATTTCAGAAGAGCGCGGTACACGTCACACTGTATGCCGGGGCTGCTGTGATAAACAACTGCTGAGCGATAAGACATCAAATCAATACAACAATTAATAAAACATTCTAACTCGATTACAAATAGTAAACTTTTTTTTTTGCGCACAGTTTTCTGACAAGGTTTGGACTGTTAACACGCTCAACTATTAAAGATGGACTTTTTCATCCTAACAAAAATTTCTCCTCCATGTTGCCTCTGTGTCACACACTGGACGAGGTGGAGTCATGTAACGACACATGCGGTAGTATGTCTTTAAAGGGACAGCACATGAAGGCACACTGGGGAAATGATTGAAACAGGATTTAAGCAAAAATGAAAATTCACTTGGACAATATTACATCAATTAAGGTTTATGAATGTCGGTTTAGATTAATCTTCAACTGCCCAGCCCTACACTATGCCCACTATGTTGCTTGAAAGCCAACACTGAAATGGCTAAGCGCCAAATTTGAAAGAGCAATATTGAAGGGGTATTATTATTATCTTTATAGGGTGAATACTGTGTGAATGGGGCATCTGACTCTTAACTAGTTTCACTAGTTGCTTCCTAGGGATGTTAGTGAGTAATCATAATCCATTTCTTGTCCAGAGTTTTCCAACACCCCCTCCCCCCACCACAACCAACTACAAAGGGCGAAGGCTGTCACGCGTTTCCTCTGAGACACAAGAATCCAGCCAACCGCATCTTTTAACATTGCATGGAGCGACAACTGCTCAATAGTAGTTGTCGCTCCATGTGATGTTAAAAGATGTGGTTGGCTGGCTTTTGAAGTATGAATACATCATTGCTTCTTTATAATCCTACATGTATGTGTTAAACATACAGGTTGTGCACTCTAAACTATTCCCACATCAAAATCTTGTGTAGTACAAGTGAATTATTTGCCAAATATTTATGGTGGATAACACAGATACATGATTTAATTAATAATGGTCAATTCAGTTGTGAAGCTGTTGAATAAAGCTAAGGTATAAAACTTTCAAGTCACAAAAAAAAAGTTCAAGGACTTTAAATTGTAACAACATCTGAAAGAAGAATATTAAATCTGGATATTTCAAAAATCATGATACAGAATCGCATTATTATTCGAATCAGTACCTGGGTATTTTGATCGTATCAGATCAGGTGTTCACTGGTGATTTACCTCCCTAGTTATCTTTTTGATTATTGATTGCTAACGTTTTCTTTATCAGTTAAAACATATATAATTGGTCTGTGTTACCCACACCAGACAGTGTCTTCAGGAAATGTAAGATTAATACAACCATAACTGACAGTTACCATGCAACAATATACACGGGCTTCCTGATCTTTAATAGACAGACATATTAGAAATTGTTATTTCATATGATTTAAATAAGCATTATAGTTATGATTAATGCAGTTAACTGTAAACACAGATCATGTATTTAATATACTAAAAGACTTATTCACTACACAATAATAATAATAATAATAATAATAATAATAATAATAATAAGAGATGGGGAGGCAAAGAAACCGATTCAGTTACGAATTCTGATTCTGCCCCCAAGTGCCGCAGTGGTAGTGCTCGTCCTATCTTCTGGAGATTTTTACTTATTTTTAGTTAGTTTTTATTATTTTTATATTTATAATAGAGAAGATATTTGATCAGTCGGCCAGTGACCAGAATCGACTGTTTTTCAGTTTAATTGGGTTTTGACAGCCTCAGATATAAATGATTCTGTACCGAGCACAAAAATGTCCGAGTGGTGCGACAAAAATGCATATCTATGGCATTACATTTTCAAAAATCACATGCATTAAAAGCCGAATTAGTTTACACCGGTCTCAAAACACAGAGACTGCAAATTAGTCGAAGAAATTGCATGTGTTAGTTGAGTTTTGAGACTCTGGAGGCATTTGAGGAGGTAAAACGATGCAGTTTCTTTATAATCCTACAGGAAGTGAACTCTACTATTTACACATTTTGATCCCGTGTGGAAGGAATGAACTATTTGCCAAGTTTGTTTAGAAATAATAATTATGACAGAGGACAGAGATACGTGTTGCTCAGTTAAATGATAAACTCTCGTATTTGAAATTTGTTGGTATTGTTTAAATACTGCGTCTTGGTTTTTAAGTGAGTAAAGTGAGTGAGGTTATAGGGAACGGGCTACATTTAAGTCATCATTAACCTTTTTTTTTTTTTAAGATTTAAAAGTGTAAAAAAAATGTAATATAGAACCAGGATAATTATAAAATGGTGATACTTATAGAATCGCAGAGTATCATGATAATATCGTATGGGGAGATGACTGGTGATTCCCATTTCTAATAATAACTGAACAAGGTTAGCATGAAGTCCTATGCTAATCCAAGTTCTAGTCACATCGTACAGACTGTTCTAGAAAAGAAAAACATTGATTTTATGGCACTACAGAAACCAATGCTTTTTTTTCGTGTAAAGCAATAAACAAACAACAAATTCTCAGCTAAGGTTGTGTGTAATGTAAGTTACAGCAGGTCTGAATTCCGGAGAAGACTTGAAGCTAACAGCTAACAGTGTCTCGGCTGCATTTACAGTACACATTACATTACCTTCATCTGTTTATTAAACTACAACACCCAGCTAGAGAACAATACACCTGGACAAACTGCACAAATACATACTTTAAATCAGAACGAAACTTTACACAATCAAATGACTTCAATAATAAAGCTCTTGAGGTAGCGTGAACACTTCAGGCAGCAAAGTGTGACGCTTAACAACACAACGGATGGAAACTTTAACTGTAGATTCATTCAATAAATACTTTTAAGTGGTTTATATTTGTTTTCAGTCGTAACATAAACTCAAGCTCACATCGCATTCCACTTGGAACATGAAACCTGTGTGTGAGTGCGAGTGTGTGTGCTTGAACAGGGAATGTGTTAGCATGCTAGGCTGTAGGTTATCCAGATCAGTTAACATGCTAGCAGCTGTCGCACATTTACACTCTCTCACACACACTCGCTTTAAAATGGAAGCCGTTATACGGGATTAAGAAATTCATAGAAACCGATCTTACTGTGATCTAACATTTACACTCCGTGATCTCTCGTCCTAACCCGTGCTAACGTTAATGCTAATGCTAGCTGCTGGCTTGGCTGTGAATTCTGCTTCACTTCCAGCGGCGTGTTTGTTAGCTGCAGGCTGCTAAAGGCTAAAGTGACTGCGCTCATCAAAGCACACACATCGGATTACCAGTGCAGTGTTTTGACCACAATAAAGCGCTAACACTCATCAGTGATATTCCCACTCACCGCAGCTCAGCACTCCGCCACGCCGTCCACGCTCTTAGTTGAGTTTTTCAGTCTACTTTGGAGTTTTTTTTAGGCTTCAGGCCTTCAGCTCCTCACCAGAGCACAAACAGGATGTGACGTCACGCGAACGTCAATAACAATAAAAACATCCCCATTTTCTCACGGACTCGTTATATCGTTACTTCACTTTTCCCTTATTCATATTCAACTAAGGTGGTTTAAAGTACACCCTATAGTGTAACTGTTTAGACTTTTCATTTTTATTCTACACTTTATTAAACGTATTTATGAGGCCTGACTCATGAGTCAGGATTGAGCAAACTAGGGATCCTAGGAAAACATCATATCTGTGTTCCGACAGAGAGTCCTACTTTCATTCAACCTGAGTAGTCAATTTGTCCTGGTCAGGGTGGTGATGGATCCAAACATTCACACCTAGAGGCATTTTACACTGGGCAAAAAAAATGTCACATATCAGAGGGGTCAAATTGTTTACCCGCATCAAAAGGAAAGAGATTTTAAATGACTGGAATTGGTTAAAAAGCATCTAACATATTATTCAAATCTGGAAGCAAGTCAGTTGATAACCTTAAAGTTAGCACTATCACCTTGCACCTCTAAGATTCGATTCCTGGCCAGACTTGATTCCTGACTCTGTGTGCATGGAGTTTGCATGTTCTCCCGTGCTTGGTGGGTTTTCTCTGGGTACTCCGGTTTCCTCACACAGTCTAAAGACCTGCAGATTAGGCTAATTTGTGTTATCAAATTGTCCGTAGTGTGTGAGTGTGTCTATGTGTGTGTGTCCTGCGAATTGGCACCCTGTCCAGGATGTACCCCACCTCGTGCCCTAAGCCTACTGGAATAGTATCCAGCCCCTCCCCCCCTGTAAAATTGTATAGATTATGAGTGAGTGAGTGAGTGACTCCCCTGTTGACAGCTAAATTCCACTCAAATTGTTAAAGTATTGTTGTGGGAGCATGATAAATCATCTGGTCAGTATGTTGCACACTTCAATCAAAGTGTGTTGGATGTCAGCATGAGACTTTTGTGAGCATGTGAGATTTTTTTTCCCCAGGCTTTTGATTACCCAATATGGCTTTATCATTAGGGTGATATCACAGCCTGTTGGGTTGGTATGGTTATATAGGTTTTTTTTTTTTTTTTTTTGCATTTTCAAGATTAATAAAAAAAAGAGGAAAAAGAAAATACCAGTGTACATGTGGACTAGGTCTTAATAGCATGTTTTAGGAAGGTGGGTGAAATACAGAGGACCTGGAGGACACCCATGTAGTACACAGTAGAACTCCCCACAATAACAAAATTGACAACAAATTAATTCCTCACAATAACAAATTGACAATAACCACATTAAAATTTGAAAATGTCAGAAGAATCAAGGCTTCTACAATCATTTAAACAAGACTCTAATATTCAAATTAGACTGTGCATTAACCTCTTGTTCATCTGCCAGCCCCTGGGATTAGGGGTCATCTACTGTAGCAAAGGTTTACTTTAGGCTGGTCTAATGCAGACCGCAGTGCAGATGATTTGAAAAAGAAAAGAAAAACATAATGATTAAGAGAAATTGAAAAGAGAGAAAAGTAACATTGTTTCTGGACTTACATAACACTTCTGTAAAAAAAAAAAAAGAAAAAAAAAAGAAAAAAAATTTTAAAGAGTTGGGAAAAATTCACATCCTCATATGAAGACATTCAGGTCTGAAGAGGTTAATATCAACATTTCAGACACACTATCCCATATTATTCTGTTTATTTTTTGCTCTGCTAGCAAAAATAGATCCATAAGAAGCAACATTTACTTTATAGTATATCAGTGAATTGGGTGGCTAGCCCACATAGATTTGCACATCCCTGTGACATGTGCTTCTGGTAAAATTGTGTACCATGCCATGTCTGTTGATAATGTCCCTTACTCTATTGTAGTAACTTTCAGACTAAAAGTGGAATTTACATGCCAAACAAAGATGAACAGACACAAGGAACACACAAGGAAACGGTCCGCTGTTGTTATATGAAATACAAGCCTTCCTGGAGCATTGCTCGACCAATCAAATTAGTGGACCAGAACGAATTGTTGTATAAATGAACATATTCAGAGCCAATTCTAGAGTCTGTTGAAACAAAATATTACAGGGGCATTTCCAAACAGCCATCAACATGTTTATATTATCAATAATAAACAAGTTTGTAAGCCCTTAGGGCCCCCTACAGGCCTGGGGCCACAAGCAGCTGACAGGCACTTACAGCTTTTGGCAGACGCCCTTATCCAGAGATACATTATACATCTGACCAATTGATAGTTAATGTCTTGCTCAAGGTCGCAACAGTGGCAACTTGGTGTTGGCGAGGTTTGAACCTGGGACCTTCAACACCGTAAGCTACCTCTGCTATTCTCTGACAATATTATATCTTGAGAAACAGCCGCACATTAATCAGACATAACTCAGAGAAAAGCCAAGGTCATTCCACAACAGGGGCAAGGCAGAACACATTCCTCACCTCACGTGTCTGAAGAAGGACTTTTAGAGCAATTAAGTGTTCAGTGCTCCTGTTCATTTTGCACCAAAGGTGGCTGGAAAGTGTGCTGCTCATTCAGAACTGAGGATCACTGAGAAATGTCCCTCATGTGAATATGGCCTACATAATTCTGAACCACATTTCAGAGAGAGAGAAGATTATTGATGTTCATTTTAAGAATATCAAGCTCCATTAGGTTTCTGCAAATGGTCAAGGTCAATTCTCCTTTTGCACTGGGCATTTGGATATCTGAGACAGAAAATGCAAGAAACTATGCAACTGCAAAAGCGCGGTGTGAGCCTATGTCTACCTCTCTGTTCTGTAATCTGTAGGCTGTCTGGGAGTACTCTATGCCTTTCATCCAACATTTCAAGGCCTTTCCGTGCCTTGAAATGTTGGATGATTTCTTTTTGCTGCCTCCAGAGACAAGGTTCTGTGTGTTTTACAACAGCTTTAACTCAGACTGCATGTAGCTTTTGTTCTTTTTTTGGTCTTTTTCATCATTTTAAAGCACACTTGTTTGTTTAGTTCTCTTAGTTAAAGATTGTGTGAGGTTCTTCAATAAGAGGAGAAGGAAACCAAAGGTATGGAAAAAGGATTATCTAAAGGGTATTTCAGCTGGAGCATTACAAAGACATACTTTGGGGGAGCTTCGAGACCTGTGTTAACTTGTTAAAGAAATGGTAAAATATGGAAGGTTTAAAACTACAGGTGCAGTCACTGAGAACCTTTAAGAAGACGTGTTTGAAATGGTGACAAACCCAGTAAGGAATTTGCCCACTAGCTTCGACATGCCAGTACGAGCCATTTAACTGACCACACTGACAATAGTTTAGGTTTGCTATCGAATCGAGTGAATATTAACGCAGTTTGTTGAGTTTTGTTCTTTGCTGAATCCTCTCTTGATTTTAGTGTAAAGTTTAACAATTCTATTGAATGATGTATTTGATGGATTCCAAGACAGTTTCAGATGATCCTACAGAGTAAAGTGGCTGCTTCATAGCTTTGGTTACTGTTTGTGTGCGTTTTCATCTGCATACACCTGTTTCATCTCACCCCACTGCATACAATCTTTAGGTGGACCAACTGTGCCAAATTCTCACTATGTTTGAACAAGAGTGTCAGTGTGCATGTTGCTCTATTATAGTTTAGTTATTACAATTTTTAAACTATATGGATTTTCATTTGCATTTAATATGTAATAAACTAATAGCAAACACTGTAGACAGTGTGGTTGGTGTCCTCCCGTAAAGGTTTGGAATATTTAAATGCATTTTTTTTCCCTGTTTAACTTATGGAGATGAGGTAACCTGATGTTCCATTGATATTTATATATCTTTACTTGTGCTTGCAATAACCTCGTGAACATTTCCAGATTCTTAGTCTTACCATCTGGAACTGAAATTATATAATGGGATTATGCGTCATTATGCTACATAAAAATATTTCATAATATTGAACCGGGCCAAAGAAACATTGTGCAAAATTATTTCCCACAGAGCACAATTAAACTATTATATAAAATGAAAATAGAAAATATGTTGTAACTATACAACAGTAACTATCTAATAGACATTATATAGATAATCAGAAAAGCAACATAGAGCTTTGTCAAGGGCAAATTTTCATGTCTGATGAGAACCAAAATTCAATGTTTGGTCTTTGGCATAAAGCTCTATGTTTCTCTGAAATTCTAAACCGCTCAGCAAACTGCAAACACTATGTTTACAGTGAAGTACGATGATGGTACCATTTTACCCGCAGAGATTAGGAAACTAATGTAAGATGGATGATTCTAAATACAGTGTAATCCTACGATAATATTTAATATACATCTAACAAGTGTTAAATTGACCTTTGAAGGTGCAAACTTACAAATAACATTTGAAAGGTGGACAATTGCTAAATAGAAAATAGATGCTATTTCAGGTTGTAACACTAAAATAAATAAATAAATAAATAGAGAAAGATAAAGAAACAAAAGGTTAGCCTAACACACAGTTGTATACATCTTATGAAGATTTATTTTCTCACTTTGTCATTAGCATAACCACTAATGCCAGTGCCACTGTTCTGAAGAATAGTCCATCACTTGAATAAGATCTGATCAGGGCTAGTTTTTTGGTCATCCCTTAAACATAATTTCTTCAGTCCAATTTGTCTCACATAGACTTTCAAAAATTCAAAATCAGGATCATTAGAAGATGGCGTCACTTAAAATACAGGGTATGCTAATGTAACACACAAAGACATTTCAAAACGCACACAGAAAGAGAACACAGAGGCAAGTTAATGCAGCAGCAGCTGTATTTGAATATAAAGACAATGCTCCAGTGTGTGTGTGTGTGTGTGTGCATGTGTGTGTGTGTTTCAGTGTATAAAAAAGGTTTCAAATATAGTAAAGCACTATAGAAATGAACAAAAACCCATTAAAAAAAAACCTCAATCATAAACCCTGCGCACCACAAGTTCAGTGTTTAAGTGTTTTTGTATATTTATACATATATATGAACTTTAAACACACACTGCATATTATATATGGTTGCACATACAATTGTATCAAAGGCAATTTGGTCTTACAAGAATTTATTTAAATAATTATTTATACATACACAGTACCAGTCATGAGTTTGGACACAAGTTTGGATTTATTTTCTAGATTCTAGAACAATACTGTTTTTTTGTTGTTTGTTTTTAAACTATGAAATAACATGGGTATGTAACTAACAACAACAACAACAGTCAATTGTTATTTTAAGACATGAAGGGTCAGCTGTACTGGAATAGTTCTTGCATGAACAGTATTGTCAAATGCATTTACAAAACTTTATCAAGCACCATGATGAAACTGCTCTCATGAAGACCAGGAAGGCAAGACCAAAGCTTAACTCTTCTGCAGAGGAGAAGTTATTTTGAATTACCAGCAGCTCGGATCAGAGCCGTTATAAAAGTTTTTCGGAGCATACGTTTGTTCCGCATTATTTTACAATGTGGAAAGAAATAATCATTAAAGACCATATAATTAGAGAGTGTATCCAAACTTTTGACTGGTAGTGCAGTTCATTATGTATATATTCATTCAGAGCATGAAGAGCTGATGACCTGATTCCAGGCATTGGCAATCAAAGTGATTTTGAGTCGATTCCACACTTTAAAACGATTCAGCTCAAATTCATACAAGAGACAGAATAAGAAGGAATACTACTCGACTGTCACCCTTGGTGGACAAATGCATCTTTCCTTTGGCAAATACGTTAGTAGTCTGGCAGTATTTCACTTTAGAGAAGCATTCTGATGCCTTGAATCTGGCCAACCAAAGAAGCTCAGAAGTATCAGCAAGGTTTTTAAACATGGATAATGATTGCATAAGTTCATTTGGGGGAGGAAAAAAAAAAAGCTCACTGTTCTTGATTCAGTCAAACATTTAGACATTCTGCCTAAAAGGGTGCGTGGAATCAACTACCCTCAATACTTCGGAGTCAACTCCAATCGGTCATTTCGGATTTGTTCAATTGAAATGTGTTTCAATGACATTTGAATGAAGCTTTGCATAGTGGCTGTGTGATTGTTTTTAGGAGGCATAAATGCCTTATTTAGTTTTTTTTTTTAATGTAATACAATAGTTAAATCCCCCTGAGTGTGTGTCTGTGTGTGTAAGTCTACCCATGAGGTCATTAGCATAAACGTGTTCCTGGTAATGTCTTCAACTATTTTGTTGTTGTGGATTATCAGATTTGATTACTGTTTAGCTTGCCCATTTGTGTAAAACACCCCGTGGACTTCAGCGATTGTGTTTACAGTGCTGCCTTGACAGCAGTCTCTCTCTCTCTCTCTCGTCTGGAGCATATGAAGTCGATATTTTAGTGTAAAGCTTCTCTGGATAGTGTTTACTGAAAGAATACATCATCACCATCCTAACAGACTAGGAAGAAAAACAAAAAAAGGACAAAATTTCTCACAATCATACAAAAGTACATCTACAAAACACCAGGAACACATGGTCAGGCCTATCATGAGCTCCTTAAAGAAATCAGTTCATTTGAGTTTCTGCTTCAAACACTAGTGTTAAACGCCTGCACTGCATTTTTAACTAATATTTAATACCTATTGATCCCAAAATGCAGCTGATGTAAAAAAAAAAAAATAATAATAATAAAATTTTCTAGGATTTCTGTAAATGTATGTGGTTGCACAGATCTCAGATTGTACTTCTGTAGTACGTACTTGGGAAAAATCCATGAGATGCAGTGTACTTTTAATACCTGGAGTGTGTCCTAGGACTGAAATCCTTTTTTTTTTTTTTTTTACTTTTACTTGGTGGCAGCTGTCTGGGAAATGCCAAAAGCGGCTGCCTTTATGGCTTGCAATTTTCATGATGGCCAACACCGCACATTCATACAAGGAGAATGAGGCGGAGTTAAAATTCTGCATTTGTAATAGTGTGTTACTTGCACAGGTTAATAATGATGAAAATAAGATCATTTATTTTTAGTGAAAAGCACCAGTGTTTGTTTCGGGTTACTACACTACACGTGTACTACATAGTGTAATAATATTGTGCATAGTGTTTGATTTCAGGAAATCTGAATTGAGGAACTCCCCTTTCTTGCTCGTTCCATAATACAATTCACAAAGGCCTACACTATTCACGGGACATGATATTCAGCCGTCCTGTTTAGAAGCAAGACAAATTGTACAGTACTGCATTTAGCTGTGCTCTCAATATCCAGAACAACACAGACTGGTTAGTGTGATGCGTTTACTTCCTGCCTGTAGATGAGAACACCTCTGGTGTGGTTGCTGAATGAGAGAGAAAGAGAATTGTGCATGTGTGTGTGTGTGTGTGTATGTGTTCGTTCATTGAGCTTTTAAAGTAACTAGTGTTAATTACATACATTTCATTAATACTCAAAAGTGGTACAAACATTTCTGAGAGGATGATGATGATGGAAAAAATAAAATGAAGAGTCAGAGATCAAATCAAAACCAAAAGCTAAATGGATTCCCTGCACATATTTGCATTTTTGTGGGCATAACAGGGAGAGAGAGAGAGAGAGAGAGCGGGAGAGAGAGAGAGAGAGCGGGAGAGAGAGAGAGAGAGTGAAAGATAAGGTGTGTGTGTGTGTGTGTGTGTGTCTATGTGTGTGTGAGAGTAAGTGAGAGAGAGACTATGTGCTTCTCCTCTGTAACTCCTGAACAATTGCTGTGGAGAAAAACAAAAACAGTATTAATGATGAGTTTAATCTCATAAATATGTTTGAATCAGCAATAACTGAAATAAAACTGTAATAAAAAAATCAATTGTGTATTCAGACCTACAAAATTGTATTTTTCTGGTTTTACAGTCAAAATACTTTGAGATTTAATGTTTGATGAGACACGGCTCATTCATGACCACCGTGACCATTAGTTTGTTAAATCTCATTGTGCATAAAATAAGAATTTTTTTTTCGACTTGTAACTCTGATGAACAGCGATGCATTGGCACAGTGACTTGTGCGAACAATGCTGCGTAGTTTGAGAATTATTTTTAAATCACTGCAAGCAATATTGTTTGGAGTTTAGTCACTTGTGTATTGTTTTAAGCCACCACTCACTTCTTCATATAAAATATATTAATATATATTAATATTAATGTAGATTAAATTTAAGACATGAGAACAGATGTTAAACTATAAACATGGCAGGCTATAAAGCGCCTAAAGATGCAATTAAAAAATTGGTTGTTTATGTCACAACCTCAGCAGCAACCTCATGCTTGTTTATCATCTAGACCGGTTTCTCACTGGTTCATGCCTTAAGTTAGATGTTTCTATTCTTGAATGATTCATAAGTCACTGTGTGGCTTAATATCCCTAACATACCTGGTCAGGTACTGGGACTGGACTGAAAATGAGAGCCAAGAAAATAATTCAGAAGCCTGGGGAACTATTCCTCAAGACTAAATTCAAAATACAAGAACATCTGGCTCTTTGGAAGCAAAAAAGAAGAAATGAGAGGTGACTCAAGACTTTGGCACAATACTGAATGTTACTAATATAATACAATGGTCAAATGTTACTGTGAGAAGGCATGGGGGCATCGGAAAAAAAAAGAAAAAAACATCACAAAATCTATGCCTGAACAGCATAGATTTTAAGAGGCCTTGTGTTTGGAGTGTGCTTAGTATTTTAGTTACAGCACTAACTGATAATCCAATGACTCTTGTTCTGACTGCACATTATTAGGGTTTCTTTGTGACGGTTATTCCTGGAATGACTTCTGGTTACCTCCAATGATTTCCTCCTTGACTTTCTGCAGCTCTTTCCTCACTTCCTCCAGCAGCTCCTACAACACGAAGACAAAAAAATATAAACACATATTAAACTACCAGCATTTTAAAGATGATAATTACATTCTCTTATTATTTAATGTAGATTATAAAGAAAATGAAAGCACTAGAATAGCCCATGCTTAAGAGCAAACATTTTCCATTTCTTAGGTTGCATCAAGAGGCTCTCCCACACGCCCAAGTACTTATCTAAAATGTGTCTGACCTGCATTACTCACTCGTTATAACATGAAGTACATGGAACAAGGCTGCGTCAATGAAAAACAAATCGAAACACCGCACCAAACTTTCTTTTAAATAAACACAGACGTCGGTCATTTTGTATTTGGCGAGACATTCACATGGCTCATTAGTAAGCAGTGAGGGCTGGGATTTATTTATAAATATCAAAATTTCTGCATTTTTAAAAGACAGACTATTCCTCTTATCAACCAGAATGCGTGAAGCCGTGCTGACCATCGCTCACCGACGGCCCATGTGCATAGAGCGGTAAGAAACCCGGGCTGCTTATTACTTTTGTGGTAATGATTTAGCATTTTTACTCTCTGCAGAGTAAGGCTCGAGCTTACTGAGGGCTTCTGCTATAGGTGGTTGAGTGACAGTCAACTTACCAGACTTGGCGGATAACTTTTCAAACTCAAATTATACACACTGCATTGTTCTTACGTGGACAACCTGGTTTGTCATGTTAAAGATTTTGGCAGTCGCCCAAACGTATAACATAGTATATTGCAAATTTAATGTCTTTTAATGAGACTTGATAATATTCCCAGAATGTCCTGTTGATGTGGCAGTCAATTCCACTATTTTGCCGATCAGAGTGCTCCCTTAATAAGGGTTTTCAAATTTAAACATCATTGGTAATGATAAAATATATATAGCAACCCTAAAACCATTTCCAACACATCCCAGCTGATGACTAAGAGCGACTAACACGGCAATAGAGTAACTATTTCCATGAGGTGTGATAACGTCATATCCATCTTCTAAATTATCTTAGCAGATTAGCGAGGAATTCTTTGGTGCAGAGCTTGCCAACAGGTGCATATGCTCACGTCAGTTAAACTTGAAGGTACCATATCCTTAAAGGTCCCATATTCTACCATTTCTTTAACAAGTTAACTTGAGTCTCAGAGGTCCCCCAAAAGTGTGTCTCAATGCTCTAGTTGAAATTCCCCTCAGAGGATGCATTTTTCCCTACCATAAAAACATCTCTCTTCCTCCATAGTGTCTATGTAAACGATCTACTGCTGAGCCATACCCCAACAGAGACCAGCAGAGCTGAGCAACAAGCTTGTTTAAACAATTAAAATGGAAAAAGGACAAAAACTAGAATTCTTTCCTTTCTAGCAGTTTGGTTTTGAACATGCACACTGGAGACCCGAATCAGAATGTCTACAAATTAATAAACATCCCTGTAACGCATCAACCGCTTCACCACAACACAATATTTATTCATAGATAATCAATCATTTCACAGCACCAGGACGAGGAACCAGTACAAAAGTCAATAGGGGCACAACACTGTTCAAAGAATAATGTCATCGGTGTTATTTATGATGGACATCATTGGACATTGGATAGTATCTGACCTGTTTGACTCTCTCCAGTTCAGACTCATCCCCACTCTCAGCATCATTCAATGAGCTAGCTGCTTTCATCCTAATTGATAAAGAGAGGGGGGGGGGGGACGGAAAAAATAACAGTTATAATAAGATTACAGAAGGCAATGTGAAGATGGGAAAGGAAAATTAGTGAGTGCACACAAGAAAACATTGCCATTTAATGCTTTACAGAAACAGCAGAAAAGCTTTGCTTCAGATAAACCCATTTAAAAGCGAATTCATGCAAAGGACTCAAAGTAATGTGACTTACACATCCAATCTCTTTATTCATTCATTTACTCAATGTTCTGCTTATATTTATTCTCTGTGATTATGACTGCATGTGGATTATCAGCCAAGTAAGACAAATCAAAGGATTTGGACTGTAACCGACTCTTACACACTAAAGAAGAGTCTCCAGCGGTGATCAATTCCAATTCA
Organism: Clarias magur; assembly: GCA_013621035.1. Taxonomy (NCBI): domain Eukaryota; kingdom Metazoa; phylum Chordata; class Actinopteri; order Siluriformes; family Clariidae; genus Clarias; species Clarias magur. The sequence continues at coordinate 2,344,768 of QNUK01000018.1, forward strand.
ATTCAGATTTTCCTTTAAGTCACATTTGACCAAGTTTTTACTGTTTCTCAGAACATAGCTCATAAGGCTGGCCCCCCCGCTACGTTCTGTAACATCTGGCCTGATATCAGTTTCGAACATCTGTTTCGTTTCGACAGAACATTCAACATGCGCACATGTTTTTGTATCTGATCAACAACTCTGAAATGGGTTTTTCTGATGACTCCACCATCATCATAAAATGCACTCGTTCAAGCTGGCACATCGGTGAACTGGGGAAAATTAAAACAAACACCAATGAGCACCCAACAAACACGGCTGACAACCGATGAACACTGTAACCCAGAGCAACCTGAAACTATAGAGAAATGAAAGGAGTACGTAGTGTTAGTCTTAAATACACTCTGCAGGCGAAAGGAGATCCCAAAGATCTTGTTAGTTAGAAGCTCATACAGCAGAACTTAAACACCAGGCTGATGAGACACTGGAGCAAAGCTGGAGACATGAGTCGTCAGTTTCTGCGGGTTTGCGAGAGTGTGTGTACAGGTTCAGATGTCGTTAGTGTACCTCGGTGTCAGAGCAGTGAAGGCGGGTGAATCCAGACCTCGGGTAACAGAGTTATTCCTGTATGAAACACAAACTGTGTATATATAGACACACACTCTGATCGGACAAGATTCAATGATAATCAGATGATTGGACAGGGAAGTTGTGTGCCTTTGTTCGCGCGTGTGTGTGTTTAGAGCGGAAGGGGATACCGCTCTAAACACGCCACAGTGATGTCATCATTAACCTTAAACATATTAGCACATCTCTTCTCCGATGAGTCACTGATGTTCCTCTCTGCCCTATTGAGACACCTTTTAGTGATAAAACATTAGAGCAGAAATGCATGCTGGGGAATTCACTCTCACCTGGGCATGGTGGCAGATTTCTCCCATGGCCTCCTTAAAGTGTCTGAGATCACAGAACACACAGTGAAGTCATGAGCAAGACCAGGCTGAGGCTTACAAAGTTTAGCTTCCTACACATACATACACACACACACACACACACACACACACACACACACACACACACACACACACACACACACACACACACACACACACACACACACACACACACACACACACACACACACACACACACACACACACACACATACACACACACACACATATACACACACATACACACACACATACACACACACATATATATACACACACAGAACAGACCAAAAGTTTGGACACACCTTCTCATTCAAAGAGTTTTCTTTATTGTGTTCTTTATTGTGTTCTTTAGCCCAAACAAGTCTCTTCTGCTTGTTGTCTGTCCTTAGCAGTGGTTTCCTAGCAGATATTCTACCATGAAGGCCTGATTCACACAGTCTCCTCTTAACAGTTGTTCTAGAGATGTGTCTGCTGCTAGAACTCAGTGTGGCATTGACCTGCTCTCTGATCTGAGCTGCTGTTAACCTGCGATTTCTGAGGCTGGTGACTCGGATGAACTTAGCAGCAGAAGTGACGCTTGGTCTTCCTTTCCTGGGGCGGTCCGCATGTGAGCCAGTTTCTTTGTAGCGCTTGATGGTTTTTGTGACTGTACTTGGGGACTTTTCAAAGTTTTCCCAATTTTTCAGACTGACTGACCTTCTTTTCTTAAAGTAATGATGGCCACACGTTTTTCTTTACTTAGCTGCTTTTTTCTTGCCGTAATACAAATTCAATCTCTTTGAATGAGGTGTGTCCAAACTTTTGGTCTGTAATTTAATTAATTAATTAACGCAAAATGCAGGAAAAAAAACCCCACTGACTGATCTTACCGCTTTGGCCTTGAGACTCAGAATCATCCTGAAAAGGCAGGAATGAGAGTTACAAGTCACAAGTGAGAGTTAACACACTTATTAACTAAAGTTGGACAGACACAAACACCAGCTTACATTACTGGACTCTTCTGTCTTCGGGGCTGGAGGAGCTTTCTCCCCTTTATCTGCTGCTTTCCTCCTGGACACGGACACACAAACACACACATGATTAATGTCATTAATACTCAAGATAGAACAGAATAGCTAATATTCAGACTGTTTCAGTCTAGGAGAAGAAATGTCTGCTAACTGTTCCTTTTAGCATTGTGTGTGTGGGTGTGTTATGTACCGCCGTGCAAGTATGGCACTCATTTCTCCCATCAGGCCTCCACCTCCTCCGCCAGGCCCAGACCCACTGCAGCGGCTCAAGTCAGGCTTAGCAGGTGCAGCAGCAGCAGGAGCAGAAGGAGCGGCAGTACCACCTTCATCCTGCTGAGGGCAATATATACACACACACTTCAGTACAATAGAGAAAGAATCCTGAACGAAAACTTAAGAGCGTAACACAAACTACGGTGTATTTTATATGTTTATTAGAAAACTATATACATATACATACACACACACACACACACACACACACACACACACACACACACACACACACACACACACACGCGCGCGCGCGCACGCACACGTTGTTTTTCTTTTCATACCTTGTTGACTTTGCGTAGTTTTGCGCCTGCAAGAGCAGCAGCGAGTCCTCCTCCCGCCATCCCTCCTCCACCTCCCCCACTTGAAGCAGAGGGAAGGGGTGGTGGTGGAGGTGCACCTCCACCTGGAGGTGGGGGACCTGGTGGTGGTGGGGGTCCTCCTCCAAAAGAGGGGGGTGGGCCGGGTGGAGGAGGTGGTGCAGGGGGTGCTGGGGGGCCTCCGGGCGCAAGAGGAGGGGCAGGAGGAACCATCGCTATGGAATGAAGATTATAAGTACTGTATAAGCCACAGAGAAGAAACAACATACCTGCATTCCCATCCCCTTATAATGTGCAAGTGTGTATAGTGACTAAAGCCCTGAGTAATAACATCTGTCTCAGGCGATCTGATCTGAGCTAAAATGTACAGCTTTTCACAGTTGGTGAAAAGTTGGCTTCATGATTCCTGAAGTACATTAACTTCCCTACAGTAACTCTTGTGAATAAACTTTGAGCTTATACACTTTCCAATTATCTGAGCATCTGTATAAAGACAGTAACTGACAGCTGAGTTGTTCAAATATGATTTTCACTTTACATACAAAAAGAATAATCAAATGTTCTAATCAGAATTATGTGCAAGCAGCATGAGGGCATTAATGCGAACGTGTGTTGAGGGGGAATTGAAACAGAGTAAAGGCAAAGTCAATTAAAGTGTACCTAAACCCAAAACAAACTGAACCAACCCAATACAGTAGAAATTAGACAACAAATTTACACTGACCTGAAGCCTGCTGCTCTCTCTCCTGTCTTTCTCTCTCCTGTCTTTCTCTCTCCTGTCTTTCTCTCTCCTGTCTTTCTCTCTCCTGTTGCTCCAGTCTCTGTTGTTCCAATCTGCAGGAAAAAAAATAACAAAATATGATACACACACACGAGCAGCACATTATGTTCAGGAGTTCAGACATAGTAGACAAAGTCAGAGTGACTCCTGTACAATTTTAAAACAAAGACATTTCTTGGTTTCATCAGTATATTTCATCAGTATATTGGCTTCAGGGCTGGATGTCACAAACTCATATTTGGCCAAAAGAAAGAACAAGACAAAACACATAGTTATGGGACTTTAATTGTATAATAACTCCAGGTATTAGTATGTTTTACCAAGAAACAATTAATTTAACCTTAAATATTAGAGTGAGTAGCTTCTCATCTCCTGTGGTTGTAAAAAAAAAAAAAAAAAAAAAAAGAGATGCTACTGTGTTTCAAAATGATCAAATTGTTGGCCTGCATCAAGCAAAGAACGCAACTAAGGAGATTACTGAAATTACTGGAATCGGGCTAAGAACTATCTAATGCATTCTGAGACAGTCTTATAATCTGGGGTTGCTTCAGTTGGCCAGGTCTAGACTCAGCAGTGTGCGGCAGTAAAAGGAACTGAATGACCAGGTTATCACATCAACAGATTTTTTCCCCTTCCCTGATGGCACAGGTATATTCCAGGACTCAAATTGTAAAAAAGTGTGTTTCTGGGAGCATGAGGAATCATTTTTCAACCAGCATAGATTACTCTCCTGTACAGTTTGTCTTTCCAGCCACCAATACAACTTCTTAAAGATTAACACGACTCTGGATTAAAATAAATGTCCAAGCTAAATGTCCAAGTAGTCCAAGCTACATAATATTAAAGAGTGCGACTTTTTAGTTTTTTTGGCCAGGCAGCGTACAATAGAAATTCAATCACAAATTATTAGTAAACTATTTAGGCTGCTGTGTCAACGACAACATTACATGTTTTGTATGTTTTAAGAAACAAATAGCAAATCTTGAGGAGAAAACAGTCCATGTAAAACATCAATCTAATTGAATGTAATCCCATTAAATTAATTTATCATCATTTGTTTTGCATGATCTGTTAATGTACACTCTTCACAAACATTCTGAATGCTATTTGACTCCCTCAATAAAACTAGCTGACCGACGAGTTAAATTAAAACACAATGCAAGTGTTTAACTGTTATTACTTTGTTATAGATCATCTGGAGGAAAATATGGAAAACTTCATGATACAAATAAATATTTATGCAAGGCTCTGCAACTGTATTGTGATAATTCATGCTGTTAAAATGACCGTTGTATATTGTCTACCTTCTTTGCTGCTCCAGCTCCTCTTGGGTTGGTCCATTGGACATACGAGGGGCTGCAGGATAACCTACAGAAACAACCACATTTACATTCATTATCAGATGTCCCCAAGTTAAAATTTTTTTTTATTATTATTATTATTTTGCATAAGAAAAACCACACCATCTTCATTCAGCCCCAGCTATTTGAGTTACCCCAGCTTTGGGTAATAATTAGGCACACATTTTCTGCAACAATTCTGGATTTTATATGCACAAATCAAAACAGCACATATTTTAGCCTCTGGTTTAAACTGCAGCTATGGAATCTTTATTGACAATTTGTGCACTTTTAAAATAATCTGCTACAATGATGTCCTAAATTAAGAGCAAAGTCTCTCCATTAGGTACTGCTGTACATCACATACTGTTCGACTGTAAGGCGAGCCTTTTATTCTGACGTACCACTAATAAGCTATTTATGGGAGAGCCACAACAACAAAAAGCTGTCTGCTTTTTACCTGCATCAGCACTGAGCACTTCAAGTGCATGCAGCATGCCGTTGGCGAAGAGCGTGGCATCCTCCTTACTGCCAAAATTTAGTCCCCAAACTTGCCGTGCATCTCGCCACTGATGGAAATTCGGTGTGGCCTGATTGTATTTTAACCCTTTCATAATCGGACAGTTCATCACCACCTGGAAACCAGAGAAATCAGTAATCAGGTCTCATGCTCATTTTTCTCTTATGCACAATCTGAATAAAACTCTACCCCCCCCCACCCCAAACATTTATCGGGTTTTTATTAACCGACTCAGAAGCAGACAACCAGCAGATGGCGCCACTACAGCTGACAGGCAAGAGAAGAGAATGACAAAGAGAGAAGAGAGGTGTATCTGTAATGTGCTGACTCTGTTTGCTTTGTTTTACAGCGCTGCATTCCAGAAAGAATGACAGTGAGACAGAGCAAGAGTGTGAGAGAGAGAGGAAAAAAAAAAAGAAAAAAAAAGGAGAGAGAGAATTTTTTTTTTAATTAATGACACACAAATATATAACCCAGTTTAGAATAAATTAAAACACCAGTTAGAACCTGTTAGACGGGCAGAGATGAGGGCGGGTTAAGAAACTGTAGAGAAGAAGATGATAGAGGGAATTCCCTAACAGGCACAGGAAGTGGTGTGAGTGATTACAGGAAACAGAATCCACTTTAGGACAGATAGATGTGGTTCTCTGGGGAAATGAGAGAGCATGAGCGAGAGAGAGATTATAATGGGAGGGACAGAAAGACAGAAGTGGGGGGTTGATGAGATCACAACGTTTCTCACTGATCTTCTCTCTACAGTATTAGCAGAGAAGACCTACACCCAGGTCTGACCTGGTTACAGTCGACACTGGAGATTAGCGGTCAAACCTTCAGTTCGATCTGTGTGCACGAGAGGGTGCGTGTAAAGAGAGGAGAGAGAGAGACTATGCGTGTAGGTTTTCGAGCCTTTGTCAGAGGAATGTGTGGAGGTGTTTAACCCTTCATGATATGAAAACTCACATTCTGAGGGGCTTGTCCAAACAGTATCTTTAAAAATATATAGTTTATATATGGCTTTTTTTAAAGTAACAGGGCCAATAGAACGCCTTTTCATTGCTACACTTACGGTAGTATCATTTACCCAAAATAAATGAAGTGTCTCACAGAGAAACTAAAAGAAACCTGGGTGTGTGTTTGTGGGAGATGCTGTGGCGTGTGGCCACACTCAGGCCTGTCTTTATGCGTGTACATGTGCTTTCTGCAACACGATATTACGTCTAAACTGTTCTTAAAGGGACGCCCGAACATTTCAGTCTGATCTCTAGTTATATGACTTTGAGGCGCAAATGAAATTACCACACAGAAATATATAAACGAGATTCCATGTGCTGAGAAAGTACTGAAAAATAAACCAATTTACACTTCTGTACTTCTCCCCCATTAATAAGGTGCATGATAAAAACTACAGCCATTAACAAGAAAAGTCATTGGGTGAGAGACATGCATTAATAATAATAATAAAAAATCTGGAAATGTATACCACATCTGATAGAACAAATTACACAGATCTACATCTATATATATAAAAAAAGAGAGAGGCTTTGTGCATTTGTTGTTAGAACTCCCTCATTTCAACGATATCTTTACATTTCATACAGTGGAGGACCCAAAACCAGTCTCAGAAAAATGTTTGTCAGTATGTCTGTATGTCCGTATGTCTGTCCAGCCAGCTTTTGTCACAACATTGTCGCAAAACTGTCTCTACAGAATTTAATGAAACTTGGCCAGCGGCCAGGTGTTTCTGGAGTTATTTCTTTGTATTAAAATAAGTTAAGCAGAAAGTTCTGGCGTAAAGAAACACATGTAATGTACATGGGCTTCAACCTGAAATAATATCATCACGGATTACATCATCAGCTTACTTTTAGCTTTAACCTTTAACCCATCCCGTCAATGATGGGTACCAACACTAGTCTTAATATAAAGGACATATTTTACTAAAGATCGAAACCTTTATTAACAGCAATACATGTTTTAATATATACGAGATTTAGAATTTTTTCCCCAGTTCTTTCATTATGAAAACAAGTATGCCTTTACTATGTCATTACAAGTGAGAGCCTGCCTCAACGCCAAACTCGTCACTGTGCCAGTGTTAGATTAATTAAAAACCTACCCTTCCCTGAACGAAGAACGAGAGTGTGTGTAATCACATTCTGATTAATTAAACCCACTGTCATTGCCTGTGAACATACACAGAGATTACAGTGAGGGTGCGCGCTTTCAACTTAATTGTTCATCCAGACAGAGAGACAGACAGACGCTTTATTGATCCTGAAAGAAATTTCAAAACATCCAGTAGCAAGGACAGTCACACAACAATTGTTACAACTGCAAATAGTCAATCAGTAATACAGTAAAAATAAATAAATAATCAAAATTGTACATAAAAAATATACAGTATAAATATGTCTAAGGAATGAGATGAAAGTGTGCAGAATATTGCAAATTGAAATGTGCAATTGCACATAGCAATTAAAAGTGACAAAGAATGGAGCAGCTAAGAGCTACCAAGAGGTTTGTTGTATATTTTTGAACATCAAATGAGAGTCAAAACACCTTCTCGCTAATGTTTGCCCAAATACCACAGCAAATAACCTGGAAACTCATTAAGCACTTTCCAAATTAAAAGCATGCTATGTTTGGTTATGAATTAACTAAATACAAAAAGCTCTCCACTTGTTAATTAACTTATTTACTAATTTATGAAGCTAATTAATGAAGTTAAATCTAAGACTCTCTGCTAATTATCAAACTATACTACAATATACTGGTTGGTCAATTTAACACAGAATTAGCAAGATGTTGACCATTTCTCTAAAAAAAAAAAAAACAGTATGCACCTTTGCCTGGACCCTAATATTCTAATATTACTAATATAATATTATACCTGGACACTATTTATCAAAATAAAAACGCCTCACATACAAAAAGTCTGACCTGATCAGAGTGAATTTCCAATTAGAATTTGATAATCTATCCAATAAGTAAGTACAGTGCCTTTCGTACCCTTTGAACTTTTCCACATTTGTAACTTTACAACCACAAACAAACGTATTTTATTGGGATTTGGGATTTATTAAGTGGCACATAATTGTGATGTGGAAGGAAATTATTATTTTTTTTTTGTTTGTGTTACAAATAAAAATCCGAAAAGTGTGCCGTGCGGATTTGTTTTCAGCCCCCTTTACTCTGATACCCCTAACTAAAATCCAGTGGTATCAATGGCCTTCAGAAGTCACCTAATATTAGTCCACCTGTGTGTTACTGTCCTGCTAGAAGATGAACCTCCACCACAATGTCAGACTAACAGGTTTTCTTCTAATAAATCCATCCATCTTATCAACTCTGACTAGCTTTCTTGTCCTGTTGAAGAAAAGCATCCCCACATCATGATTCTGCCACCACCATGTTTCACAGTGTTTTGCATTTAGGCTAAAAAGTTACATTTGGTCTCATCTGACCAGAGCATCATCTTTCACATTCGCTTCAAACATGTCACAAAGTACAAACAAGACTTCCTATGGCTTTCTTTCCAATGGCTTTCATGCCACTCTTCCAAATTCAGATCTGCGTAGTGTATGACCAGTGGTTGCCCTGCGAACAGATTCTCCTGCCTGAGCTGTGGATCTCTACAGCTCCTCCAAAGTTACCATGGGCCTCTTGCCTGCTTCTCTGATTAATGCTGTCATTACCCAACCTATCGGTTTAGGTGGACCGCCATGCCTTGTTTTTGTAGGTGTTTCATACTCTTTCCATTTTCACATGATGGATTTTTTTTCTTCCACATAACCCAGTTCAGGTCAGCCAGGATACACTGTGCCCCTGGAGAAGATGAGGTGAAGGGCCTTGATCAAGGTCTCAATAGTGGAAGCCTTGCAGTGCTGGGGATTGAACCATTTGAGGCAACACTGCCACTTCTGACTTCACTTCTTTCACTGATTATCTAACCCAGTGGACACCCTGGCATGCACCTTCTGTCAAACCTGCTTCTATTGAGAAATGCTGTTAATTAGGTAATTAGCTTAATAATGTGTGCTGGGAGCTGAAAAAACACTAAAAATCTACAGAGCAGGGCTTCCTCCAGGATCAGGATTGAGAAGAACAGATAGATGAGACTGAATTCTTGTAAGAAATCATAACACAGAAGGCAGAATTTGTCACAAAAAAAGGGAGGCCTTACTTAACCTCAAATTTGGAGGGAATTTTTTTTTTTTTTTTAAATCACCTTCTGTTACATTTCTGACTGATTAAACACTTCACAGTGGGCAGAACTAATTTGCACATACCAGAAATACTTGTGTTCTGATTAAATGCTTTGAGCATGTTGACACACATCTTACTGGATCAGCCTCCATGTAAACAGTTCAGTGGAATTTTTCTAAATCACAATGATTTTAATCAGGTGGCAGAAATTAGTTTAGATCACATAGGCTCGGTCTAGTGACCATCATATAAATTCCCTAGGAAGAGTGTATATCAAATTCCTTCTGGTGTACTTTGGCAAACAACACAATATAACTGACTTCCTGTTGAGTTGAGCCTATGACATACAATGTAAAAGTTGTTCAGCTCAAAATGTGTACCGGGTTTCGCGTGCATATGTGCAAGTGTGTATGTATAAGCTATGCAGCAGAATCTAGTGTAATGCGTAATGCCAGAGGCCTGTCCCATCCCCTTTTTTTGTCGTGTCCAATTCCTCCATGTCACTAAGGGTCCCCCCACATTAAGGCTACTATTACCACCCAGTCGGGAGGGCCGAAGACGATCACGACTCCTCCGAACCACGTGACGGCAGCCGATCGCATATTTTCGAACTGTTCACTCACGCACCGATCATCTCCTTCCACTTGTGGGTGCTCACAGACGCCCCTGATTGCCTGTGGGAGCACCAAGTACCTCTCATCTCGCCCCTCTGAGAGAGATCGTCCAATCAGCTCTCTCTAGACCTCTAACTGCAAGAGGTTCCCTGTCTGAGCATGTTAAAACCCCAAAAAGCCCAAAGGGAGAACAATAGCCTTCACACACTATGACGACATATATCAAAATAATGAAAGCTGCTGGGTTGTGTGTTGAAACTGCTTTCTGAAAGTATAGTGTATTAAAACCCTTTAAACAGTTTGTAACAGAAATAGGTTAAGATTAAAAACAGTTAAAACTGACGTCTTTACTGAAATAAAAATGTCTCCTCTATGATTAACCTCTCAAATTGAACAACAGTAGATATAATTTAACAAGCGAGTTTTTTCCCCCCCATCTACATCTCGTTTGCTTCACACGCACGACAACGTCATCACATTATTGTGTGCAGGGGATCAGGATTGTGTTAATATAAATCTAATTATTTAAAGTATGAGGCTTTAGAATAGCTGTAACGGCCAGTCTAATCCTGCGGGATTGCATACTTACTTCCTTTTCATTCTAACTCACTGCAAAGAAACACACAGTGAGGGTGACGTAAGGGTTATGTAAACCACGGCAACTCGATAAAAATAAAATGGTAAGCACCCGTCCATCAGTAAACGTGGGGGAGTTAAAACACTCCGTTCGTGAGAGCACTATGGGTTTATTATAATTTATCACAAGGTTTCCCCCCCCCAAACACTTTTAAAGACAAGATAATTTTCTACGCATCATTCCTCCAGCTAAACATGGAACTAATAGTTTTTCAGCTTTTTTTGTCAGTGTAAATAAGTATGTGGCATCACCTCCTAGAAAACATTATGTTCAAGTTTGAATACTTACGTCAAAGCGTAAACACACTCGGAAATATAAATGATCCAGATCTAACTAACTTTTCACTAGTAAACATGAAAGACAGACAGAGAGAGACAGGGGTGTGTACCTGCTGGTCAGGCTGCATCTTCCTCCCGACTACCCTGAAGCTGTTGTTGGTGGGGTTGTGGTAGATCTGGACACGACTGAAGGTCTGAGGGCCGGTGCCGGCCGGCACCCAGCGCTTCCCAGGTTCATCGTACACCATCACAGTAGCCCTCGCGTTACATACACTCAGCTCACTGAGAGACAGACAGAGAGAGGAATAAGGAGAGAGAGAGAGAGAGAGAGAGAGAGAAGATTGAAATGATATTGATGATTTAACATGCAGTATTTGCCAGTATGATATGACTTACGCAAGTCACTTTACTTATATTGATCAATTGAATTTCAGCTGTTGGGAGCAAAGTGCTCAAGCTCCGTCCTTTTTCTCAGACCCATCAATCCTACACCGCCTTCTAATTCAATCAAAGGCCTCACATCATGCACAGGCACAGAGTGAAATCTTACATGACAAAATGGAACAGCCGAATTCCTAGCTCGTTATTTAAGTACATTTAATTAGCTGCATTAACCAAGGCAGCGTGGTGGTACAGTGGGTAGCAGCACTGTGGCTTCACATCTCCAAGGTTGGGGGTAGGAATCACGTGTCAGTGCGTGTTTGTGTGAGTGTAGTTTGCAGGTTCTTCCTTTGCTTGGTGGGATTTCTCCGGGTTTCCAAATCGTCAGGAGTGTGGTTACCCCTCCCATTGTTTGTTGGCCCTCCGTCCAGGTTGTTCCCTCCCTTGACTAAATAAGCAGTATAGATGTGCTTTATAGAACAGTGCTCGTTACAGCGAGATGCTTATTAAACAGCTGAAGCCTTAAACTTTGGATTAAACGCAAAGGACCGCTACCCGAGGCCTTTGTGATCTTGCCTGAAAAAGCATCCTTCCTAATGCCCTGATTGGTGTGAAAGCGCCACTACGAGGACGAAGACTGACTTCTGATGAAAAAGAGAAGACAGCGAGGCATCCATGGCTCATAGATAAACCCAAAACATTGTTAGTGAAGGAATGCAAAAGCTTGTTGACAGATGGACAAAGTGTATTGAAAAACCAAGAAGACTATGTCGGAAAAAATTACGTTTTTTTTTTTTTAAAGGTCAATTTAGATTAGTTAAAATACAACCAGATTATGAATCTTTTTTTTTTTTTTTTGACGCACCCTCAAATAAAATTAAATTATGTATTAAAAAAAAAAAAACACGGACGGAGAACCCAGGATCTCGATCTAGTCCGTACCCTGGAATTATAAGACATCCAATCACCCTCTGTGTCACTATGCTATGTCTGGCATATTTTTTTACCTCCATAAAACACCACAGCATGGCCTATTTTATTCTATTGCTGAATGTTTTATAAAAATTGAAGCACAGCCTGGAGACTACCTTCATGTCCAAATCATCGTATCTGAAATATCATCGTCGGAAATATTTCTTTCTTTTGCATTTTCATGTCATCGTAGTCATGCGGACACACAGTCACTATAAACATAAGGCATTTATTAAGTTAATTTATTACACCCCACCACACACACACATCTGAATCCCAGTTTTATTCGGAGTGTTCCAAATATAGAGTTTATGCGCAAGGACAAATTTATAACTTAAAAAACAGGAGATCTGATTAAAGAGTAAACAGGAAGTGCAGTGTGTGGAGTGTTTGGAGAAATTACTGTATAAGGACACACGCACACTCTCTCCCTCTCTCTCTCCATTACCTCATTCCTTCTATCTCAAAGTCACCCAATAGTTTTATCACTCAATCTTCCACTTCCTGTGACATCATTTTGTGGCCATTGCCCCCTTCCTGTTGCCAGGAATTCCTAATAAGGCCCTTCAACAAATTCCAGACACACATGCACACTCTTCCTCTCTCATACTATGCCCAGTAAAAGCTGAGCCGGTTCCCAAAAGTTTCCGCAATATACTTTCTAGGCTGTCTGGACCTACTGTATCGGTCTCTATTTGCCAGTCTGTCTCTCTGAGTGTCTGGATCCTGGAGATGGTCCATACATGAAATATCACCCTTTTGACATAGAACAATGGTTTCGTTATCATTACATGGTGACCACTTCACTGCAAACATGTACGAGTGTAAACGGCTGGATCGAGACATGTCGTGCTAACACATTTGTGAATCAGAACTATCAGTCTGCTCTAGTGCTGTGACTAACACTCCTCCGTTTCTCCTCTGGTATTCTCTCCCTCGTTCCTCTGACGTGTCTGTGCTTGCATAGACTGGAGCTGCAGGCCACAGACTTTACTTACTCACTCACACACGCGTACACAGAATCAAAGCCATGTTATTCACTCTGCATTTTCCCCCTATACGGTTTTTCCGGAAAGTATTAAACTTACTTAGATATGTAATTAGGGCGCTTGGTGTTTGTGCCCTACACGGTTGCTCCCGCTGTATTAATGCACTAGGAGCATTAACAGCATTCCTCTACTTCCTTTTTTGGACAGTTGAACGAGTGCAGTGTTTCTCCTACTTAATTCCTTTTGCAGGCTGAAGTGTGGGCACACACACACACAACCACACACACACACAACACACACACACACCACACACACACACCACACACACACACACACCACACACACACCACACACCACACCACACACACACACCACACACACACACACACACACCACACACACACACACACACACACCACACACACACACACACACACACCACACACACCACACACACACACCACACACACACACCACACACACACCACACACACACCACACACACACACAGTCCCTTCACAGGCCTTCTTTTCCAAATATATGCACAAACCAATCAGCAATGAGGTGATTTGGTGACTTGGGTGATTTGGACGTTTTCACACAATTGATTTGTCCCGCGTCCAGGAACATTGCTCCACATTCCTTAGTCTCCGTTCACGGGTACGCCTGCATATTTACACTCATATACAGCACATGGCAGTGTGCACCTACTTGGTTTGTAAGCTTCCGTTAAACACAAGAGAAGACGAGAATGAGGAAGTTAACATTCACGCTGATATTACTGATATTTCAGAAAACATGTCTCTCATGCGCCGTCCTACTTTTCATATTGAAGCTATGGAAGAATTCATCCAAGCTGGATTTTAATCAGTATCCTACACATATACTGTATTTTTTTAGGAATAGGATTCCTTTGTGCCAACCTGGCATGACTCCACAAGACCTCGGGGATGTACTGTGGTGTTTGGCCCCAGGACGCTGGCAGCAGATCCTTTGGGTGCTGTCGGTTGTGGAGTCCGGCCTCAGTGAATCGTTCGTGTTTGTCTGGACATCCTATGAATATTCGATCTAGGGAGTTTGTACACCGAGTCAGCGACCTTGGGCTCCTTGCCTGCTGGTCCCCTTTCTCAGGAGCGCGTGGTGCACTGGGTGTTCTGGTGCCTTTCACTCATGACCAGCATTAGGTTTTTGGGCAATTAACTTTTTGTGGGCACTGGCTTTTCTGTGGGATTCGACCAGACAGTGGGTCGTTGCCCCCCATGGGCATGGGTAAGATCACTGTTCTGTGTAACACACTCTGAAGGAAGCACTGCCCGCCATCTGTGCAGTTGCTTACTAATTTCCTACAGTTTACCCAAGCCTCTAATAATGAACTGGACTGTTAACTTAACTGATGTTAACTTAAGGACATCATCTGTTATATTGAACTTCCAACCTCCTAACACAAAGGATGACTACAGATCAATCCCTGCTATCCGTTATGACCCACAAGTTTTTTTGGGTCAACAAAATTCTCTCTTACACAACTCACGAGTGCTCTGGCGTGTTTACCTCTTTAAACTAAACATCAATATGTGAGATTCGTTTAATGATTATTATTTCAGCCACAAGGGCACTCCTAAGAGTCGTAGAGGCTTTGGGCACAATCAGCATTCCAGTTCATCCCAAAGTTGTTCAGAAGGGATGAGGGACTGCATAAATTACATCCCTAACCAACCATGTCTTCATAAGGCTTGCTTCTTTGTGCAGAGCATTGTCATACTGGAACAGGTCTAGTTCCACTCACTTACTCTCTATACCCCTTATCCTATCTCAAGGGACTCGGGGAACGAGGTGGGGTACATGCATCCTGAACGGGTGCCAATCCATCACAGGTCACGCAAACTTACACACATTCACTCTCACGCACTACGGGTAATTTGGAAACGGCAATGATCTAATTTTGCATCTTTTGGAAAGCGGAGTATCCGGAGGAAACCCACCAAGCAAGAGGAGAACATACAAACTCCACACACACAAGGTGGGAATCAAACCCTTGACTCTGTGGGTGCGAGTCGACAGCGCAAACCACTATGCCACCCTTTTAGTTCCAGTAAAGAGTTAATATAATACTAGAGATGCAACAGACAAATCTAGACTATTCTAGATGGCATTTTAAAGTGCGTTTTCAACTTTGTGTCACGCGTGGTTGTGATGGTCAGGTATCTACAAACGTCTATGTAATAAATCACATCAACAAGCCGTTCATGCTTACAGTGCTGACAGCTGCAATCTACCTGGCCGCCGTGAGCTAACTAAAAAGCAGGGTGGAGAACACTGGATCGAATTACAAAATACACAGACGACACAGATTGAATACTAAAAATACACTACTTGAAGCCAGGCATGAGAATGCAGTTTGTGTTTCATCTAACCATGGTCAGCCCCTCTTCGCCCACGTTTGTTGTATTGTAGAGCTGCACAAAGCATGCACCTCAGTTCACCTTTTTCTGCTTTCTGCCTGGTTATAATCCAAGCGAGCAGCTTATGTGTCGCAAATTCAATCAGTAACACAAATCAGTACCTCTACTCTTTTGAGAATATGTACACTCACTGGACATGTTTAGTCACGTAATCGGCCAATCGTGTGACAGTTAACAAACCTGACACAGAACAAGAGCTTCAGTCATTGTTCATGGTGTTTCCTCGAACACTTAACAGTCCAGTTTAGTTCAGCCTGTGCTCACTGTAGCCTCAGATTCATGTTCTTGGCTGACAGGAGTGGAACCCAATGTGATTTTCAACCAAACGTCAATCCCATTCAACTATGGCAATCGGAGAAGCTTTTCTTTTTAGCGTGTTTTAAATCGTTTATTTGAGGAACTGTGGAAACGTAGCTGAATGGACTTTAATTTAAATTTAATTGTTTACTAGTGAAAAGGCAAAAAAGGTTTAACAAACCTATTTAATCAAAAATCCTAGCCGTAATTATACTAAACAGTGTGTGTGAACATGAGCATGGGTGTCTTTCGC
Organism: Clarias magur; assembly: GCA_013621035.1. Taxonomy (NCBI): domain Eukaryota; kingdom Metazoa; phylum Chordata; class Actinopteri; order Siluriformes; family Clariidae; genus Clarias; species Clarias magur. The sequence goes on from QNUK01000018.1 coordinate 2,361,036, forward strand.
ATAGTTTCACATGTAAATGAAAGGAGTTTGTGACCTGAGGTTTTGCCTTGTACTTGGACGATTTAACATCCTTGTGTTTAATATCCTAAGCAGTGAAGTATGGAAGCAGTGCCAAAACAAATGTAGTGCCAATTAACCGCGGAGATCTGAATGCTTAACTCTATTAAAGGATCAGTGAAACAGATGTAATGTTTGTGTAAAGAGACAGAAGAAGACAGTCAGTAACAATCACACACTTTGAAGGGATCTGTAAATTAACTCCTTAAGACTTGTTTAGCCTGGGTTGATAACGCCACTGACTCACACACCGGCTGATCAGACATCACACAGACTTCCTGCGTGACACACAGTGTGTAATGAAAGAGTTCCTACAAACTCTGAACAATGTTCCATTCTCATACATGATAACTGTCCAAAATTTTTGACACATTATTACTACACTTCTACAAGAAAGGCCACATGTACACATTTTAAACTGAACTGCTTCTGTTCAGAATATTAAAAAATAAAAAACTTTTCTGAATGGGACAGGACGGTCTGTGTGGTGCACACACGTCGTTATTATTTATGTTCATCATTACTGTTGTACTGAAAGAGGAAAAACCTTATCCTGGTCTCTGAAATAGACTGTAAATAAATGTTAATATGTTTTATTATTGCATTTTCAAAACGAATTGCTCCATCAAAACATTTATTGGCAAGGAGCAAAGAACAGTAATAAATAACATTTAAAATCTTTGAATGAATAGACTTGAGGAAAAGGATTTGTAGCGTTGACCGATTAGAGCTCTGGTCAAGTCCTCGAGTAACTGAAGCATGCCAATAATATATAAACAGAATAAATAAAACAAATTTAGACTGACTATAAAATGCTAATAAATAAACTGCACTTTTACTTAAAAATTTTACTCTTTTTGTTTGAGTTATGATATGCATAACACCATTATCATAATCTAAAAATATAGTCAAGGTAACTCAAAAAAATACATCATAAAATATTATAATAGAAGATTATTTTCATAAATTAATTTTAAATAAATAAACTCATATTCTAAATTAATGTGACATATTGCATATACAATTTTGATGATTACAGCTTACATCTCACAATTTTTTTTTTTTTTTAAATCAAGGATTGGCCCTACATGAATATCCAACTTCTGAAAATTATGTTTACTTACACACAACACTTGGTAAGAGCTCCTTTAGCAAATAATAACTGCATAAAATGTGACACTGCTGAGGCGTTTTTGAAGACCAGATTGCTTCAGCTTGTCTGTATTGTTGGGTTCTTGGCATTAATTCTGAATGCCAAGCAGTGCTGCGTCATTTGTGAAGTCTGCATGGACACTGTGTAAATTAACATAAATCTTCCTCAAATTGAGTTTAAAACAAAAACAATGCAAAGTAAATTTTGATCAATGAGTCAAAGCCCAAGCTAAGCTATGGTACCTGCACCAGTATTAAAGCCATCTGATTGATTTTGGCCAATATTCTTTTTTATTTATTTAACAAACAATTCTTGATTATATATAGATTTTTTTTAATTTATTTTTACACACTGCAATTATAGAACAGACTCTGGACAATGCATGTGAAAAGTAGTAATGCCACCAAGGGCTCCAGATGGTGACTGAAAATGTCGCCAGTGCGCCTAATGCTTTCATTTAACAATTTTTTCACCCAGACAGTCACCAGGGGGAACGTCACAGATGGGGGGAAAAAAAATCAGGAATCTTAAATCCTGAGGTGGACTGTCTCCCCCGCTGCTGTATAACATGTACTCTTGTGATTGGTCCACAATGAATGTAATGTTAATGACAAATGCCGACAAGCACTGTTCAGGATGTAATGCAGCAGGATTTTTTTTTTTTATGTAAAGTTGTTAATCAGACTTGTTCATCTTCTTTTTTTTTTTTTTATTAAATCTGATCATGCAGCGTTTAGAAGCAGCAAACCTCAAACCTCTTTAGAAGGCATTAAACAGGTAAATAAGGCTGTTTTTCCTGAGAAAATATGTCTTAGGATATACTGTATAAGGCTTGCAGGACAAACAAAGAAAACATTCCTTGAACACAACATTTACAGTGTTTAACCAAGATATGCTGGCATTTCTACCTTTGTTTTTTTTCTAGCATTTTTTGGTGTTTCTGGGACACATTGGTCAACTTTATTTAAAAAAAATAGGTTAGTACATAAATAAGTAAATAAATAGATAGGCCATATCCAGACTCAGATTCTAGCTTCCATCATACAGGAACATCTGTTTATCCATGCATTTATCCCATCAGCCAATCACTGCATGCAGATACAGGTCAACAACTTGAGTTAAAGTTCACATTAACATCAGGTTGGGGGGAAATGAGATGTCAGTGACTTTGACTGTGGCATGGTATGGTTTGCATATTTCAGAAATTGACAATCTCCTGGGATTTTCACCTCTCTAGTGTTTAAACAGAATGGGTGAGAAACAGAAAAGAATCCAGTGAGTAAAGGTATTGCAGGAAAAAGCAGACAGTGAGTGAATATGATGATGAGTGGTAGAGATGTGTGTTGATTTGAGCACACGTTACTGTCTGCGTCGAAAGTTCACATGTTCTCCACATGTACACGGCAGGTTTCCTGCACGTTCTCTGGCTTTCTCCAACACAAACATACCAGTAGGTGGATTGATAACATGGAAATGGACTGGTGATGCTAAATTACTTCTAGATATTAATGAGCATGTGATCCCATGTGATAGACTGGATTCGAATTCAGGGTGTATCCCTGCCTTGCACCCGGTGTTTCCGGGATACAGTCCAGCCACAACACTGACCTGGATGAAGTGCTTAAAGAAAATGAATGAATGAATAAATGAACAAAAGATTGTCAAATAACTAGATAAATAAATATAAAAACAGAGACACGGAACTGTATAGTGTACTATATTTGTAAACGGTGTGAATTTTAAGTGTGTATCAGGTGGCGTAATACACATTCAGTTAAATGAACTAAATGTGTCAGTTCTGTTCACTAAAAGATATTACTGTACTAATGGTTCATAAAAAAAGAAACATACATATATGCTGCACAAACGCACACACCAATGGCCAAATCCTACCATCAGTGCCGTCAAGCCAACAGTAAAGCATCCAGAGACCCTTCATGTGTGGGGTCGTTCTCGTCCAAGAAAGTGGGTACCTCACAATGTTGCCTAAGAACAGGGCCATGAATAAAGAATGGTATAAAAACTTCTCGCAACCATCCAAGAACAGTTTGGTGACAACCAATGCCATTTCCAGCATCATGGAGCACCTTGCCATAAGGCAACAGTGATAACTAAGTGGCTTAAGGAACAAAACATCAAAATGTTGGGTCCATGGTCAGGAAACTCCCCGGACCTTAATCCCACTGAGCACTTGTGGGGAATCCTCAAGAGGTCGGTGTACAAACAAAACCCCACAGACTCTGACAAACTCCAAACATTGATTATGCAAGAATGGGCTGCTATCAGTCAGGGTGTGGCCCAGAAGTTGATTGACAGCATGCCAAAGCGAATTGCAGAGGTCTTGAAAAAGAGGGGTCAGCACTGCAAACATACAAGACTCTTTTCGTTAACGTAATGTAATTGTCAATAAAAACTTTTGAAACTTATGAAATGCTTGTAATTATATTTCAGTATACCATATACATTTGACAAAAACAGATCTAAAGGCAGATCTGTAAAATTAATACTAATGTCATTCTCAAAACTTTTGTCTACGGCTGTATAAACATATAATAAGCTGAAGTATGATGTATATAATATATTAACAGGAGGAATTAACAATTGGTGGATTTGAATAAACGGATTGATAACTAACTTGATTGTGGACCGACACACACACACCTGGAAGAGCCAAAACGGAACTTGTCGCTGCACATCGCGCGCGCTGCTACAGGACGTGGAATGCAGAGCGCGAGCACAGCGCATGCGCAGACAAATAGAAGGAGCGCCGCGCGCAGCCTAAAGGCGAGTTTCAGCCACGCCCATAAAGAGCGATTGGGGGGGGGGGGGTAGTTACAGGTAACTCACCTGGGTTTATAATCCTACACAACCACCACTAATAATAATACACATTGATCATAGTAAACATTAAACTTAACACGTATTTTAACACAAACAAATATACACCGAATACGAGTTCACACAAAGAATTAAACTAAGACTCGAAGTGAAAGCCCGGTGTCTGGTTCTTTTATGAACCGGACTTAATCTCCATTACGAAAGTTCAACTAAAACAGCACAGGCAAACAGCACAGCTTACAACACAAACACAACACACACTACAGTACAAACAAAAACCCCGCGTATTCCTGTCCTAACCGCAGTACTGTAGTAAACAGTGCGCTAGAGCCTCGGCTAACTGTTCATGCCGTGCAGTGCAGCAGTGTGCAGTTTGGGACGCGGCCGCTCTGTGCCCGTGAGATCCACCGCCGGATATCATCAACACTCAAACCCTCCCACAAGGGAAACTGTGCACCAGACACGTAAACTTGGATGAAAGTGTGTGTGTTTTGAAGTGTATTGTGCAGAAGATAAAACTCCGCTGTGTGTGTGTGCTGGGACAGGAATAACACAGCTTTATCTGCTTTACCTCATTGTTCAGCTGCTCTGCGCGGCTCCGAGTCCCAAAGCGAGAAAAGTGAACAGAACAGTGCCGATATCGAGCACTTCCTCATCTATCCTGCCTCCCTCGGGCTGAACGGCTTTCTCGTCTCGGAGTACAAACTCAATTTCCTGGTTTGAGAGAAAAAAAAGGGGGCTGGAAGAATGGAGGCTGTCAACTCCAATCAGGATTTGCCACTAAGCCCTTTATCTCCCTCTCTTTATCTCTGCCTCTTTACGTGTCCTAAATAGCACTGTAGACAATTCAAGTGTATAAATATTCCTCAGACTCTCCTCTACACCTCCTGTAACACTCCCGCCTGTCGCCAAGCTCCTTTTTCCCGAGTCTCGACAAACTCGCTCTGTCATTAACGGTTAAGGCAAGTCACGGCTACAGTGAGCCATTACTCCCGCCCTGGCCCCTCCCTCTCGCCTTGAGGAAAACCGCCACGCCTCTACAGATAAACACTCCGCCTCCACAACCTCACGATCCGCCCATATTCCCCACAGCGCTAAATCGTTCAATCCTACAATCCAACAAATTCCATCCCCTGTGCTGCGATTGGCTAATATTTCATACCCTCAAAAAATATGCCACTGATTAACCAATCTCAGCAAAAGGGGGCGTGGTTTGGTGGGAAACCTGCACAAAGCTGTTTTTGACTTAAACTTCCAACCAATCACAACAATCCATCCCGCTACGTTAGGATTACATTAAGCAGCATAAAAGCAGATGCTTTTAAATGCATTTATATATATATATATATTTGTGTGTGTGTGTGTGTGTGTGTGTGTGTGTGCGTGTGTGTGTGTGTGTGTGTGTGTGTGTGTGTGTGTAAAAACACAATAGGGGACAAATTACTTGTTTAAAAATAACATACATTTAAGTTAAGAAAAGAACTTAAAAAATCAGTACCTTTATCAATCGATTATTACAATCTACTCTTAATCAACCATATACTGTTAAATAAACAAATAAACCAGAAAGCAAATACGTTTTTATAATGCAATTACAAAATAAGATTTAATGAATGAATCCACTCCACCCGAAAAATGAGAGGTCTCTATCAGTACGAGCTTGCTGACGTCACTCACACTCTGTTAATACAGCAGCAACCTGGGCCATGACCAATAGATGGCGCTACAACGTTATGCCTGCTCTGTTAAATGTTTACATTCAAGAGAAAGAGAAAACACCCTGACAGCTTGATTGTTATATTTTTAGCTCCACAAATGTGTGTCTGTGTGTTTTCACACTTCGAATTTATATTTCGAATGTATTTACTATTGTACTGTATTATACCACACTTTCTGGTCCCAGGGAAACAACATTTTGTATTGATGCTATACAGAGATAATAATAATAATAAATATTAATGTGAATAATAACTGCGTTATTTTTCACATTAACCTAAAAAATGACTGAATGTGGTGTATTAAAATCCAACATACTTACCATTTTCAAAATGATTTCTCTTAAAAAAAAAAAAAAAAAAAAAGAAGTAATTCTTCCTTAATATTAAGACAATGGTCAGCTGATCCCTGGTCATATTCAGACTGACACAAACCTACTAGCTTAAATTAATAAATCAGAACATTGTAAAGATGCCTGGCTTACTGTACTGTAATGAATGTTGCCCCTAAAACAAACCCACCTGTTTGTTTGCCCACCTCTACTGTAGACCTAAGGTTTTATAAGCAGTTGGAAAAAAAAAAACATAAACATGTTTATTTGCTTTGTATTAGTTTCAGGATTAGTGTGTGTTTTAGTTCAGCAAATAAAGTGCTCACTCAATATATTAAGCTTTTTTTAACGTGCATGTTTTCAGGTCACTTCCAGAAAGCCAGATTTGTGGTTAGGTTGATAAAAAAAATCATCAAAATTAAAGGTTTGCATGAAGTCAAGATTAATTACCTCACAGCTGCTAAGACCTAAGAGGCCCACCATCAACGGTCATTAAATCTGGAATGGCATGTCCAACCAGCACACATTTGTGATGGCCGGCTGTTTACAAGTGTTTTGCATTGTGTATTAGAGGGGTCCACACCTGAAAACATCCTCCTCAATTATGACCCTGGGCATTGACCTTTAGATTAAAAATGAGCCTGTGTTTGTTAAATCTCTCACTCAATCTCTATACTGTTTTTGTTCAGGGTCACAGAAGGCCTGGAGCCCATCCCAGGGTACATGGGGCACAAGGCAGGGTGCCAATCTATTGGAAACTATCTATTGTCTTGGGACTGCAGGAGGAAACCGGAGTACCAGGAGGAAACCCACCAAGCACGTGGAGAATATGCAAACTCCACACACAGACCCAAAGGCAGGACTCAAACCCTTAAGCCTGTGTACTACCCCAGTACTAACCACCACATCACTACATTTAAAATGTTTTTTGTTTTGTTTTGTTTTTTGCTATACTTGAATCTAGATAATAAATATGATAAACTAATAGTTTAATTGCTGAAAGATCAATCACTTTAAATCAGATTTTCACCTAGATCTATTTTAAAGCTTTATCTTGGTATCATTTATCACAGGGACCAACACACTGCAGGTGATAAAACTAGTGTGTGTGTGTGTGTGCGTGCTAGGGGTGAAACTGTGATACTGTTGTTTATCCATGTCCAATATCATAGCCTCAGTGGCTCCCTTTTGTATTTATTTTGCATAAAATATGCCATGGAAGCTCTTATTTATGTCTTTTAAGCAGCAGAAACTCTATATGGCCAAATGTTTGTGGACACCTGACCTATGCACCCATGTGTGCTTATTGAACATCTCATTCCAAGGTGAGTTTCCCCCTTTGATGGTATAAGATCCTCTAATTCACTGGGAAAGCCACTAGATTTTGGAGCATGACTGTGTGGATTTGTGCATTCAGCCAGTTCATGTTGTCCCACCCTTTTGTTTGAAGTACTGCAATATTTACTTTGGGATACAGCCAGTTGGCTTGATATCCAGAATAGACTCCCTATGTAGTGAACACAACTTGCAATAATACCACAGGTAGAGGATTTGTTTGTTTAGCAGAGGATTTAATAAGGCAGATTGAGATTTGGGACACGATCCATGAAGTGTTAGTTGGCATATCTGCCCATCTTAACAATGCAGGAAATCTTTAAATTGTGATTTGTCATGAAGTCAGCACTCTGAACTGAAACACACACCACTACGAGGTAGCCTTTATTTGTCACATATACATTACAGCACAGTGAAATTCCATCTTCGCATATCCCAGCCTAACTGGGGCCAGAACGCAGGGTTAGCTATGATACAGCGCCCCTGGAGCAGTTAGGGTTAAGGGCCTTGCTCAAGGGCCCAACAGTGGCAACCTGGCTGAGCTGAGGCCCGATCCACTGACCTTCTGATCAGTAACTCAGTGCCTTAACCCTCTGAACCACCAAGATTAACTAGAGCAAATAGAGACATCCAACACTTGCCAATTGTCTCTAATTTGTAATTCTTTTTCTGCTTTGACCAAATTTCATAAAATGATATGTTTCATAAATTCTAGACTTCAAAATGAATTCCGTTCCAATCAGTGACTTAGTTAACTGCTTCAGAGGGTTGCGCTGAGATTTTACACAAAATGAGCCTTAGACTAAACAAAGTTTAAAAGCACTGTTTTAAAGTGTTGAGTAATACTGGCCTGCATGAAATCGTAACGTAATCCTTGTATGTCTGTACAAAGTGATTTGCTTCACACCCCAACACTGGTTCCTCTCCTTAGTTGCAAACTGTACAAACTGTTTGTCTCCAGGTAAAGCAGTACTGTTCTGTTCGTACAACAAACAAGAGGATTTTTCCACCTTTGCTTTAGTCATTGCCGATTTGCATCCACTATCAGGTATTCTTCTCAATACGTGAGGATCAAAGATACACAAAGTTATAGTTAGATAGTGCTGCTCTGACTGACCAACAGCAATTTGGCTATGACATCTGTGATCCAAGCTTACAATCCTCTAAAAATAGAATTGGCTCTTTCTTCTAACAATGCTAAGCTCTCACACCTGAGCCAAGTTGTTGTGCGGATTATATGATCCACTGCGGTGACCCCGTTACAAGTGCAGCCGAAAGACTAACAACAACAACATCCCTCAGTGTGTGCAGCAGACTACTAGGGTCATTCTGTTAGTTTGTGGCTAGTGTTCTGTTCTTGGGAGGATCACCACTATTGGAATGCCAAGGACCTCAATAAGAAGATCACACACACAAAAAAAACTCAATCATAGGACTGCTATGAGACTCACTGGGAACAATGACAGAGGAAAAAGGTGGCTAACAGCGCAAAACATGATGAACAGCTCTTCCCATGGTAAATATAAAGCATACATCACTATCTGGCAGGGGCATTGTTAGAGATTTTGGAACAGCTGAAAATCTTATACTTTGGTGAAACCATGCTTTTTCAATTGCCATAGCATTTTAAAGTACCCCTTCACTCAGAGCCCATCAGAAAGAATACCTTGTTTATTGCACTACTGCTATCAGGATCAGGATCTCCTGGTTGCTGTGAATGTCTGTTGCAACTTGTTCTAGTTCTGCAACTATTCTGTAATTTCATGTGATTTTTTTTTTTTTTTTGCACAGACATCTTTCTCACTCACTCATTATAACTCTTAACCTGTAGGCTTTCCCACACAACTCACAGCACGAGGCAGGGTACACCATGGATGAGTGCCAATCCATCTCAGGGCACAAGCACACACGCTCACACACTAAGGACAATTTGGAAATGTGATTTAGCTTAATCTACATATCTTTGGTTGGTTGGAGGAGACTGGTTTACCTGGAAGAAGCCCACCAAGCATAGGGAGAACATGAAAACAACATGCACACGGACCCGAGAAGGAAATTGAATGTTAACCCTAGCGGTGCAAGGACCAACTTTTTTCTGTACTGCGGATATAACTACCATGTATTTCCATAGCAACCATTTGTCGATCAATAACATGACTTTATTTATTCTCTTTATTGCTTTTCTGTTGAATGCTAGTTGGCACTAACTCAACAGACACTTGGCTTCTCCAGGTTTCTTAAAGCGATATGAAACTCCATCACCATTTTTATTCATCTGCACCCAGAAACTGTTACAATTTAACCTATAAAGACATTTATAAAAATCTAGGTCAATCTAGTTTCTACTTATGCTAGAAAAAAAATGCATGGTTAAATTCTAGTAAACTGTAGTGAGAACATTAATTTGACAATTTTATGGCAATATTAAACAAATCATTAAGTGATTCGTTAAAAGGAAAATTACTTACACATTGAAACTGACATTTAAAAACAATGTATTTTATGGCTATTTATTTTTTTCTTAGTTTAGAGATTTATGTATTTCAAGATCTGTCTATTTCAGGATATTTTGTGACATTTATTTTATTAAATATTTAATTGGAAATAAAAAAAACTTTAAATATTTAAGTGGCAATTTCAACATTTCATGACATTGAATCAAATCATTTTACTTTTAAATGGTTTATATAATGACATTTAATATTGTCATATTCCACACTTTAGACCTGATGCACCAGACAGACTGACTTTTTTTTTTTATATTTGGGAAGACACTTGGACAGGTTTTAGAAAGTTAAAACTTGACCAGACATAAAATATATTTTTATCACTTTTCTTAAATCAGAAAAATAGAAGTTATGGGTAGGGAACATAATTGACATGTGGTGATTTATGTGCAGTACGAATACGCAGTGAAGAGAAAAGCAAACAGGAAGTGACTGTAAATACAAAACATTTATTCAGAACACAAGCCAGTCAAAGGGACACAATCAGTACTGCTGTTAAACACCAAGTCTCTCACTGAGAGCAAGCCACGATTGTTTGTGTGTGTGTGTGTGTGTGTGTGTTTACATGTATCAGAGTGTGTGTACAAGTTATTTGCCGGTGATCAGTGGATTCCTCAGCACCACAATGACAGAGTCTCCTCTCAGAAACATCTTGGAGATGTAGCGATCTTTATTCACTGGTTTGGACTTCTTCTTTCCCTTTCCACTCTTGGGCACCTCTGTCCACATCTCCTTTACATTTTCCAGGACCATGTTACAGTGTCTACACACACAAAAAACACAAAGTGAAAGATCATACAAGAACTTAAACAATATAGACAAACATATAGAAAGATGTACACTTCAACAAAGCAGATGGAGTGAAAGAGATGAAACGATGGACAGACTCAGTAGTAGATAAACAGGGGCAGTACATCAGTTCTACTTGCATGCTGTAAGACTTTTTAAAACAGTGCACCACTCTCAAACATCTAATCATAGTACTTAAGATCGTTAGTCATTCATCAACATGGAGGATATTACAGACTACACAAAAGGTGCTGCCCGTTATATACAATATTACGGCTATGACAGAGTTACATGAGGAAAATATCCATTGTCAGCAGATCTGCAAAGCATGCTAACTGTAATTACTCAATGTGTAACAATGATCCGACACGTCCTTACAAACTTTATTCCTCCTTGTAATGCATCATTACACATTGAATTAGAAGCATATGGCAGGATTAAAAAAAATACCACCGGTTTTATCTCATCATTAAACAGCAAATAGGCAGTAACTGCAGGTAAGACTGCAGGTATTTTTTGTTTGTGCCCTATGAATCATTCAAGCATAATAAACATCTAACGTAAGGCATGAACCAGTGAGAAACAGGTGCAGATGACAGATGATCAGGCCGGTGATTAGTATACTGGTGATGCTAAATGCTGAGTGGTTGGAACAGATGAGAAGGGAAATGAGGTTGCTGTTGATTTTTTTTTTTTATTGTATCTTTAAACATCTTGTAACCTGTTAATTTATTTAAATCTACATTTTATTTAATATAAATTAATTAGAGGTGGTTCAAGTCTGTGCATAGTACTGTAAATATGAAAACATGACACTGCATCTTACAGCGAGACACACTCCACACTGGCAGTGAGTGCAGTTAGTGTGGACGTAGAGTGCTATACTCAGTGGTGTAAGATCATGACGCCCCTTTATTACCGGTCAAAGGCTTTGACTCGACCCAGCAGCTTCTTGTTGTTGCGGCAGTTGATGAGCACCTGAGTGTTGTTCTTGACAGACTGCGTGAGGACGGACAGCGGCCCGGTGTTGAACTCTTCTTCCTCACGTTTCTGCAGCTCCTCAGGGGTCATCTCCGATTTTGGTTTGTTCAAAAGACTCCTACAAAACAACCACAACACATTAAAATGACACATATATGCAGGTTCAATGGCAGTGAGATTAGATTTCGTTACTGAGATCAAATAAGGGATTTGTTTTCTCATATGCCGTGTGGAGGCCTTTTTATTTTAAAACTTCTAAGAGGCAAGAACTTAATTCAAACACACTTCGAGGTTTAAATAATGTGGTAATGTAAATGATGCAAATAATACAGTGAGAAAAGCAAGTTCTTTTCCTATACCTAACTAGAGAAAGAGAGAACGTTACTTGCTGATACAGATTACGGTCTTGAATGAATGAAGAAATGAACTGCCAATAATCTATACATTTTACCCAGTAAATAGCGAATCAGTAATAAACCACAATGAACCCGCATCTATTCACGATAATTTAACATGCTCTGATTAGCATTACTAAACCTTTTAAACAATACAAAACTAGCCATGTTGTTACACACAGCCTACACAGTTACTACACGCTTAATGTGATATATCCACCGCTTCATTCAAACCACTCTCAGAATGATGCATGCCGCACTGTGCCTGTGAGAAAATGGGGGGAAACACTTACATTTTGTTTAATCCTCTGTTACAACTCTGACGGATAAAGCAAATAGCCGATCTGCTAACACGCCGACTGAACGTCGTTGGCAATGGCGCTAATTCCGGTTCTAAACCGCCTCAATCCAAAGTACTTCCGGATCAGCGGGTTACCGGGTTTTTTTTCCCCCCGAGGGCCTACAATTGTTTTCGGCCTTCGTCCACGAGAAATTTCAAGAAAATTCTTGACTCGAACACACTTGTATATTATTTTCTCATTTGTTTGGGCCTCATATACTAAGTATCCATCCTAACAAAATTATAACACCCACCCCTGATATAAATATAAAAATGCAGCATGTGGTGTTTGGTGATTGGTGTTTCCTATTTGCTCATGTGCAGCTGTGCCCTGCTACGTGTTGGCATGCCCCCTGCCTCATGCACTCCATGGGCTCCAGGCAACACAGGACTCTGCACACCATAAGACGTAGAGACAATGAATTAATAAATTAATGAAATTACAAACATTAATGAGGAATAACCTATTATTATTATTATTATTATTATTATTATTATTTATTGTTATGAAAACTAATATTTGTGGGAAAGATAAACATTGCAATTAAAAGGTCATAACTACGGAGTCATGCAGTATTTAAAATAATATTTAGGGTTTGTTTTATTTACCCTTACAAATCTTTAGAACTGATCACAAAAGTGACTGTAACATGCATAATACATAAGTAGGTTCTCTGAACAAGTATAACTCCAGCTGATGCAATGCATGTTAAATCAAATATGGGGAATGTAAGTAAGTATTGTATAATATAATGTAATATACAAATACAGACTTACATTTTCTCAATAGGGAATATTTTTCTTTTCCTTTATATTTTATTATCTTCCACTTATTCTCTTTCATCTTTAATTTTCTCATGTTTACTTTATACATCACTGTACATTTCGATTCCGTTTTTTTTTTACTGTTTACAATGTTTATACTGTTGATAATGTTTTTACACTGCCTCTTTAATTCTGCACAGGTCTGCTGCTATCTGCATATCTTTAATGTTTAAGGGTCTACCACATAACACCACTACACTATGTTATTTTTCGTTTTAAAAAAAAGTTTATATTTAGGGCCCAAGCACTATGATATCAGAATGGTGAAGATATGACTATGACGCCATCACCATCACTTGGATTATCCTGCTGATGTCATAAACAGGGCCCTCTTGTTCTTCTAAGGAATTTTTCGTGCCCAAGCACTATGACATTATTCACTATACTTCTAGATCTCATTGAGCTGAACAGTTTTCACTATGCATGTCATGGGCTCAACTCAGCATTTTTGACATCATCACTACTAAATACACACACACTACACATCCTACACGCACACACGCACACTATACACACACACATTCTCCACAAACACACCCTACACAAAAACATAATACACACACACTACACATCCTACACACACTTGCACACACACACACACACACACACACACACACACACACACACAACACATATCCTACACATACACTACACTTGCAGAAGCAGCAATGTTCAGCCCAAGTACCTGCGCCATCACCGCCTAGGCGCGTTAGAAAGACACATCCAGCCGTGACAATGCCTTAAAACCATGCCATATTCAGTGACATCAGTGTCCGGGGCTTTTTAGAGGTCATAGCGTGCTCAAAAGGCACACAGGTTGTGTGGTGCACCCAAGCAGCGTTGTAATTTTTGGAAGTTTTAACATGCCCACCAGACATTGAGCATTGCTTTACAATGTAGACAGAGATAAAATATAAAAAAAAAAAGTAGGAACAACCATAGAGTTGAATAAAGTAAACTTTTGATCAGTAATGAATGTACAGTATGTATATACAGTTGTGCTCAAAAGTTTGCATAGCTTGGGAGAATTTGCAAGATGCATACCAATTTTTAAAGAAAACATTAGTGAGAAGGCAAAACAAATTTATTTTATTTCTTATAGGCTCATATGTAAGGCATAAAACAATGGCACAATCATGAACCAAAACATGACGATAAAGAAAATTATGAAATTATGAAATAATCCCTTTTCAAAAGCTTGCATACCTTTAGTTCTTAATTTTGTGTATTACCTCCTTTTGCATCAATGATGGCATGCACCCTAATTGTGTATGAGATTCTTAATTCTCTCAGGCGATATCGCTGCCAATTGTTCTTGGCAAAAATACTTCCTGTGAATTTATTTTTTGTCTTGCATGGACTGCACGTTCAACTCAAATCTCCCCAAAGTGGCTTAATGTTACTGCGGTCAGGAGCCATTCGAGTGTCAACTTGGCCCTGTGCTTTAGATCATTGTCATGGTGGAACATCCAGGAGCGTCCCATGTGCAGCTCTCGTGCTGTAGAATGCAAATTGTCTGCCAGAATTTGCTGATAACATGCTGCATTCATCATATCATCAATTTTGACTAACTTGCTTGTGACAGGTCGTAGATGTAATTGCACACTGTATATCTCACATGCAGTCAATATATATACACAGGGTAATGAGAGAATTGACCTGAAGTTACTAGTGCAATGCTAAGAAAATAAACTACAAGATATATATACGAAGCATATAATTAAAGCAGAGAATTTACAAGCTTAAAAAAAGAACTCACCAATGAAATTAAGTTAATTGCAGTGAACCTTGATGTGCAATCTTATTTGTGGCAAAGTGACAAAAGCTTAGGATAGAAACAAGCAAAAGAAACCAAAAGAAATGTAGAACAGATAAATGGATAACGTGAACTTATGGCTTTAAATAACATGTATACATTTTAGTAGTAAACACTATAAGGTGTTCAGTATTTCAGTCAGGCGGTTTTTATAACACTTTAATAATAATAATAATAATAATAATAATAATAATAATAATAAATGTAACATACAAATAGTTTTTTTCCTACAAAGCACATCAGGCAGTGCTGAGGTTAGAGGGGCAGTAGGTGTGGAGGCTGTGCAGGAGGGTGACACCGAGGGAAAGAGCAGGCGGGAGCTGCCCCTGAGACAGAGGATGAGGAGGATGAAGGTGCGTTTAGGTTTAGATTGTGCTTGAAGCCAGAAGGAGCGTGGTGCGTTCTGTAAAGTAGCTGATATTGCTGAGGTGCGAGTTGGAGCTGAAATGCGGAAAGCGGCCCCCGTACTGGCCAGGACAATGAGCCGGGCAGCACGTGATGTGACGGGGTGTCCCGTCTCGGGTCGGAGCGCGCGCGCCGCCGCTGCAGGTTGCGCGTGCTGATGGGGAGGTCTCCGCCGGACGGCGCGAGCGTCCAGTAGCTGCCTTTTCCCGGCTCGTCGCGGCCACGCGGCACTTTGATGAAGCTCCGGTTCAGACTCAGGTTGTGGCGGATGGAGTTCTGCCAGCCGCGCCGGTTCCGGTTGCGGTAGTACGGAAAGTTTTCCGTGATAAACCGATAAATGCCGCTAAGCGCGAGGCGGCGCTGAGGACTCTGCAGGATCGCCATCATAATGAGCGCGTTGTAGCTGAACGGAGGTTTCTCTTCCTCCTCCTCATTCTCCTCCTTCACCGGGCCTTCTCTCCCTCCTTCTCTGCCTTCACGGGGCACTCCTGTCACGCGCTTGTCGCGCCGCACTAACAGCCTGCTGCTGCTGAAGGAGGAGGAGGACGTGTTCTCTGCTTCACCCGCGGATTGCGGCTCCCCCAACATTACAGCGCGCGCAACCACGACGAAGAAACTTTTACACACCGAAATCCGAGTCGTGCACGCGCGCGCGCGTGTGTGTGAGATGCTGCGTCTCTACAACTGGTGAATAAACTGAGAAGCTGGACTTTAAAACTTCTTAGCTATTACAACTTCATCAACCCCAGTACAATCATTTCCCGCCCCGCCTGACATCGCGCCCCTCCCCACAGCCGAAATTATAAATACTCCGATCAGCCTTTACATTAAAACCACCTAACAGAAATCATTAAAAAAAATATACGGACAAAAGTATTTGGCAAAACCTGCAATTACATTGTATCCAAATACATATCCTTGGTCCCCCTTTTGCATCTTCCACTGTTATTGGTAGGCTGTCCACAAGACTTTGAAGTGTTTCTGTGGGAATTCATGCCCAGTCATTCTGTACAGCATTTACAGTATGAGGTCAGGCACTGATGTTGGGCGAGAACTCACAATCTCCTCATGGCTCTGTGCGAGCCAGTCAAGTTCTTCCACACCAAACTCATCAAACCATGTCTTTATAGTCATTACTTTTAGCAGTATTTAATTCCACGGTCATATTCCTCATTTGTGGATAATACTTTACCACAGTACGACTCGGGGGCCCATTTCTTGCTTTGTGCCTTAGAGCACAGTGATGTTGAAATAGAAAAGGGCCTTCCCCAAACTGTTACGATCCCACAAAGTGGGAAGCATAGCTGTTTCCAAGATGTCTTGGTATGCTGAAGCATTAAGATTGCCCTTCACTGGGGATAAGGGGCCTGACTGAAACGCTGTGAATTCAATAATTAACAGGCTTTGCGAAATACTTTTGTCCATATATTGTAGGTCCTCCTTGTGCCACCAAAACTGCTCTTACCCTGACTACACTTGCCACCTGAAGGTGCGCTGTGGTATCTGCAGTGCTGATCTACAGTGCTGATTTAGGAGATCCTTTAGTTCTGTAAATTTCAAGATGGAGTATCAAGATGGATCAGACTTGCTAGTTTAACACATCCCACACATGCTCATCATCAGACTGAGATCTGGGGAAATTGAAATTGAAGTCAACACATTGAACTAGTGTTTTTTTTGTTATGTTCCCCAAACCATACTTGAACCATTTTTTGCAGTGAGACAAGGCACATTATCCTTCTGAAAGAGGCCTCTGCTATCAAGGAATACCGTTTCCATGAAGGAGTGTACTTGGTCAGCAACAACATTTAGGTACATGTCAAAGTAACATCTGCGTGAATTGCAGGACTTAAGGTTTTCAAGCACACGCTGCCTGCATCGACTTTCCTACATCCCATAGTGCATCCCAATGTCTTCTCTTTCCTAGGTGAGTGACACACACATGGGCATCAACATGACAAGAAAAGAAAAATTTAATTGATCAGACCAGGCCACCTTCTTCCATTGCTCTATTTTCCATTTTTGGTGGTGGACACAGGTCAGCACCCTGACTGGTCTACTGCTACATCGCCCCATACACAACAAAAATGTTGTGCACTGCATGCTCTTTCAATCTTAGCCAGCATTAACTTTTGCAGCAATTTGTGCTAGGACAGCTCTTCTGTAGGATTCACGCAGACAGTGTACCCATGCAACAGTTTGGTGTTAACCACTGCATACCAGGAACACTCCACAAAAAGTGCAGTTTCTGGAATACTCTAAGCCAGTCATCTAGCCATCACAATCTGGCACTTGTCAAAGTCAGTCAAATCCTTGCACTGGCCTTATGCATTTTTATTTCATTTTGATATCATTTTAAAACATTAACAAATAATCTTAAATGCTGCTGTTTATCAGTTGCAATTACTTAGCACCTCAATAGGAACATGTATAAAATCATGCAGATACAGACCAATAACTTTAATGTTTACATAAAAAAAAAAAATCAGAAAAGGAAAAAAATACCTATGACAGGGCATACTGCTGATCTCCTGGAAACTTCACAGAGAACAGTGCATAGAGTTTTCAATGAAATTCAGAAAAAAATATAACAAGTGAATTGTGGTAGTGCAGTTACAGTAGATACATACTGTTGAGCGACATTTAATAAGGAATTTCAGATTGGCTCAAGCTGAGAGAAAGTAGACAAGAATTTAAATAGTTATCTTTACAGTTACAGAGAGCTGAAAAGCATCTTAGACAACCAACACATCAAACTGAAGGAAATGATTCATATTAAGGAATGATATTATTCAGTAAATAACTTTTAACTTTATATTTGACATTTGTTCCTATATAATCTTCATTAACAATCAAATTAATGACAAATTGAA
The DNA here is from genome assembly GCA_013621035.1 of Clarias magur. Taxonomy (NCBI): domain Eukaryota; kingdom Metazoa; phylum Chordata; class Actinopteri; order Siluriformes; family Clariidae; genus Clarias; species Clarias magur. The sequence continues at coordinate 2,379,397 of QNUK01000018.1, forward strand.
ATTACATACATGTTCATCTGTTGAGTTAGCATGTTAAAATACAAGCGTAGCTGTCACATCTTATAACACATTGGCTATTAATGTTAAAAATTTGACCACACACCCGGTGTTCAATATCATAACATCCTCTGTTGTTTTTAACACATGTATTTTTAGAGTGTAGCTGCAGTCTTGCAAATTGTCTTAAGCCTGGATGCAAGTGTAAAGGAATCAATCTTGGCACTAATAAAAATGAAAACATTAAAGGGGAAATCCAATGTTATCTAATGTTTCGACTAAAAGGCTGGTGAGGGAAATTATTTAAATTTCATAAAGGTCCTCCTGTAAATCCATCTTATTTTACACAGTTAAAGAACTTCATGCCAGGGTTGCAGTCGCTGTAAAACAAGAATGTTAACATTAGGTGAGGTACCATATGCTTGTTTTCATCATCTAGTAATTGATTTGTTTAGTCAGCGTATTTACTTGTGTCTGTTTCCGCCCTAAATTATTTATTTAATTATTATTTTTTATTGAATTATAATGCCACCTAGTAAGAGTAAATAATGCACTAAGATCACTGTATAAAAAGAACAATGTATGTAATAAGGGATATTTTGCACTCAAGCATACAGGAACTATTTTTTTCAAACTGAAAACCCTGATTTAAAAACCAATATTTCATGACACGGCCACTTATAAGAATTACAGAACTAAGTCTCTTCCTGTATTGCCTTACAAGGTTTAAAAATGGCATCATTGTCCACTCCACTTTGTACAAAACAGTTAACAAGGATGATGTCAAAAACTTGCAAACATTTAAATATGGATGTACCGATCCTTGAACATTAAGTATGCAATATATTAAACATTAACTTAAAAAAAAGAAAAACAGTTTTTACAGTATGTGAATAAAAACCTCAGGTTTTCAACATGGACTTTTGAACGCTACATCATAGTCTTAACTCACTGTGTGCATGCGGACTCTCTAAAACTAAGATTATAACAGCAAAACGGTTTCTGAGTTTATTTACAATTATACAATGCAAAAATAATGCACCACTATAGTATATTTTACAGTGCACCAAGTACTTTCTCCTTTGTGATGCTTTTTAGGAAGTGATTCTTTTAATGCTTATAAACACTAGAGGTCACTGTCAAACTGAGAAAAACAACAACAACATGATTTTCCTGTGCCTGTGGTCAATCACAATCCCTAATTTATTTGTGTTTCACTGGTACTGTATGAAAACATCATCTAAGGGTATCTAATTATATGTAGAGGCAAGGGTGCTGCCATCCAACAGGCAGGAGGGGGAGCCAAATATTTTTTAATTTATGATAATGGTGATGAATTTTAGGTGGAGAGGCCTCCTACAAAATTTTGCCTAGGGCCCTCTGATGATCGGTCATTAAATTAGATTTATTTATTTATAGGATTTGGTGCTGACAGGAGGTTAGGACAAACTTGTAACTATTGGCATAGTGCAATATTTTTTTATCACTGTGGCCTTGCACCTTCAGGGCTGAGGGTTTGATTCCCAACTTGGGTCTGTGTGCATGGAGTTTGCATATTCTCCCTGAGCTTGGTGGGTTTCCTCCAGGTATTCCAGTTTCCTCCCACAGTCTAAAGATATGCAGATTAGGTTAATTGGCATTCCCAAATTGCCCGCAGTGTATGTGTGTACCCCGCCTTGTGCCCCAAGTCTCCTGGGATACTCTCCAGGCCCCTCATGATCCTGTGTCAGTAATCTATGGGATGAAGTCATGTAAGCAGTATGAATGAATGAACCTCATGAAATGACAAAATATAGTTTGTGCAGACTGCCCCAAAATCATAAAACCGACACTATTAAAACATCAGTCTCACAACGAAACATTCATAATGTGTGGTTTATTGGGGTCTTGAGTTTGTGTAGTGAGCAATACAGCTTCTCTCCCGGACATTGTGTATCTGCAACGTCTCTGTGTCCCAAAATCATGAAGTTGGGCTGTAAATATCCCTCGGCTACTCCGTGCCGGATCAAAGCACACACAGCTGACAAAGCCTGCAAGCTCGGTGACTCATCTGAGGAAAGGGAAATCACATTTCACAATGTGATTCACAAATGAAACACCTGAATGATAAAACGAAATTAAACATATGAATGGATGTGTGTGTGTCATTGTGCCGGGTGTATGCTCTCACCATTGAAGTTGCCCATAAAAGCAACACCAACAGAGTTATGGTTGTGTAATTTTGCATGTGCTCCTATGATACCCCAGCCACGGCCTTCATACACCACACCAGTCTGGTCCACTAAAAAGCTATACATTAAAAAAAAAAAAAAAAACAGTTAACCTCACAGATCATTCGATTGTAATGATTTAAACATTAGAGAACAGCTTATACACACACAGTGTTCTACATATCTGTTCTGATTAAAGATACAATGTTGAAGTCATTACAGACAATAGAAACAATAACAATTAAAAATGTTCATTAAAATGCCCGGTGTTTGTAAAGCTGAAGAGAAACATCACTGTTATACAGAAAGGTTAGTCATGACAATATTCACTAACTTGTAGCCGATGTCTGTGAAATTTCGCTCATGGATGTGTATTTGCTGAATGTGTACTAGCTGTGCAATGCTTTTTGTGTGACTCCAGCAGCTCCACATGGCTGTGTGATGGATAATAAGCTTTTCAGCAGGTTTGTGTAATCTTTCTCTGATCTGCACATCCACTGCCTTCCAAGCACTGCGGGGGACCACCGTCACTGCACACAAGAGAGACACCTCTGGTAAATGTGTGTGAATCAATGATGAGTTTCACAGCAATTTGAGGAAAAGCATTTGGCAAAACATTTATACATTATTACAAACTGATAGAGAATATTTTCTGCATTGTTTATTTGAGTCACAAGGGTATTAAAGCACAAATGCCCAAATATAATTTCAAAATGTTTTAAAATATCCTTTTTTCGTATAATTTAACAAAATGCTATAAATCCACCTTTTACAGTTTTATCAAAATGTATAAATCTGCCTGCATTACTGTTTGTGAGAATTTAAATATTCACATGTTTTTTAAGCTTTAATAAATATACATGATAGCAAACTCATGTATTGATTGTGTTCTTGTAGTGAGCAATGCTGAGCAAAAGCAAACTGGAATAAGGAAAGAAGTGTTTTTGTGTTTTGTTGCACAAAATACCTGTTTAACAACAAAGATTGTTAAGTTCAGGTTACAAGCATCAGCCGTATCCTCTATCAGTTTCAGTTTGACTGAGGTAATTGAGGCCAGCACTTTACCAACAAAGTTTGTTAACGTTCAACGTTTATACTGGAAACTGGAATGGCAGTTTTGCTTTACTGATCACTTGACATCTTTATGGATGCAACGCATTTTGTTGATTTTGCATGAAATTTGTTCATTCAATGTCACATTATTGCCAACAACATTCTTTAAATGTTAAAAAGACATATAGGATTTTTAAAGAACAATTTTAAGAAACTTTGTATGTCTGAGGAAAATCCCAGATTAAGTTTTGCAGAGAAAGCCAAAATATAAAAACCTATTTTAAATCTCTAAACTATCTATATTCTAGAGTTACAACTAAGATTTAACTGATTGGATTGATCAAAATAAATATATTACCTGTATTAACTAATTATTAATTAAGAGAGCTCAGAGAGTTGTTGTTCACTCACTCAAAATTTTTTTTACAGATCTCCCAATACAGATTTACATTGATGACCCCCCAGCAAGGGGTCACCACAGCAGACCATCCGGTCCGCACAGGTTTGGTGTTACGCCAAATGTCCTTCCTGATCCATCCCTCCCATTTATCTGGACTTGGGACTGGCACTGCATCCAGTGGCTGGAGTTTGGGCACTGGCTGGGAATCAAACACAAGCCTTCTGCATGGGAAGGAGAAACACCTACCACCGAGCTACCAGTGCCTTTCCCAGTACATATTTATGTAATTAACATTATTTAAAAGTGTGCAAAAATCCTTTTTCAGTTGCTGTACCAAACATCCTCATTGATAGAGACAAATACAGTAACTAAAAGAATTCAAGAATACTTCGAACCAACTAGGATGTTTTACACCAGTGGAACAAAGCTATATTATAACATATTATTTTTACATGTCTAAAAAAAGTGTACTGATTTGGCACTAATGGCAAGATTATCAGTTTAGTAGCTCTTTACTGAACTTACAAGTTAACAATACAAGTTAACTTACAAGTTAACAATCATATAGACCTGTTTTTGTTCCCATCTATCACGTTCCCATCTATTTCCATCAAATAAATACCAAGAAAATGAATGTGATAAATAAGATTGATTAAAAATATGTTCATAACAACCACATGCTTGTTGGTGGAAAAAAAAAAAAAAAATAATATATATATATATATATATATATATATATATATATATATATATATATATATATCTTATCACACTTCCTGCAGCTGAAAACATTGTGCAAACTTCATGTGCTGTAAATTCATGGTGTTCTCTCCTAGCAACTTCTGGCAGGCAACAAAAACAAGTCTGGCTAATCTAGCAGTGTTCCCTTAGATTACCATCGGATAAAAAAACAAAAAAACATTTAGAATTAGAATTGTGCTTCTCACAGAACATGCTGCTGAGTAATAAACACACTGATAAACACTACAGAGAAAGATTCACACGCGCACAAACACACACACACACACACACACACAAAATTCTATATATAAAATCCAGTGCCTCTCTCACCTGTACTGTGTTCACCTGTTCCTGTCATGTTCGTGTACGTCTCACTGTGTGTGTGTGTGTGTGTGTCCGTGTTCAGGCACGAAGAACGAGAACAATTCTAAACCACGAACTGCGCAGGTTAGAGCATGTTTGCTGAGGGTGGACATGTTTCAGCATTTCCTCGTGGAATTTCCGCGTGAGAGAGTCCGCATCATTACACACACACACACACACACGCAGAGTCTCAGGACTGACTCAGGACGGAATTGTCGCTGTGAGGACACGCAGTGTATTGTGATTTACACTGGGGACACAGGAGACTTGTCTCCATCACTTCACACTGTGTTGAGTTCACTCAAGTAACCGCCAAATCTTCTGTAAACTGAAAGCTAGCATTTAGCTAATAATACTTGTTGTGCTATACTACTACAGTTCATATATAAACACGAATACTGTGGATTTCTTTCTTTCTTTCTTTTTAATCTCTCATATAAAATTGCACTGAGAGAAATGTGAATGTAAAAAAGTTTTTCCATGTACAATTTACAAAAGTTACAAAATAAATATAAAAATGTATAAAGTAAGCATATACGTTCATAAAGATGTGAAGAATGTGAATGTGCAGAAAGTGCAATATAGTAAGTAAGACATGGCATGTACTGTAGGTATGACAGCACTGTACGAGTGGAACATGAGGTATGGAATAAAGTGATGTGTGTGTCGGCAACACTGTCATTGTCCATGTTTTAAAGTGCGAATGAAAATCATGAAAAAAAAAATCATATTATAATATTTCCTATCATAAATTAAAGGAAGAATTATACATTTTATATATTATATTATTTATTTTAACTATAAATTTGCAGATTTAAAATCTTATTTTTACATTTTAGGTCACAGACAGTCATTTAAGAATTTCACTGCATACTGTGCAAGGCGGCATGGTGGTGTAGTGGTCAGCACTGTCGCCTTGCACCTCCAGGGTCCGGGTTTGATTCCTGTCTCTGTGTGCATGGAGGTGCATGTTCTCCCTCCGGGTACTCCGGTTTCCTCCCACAGTCCAAAGACATGTAGGTTAGGTTAATTGGTGTTCCCAAATTAGCCGTAGTGTATGAGTGGGTGTATGTTTGTGCCCTGTGATGGATTGGTATAGAATATGAGATGAGATGATCATACTGTGTAAGTTTGTGTACAGTACATGGCAGATAAAATTTGACTTCAAAGTCCAGGTTCAGACCTTTAAGAGGGCTCATGCAGCCCTATATGACAATGTAACATGTATAACGCTGTGCTGTTAATAGTAATATATATATATATTTTTATTATTAACATTATTTTATTATTTAAAATATTTGAAATATAATTTGGTTAACACCAATATTAACATTACCTGCAATTAACATGATTTTTGTGCCAATGTGCAATTTACATTTTTCCTTTTTAAGATATTCAGATATTAAAAAAATTAAATATGCTGGGCATTCAAATGTGATCTTCACACCTGGCTCTCCGTGCACTTTTTCTTCACTTTCTGATGTGCTCACCCTGCTCTCTCTCTCTCTCTCTAACTTGACTAGCCAGTTGCTTTACCTTAAAAGTTAGATTTGCCCATGAATTGGTTTTTAGAACCTAAACTTACCTTGATGCCTAGGCATATGCGTCTTCCAGCATTGTATGTGGTAGGTAATTACGTCCTTCTCTCCTCTCTCGGACAATGAGTGGCAGTAGAGTTCTGCTCTTTAACTCTCCAAGTCTAAAAACTAAGTATAAGCCCTGAATTATCAGACCTAATGAAGCCATTGGTCACGTCTTTAAGCAGACTGAACTGAATCGCTAAAAACTTATTATAGAAAATAATGATGCAATATTATATTTTTTTATTTTCATCAGTGCTAAGATTAAATGTAGAGGTCACTCAATACTTGGTTGGGGCTTCTTTAGCACAAATTATTGCATCAATGCGGTTTGTCATGAAATTAATCAGCCTGTAGCAATGCTGGCAATTACTGAAAACTAGGTTGCTTTGATGGCAGCTTTTGCCTTTAACTTAAAGCAACCTGGATTTTATGCCTCTCCACTCTTCCAAATGAACCAATGCCTCAGCCAAATGACCAAAACTCACAGCACAGCCTCTGCAGTGTCCCAAGCCCGGATAAAATGGGAGGAAGCGTCAGAAAAACCTACGCCAAAGGTCTGTCTAGATCAGATGGACAGGAACAGCTGAAAGACTAACAACAAGACTGCGTTCTGTTATTCTGCACATTCAAAAGTCCCATTTTGACTTGAACAACCCCTATATTACCATGACCAATCATCATCATTATCAAAATAATCTACAAAATATACTGGTTTTTGAGTTTGTATGTACTTAAGTCTTTAACACCATAGGTTTACACTGTAAAGTGACAATCTGGGTTTGGGTCTCTTTAACACAGAAAAAAAAACGACGGCTACTGCTGGGGGAAAAGGATATATAAAGCTCCTACACCCTGACTAAAAACAGGAACTAACTCTGTGCTGGGAAACTTGCTGATTTTACAAAATGCTGACTCATCTCCTATAAATAAATGGATGCACAGAAACTCCCAACATTAAATTGTACTATATTAATTCATTATTATGCATTTTCCTTTGTTCTAAAAAAAAAAAACAAAAAAACCCTAGAACCCCTTTTTTAAAATTATTAGGCCTTGCTACTGTGGAGGTTCTCCTATACAGGTGACTATGTGAAAGTATAAAACAGTGCAATCAAATATAACTTTTATTTAAATGTTATAGTCATCATTATTCAGACCTGAGTTGCTATAGTAAATCGACCCACACATGCTGTGTAAAGTTTCGATAATTCAATACATTATGTTTTAAAAGAATGATTTGGCAATCATTCGTGTATGACATCATAGTGCACTCCACACATGCTGCTCAAAATTTCTAAACACATTCCCGTGTCCCTAGTCATATGAATGTGAATCATCAATAAACTTGACTGTGAGTCAGTGTTTAGCCTTAAACATGTTAAAAGTTAAACTACTTTATGGCTAAATTGACCATTTGTGACCATTTCACCGTATACACTTCTTCCACAAAATGTTGACACAAAGTTCGAAGGAAAGAATAGTATCAGAAGTGTGTGCACGCTATTGTGTTATAGTTTCACTTGACTGTATCTAAGAGGACCACACCTATTTAGATTTAGGCATTTGGCAAACACTCTTATCCAGAACAACTTAGATAAGTGCTCTGGAGTCTCCATCATTAAATATATCCTTACACTGGTTACTATGCCTTTACTAGCTAACTACTACCTTTAGGTTACTAAGTACAAGCATCATCAGTCAAACACCATTGCAAAGGATTGATTGATTAGGGGGTTCACCCAAATACCAGATAAGTCTTTAGTCGTCACTCAAGTGACTCAACCTATTCCAGCATTACAGTGCACCTGTGCACAAAATCCATGGTCCATGAAGACATGGTTAGTCACGTTTGGAGAAGGAACACAGAAGCAACATCAGTGTCTGACCTCACCAATGTGCTGTGGCTGAATCACATGGTCCACATAGTTGTCTGGCCATACAGTGTTTCTTCCAGGGGTAAAGTGGCACTACTGTTTTTAATCTTGCAGCTTGTAGTTAAACAATGTTAATATTTGTGTTGATATATTTTCTTAAAATAGACAAATGACATTTACAAAATAAATATACATAGCAAAACAAAAGAATAGCGTTCATGAATTCAAAAGTGTTTTTTGTTGGTTAAGTTTTGGGTTTACATGGCTGCTTCTGGAACACGCTCAATAATGGTGGCAGCAGAATTGGATTCAGAAACCTATAAAACATTCTGTCTGTGTATTCACACAGAAATGCATAAAAAAAGGATGCAACAGTTGGGGTTTTCCAGTTTGATGGAGTTATATAGGAATATACAACCAAGTATTATATCATCTGTGCCAATATTTTTGATCACCTAAAAAATTTGGTCTGTCACCAATGTTCTAATTTGTTTCACTGTCTAGAGACAAATATCAAGAAATTAAATGTGAAATTATGATCTACTGATTCATTCATCGTGAGATCTTAAACCCTATTGTCAAAAGAATTAGACTAATCGACTAATTAGACCAATCCAATACTTTCAATCCAATAGGACCACGTCAAATGAATGTTCTTAAAATTAAATGTTTAATTGTATCATGTTTCTTTGTTATTTCACATATAAAACTCAAATCATAAAATGTTAAAAAACATATTTAATAAGAAAATTACAGTACACATCTATTGTTACACTCAGACTTCTGAACACACAAACACACAGATAAACAGTCACTCCACACTGAAGTGGCTGGATGTCTTTTCTCGTGACCTCTCTCTCACTCCGTCCACCTGTGTCCACAGTGTGGAGCCGTACACACGTAGTACAGCCTCATTGCGTCCTACAACACAAACATTAAAGCTAAAATTAAATCACAACACACTTGTTCAATACTAACATAGGTGCAGCCTGATGCTGAGGTGTTCTCCTCACAACAGTAACTTTCTGGTGTGTCTTTTTCATGGTTGTGTAATTGTACAAGCTGTTATTATGAAATTCTGTACCTCAGCCTTCATGCTGTGTGACTGGAAGAACACTGCCTCCTTGTGGCCACACCTGGAATCAAGAAAAATCTTACAGTACAAGACAATACTCGGCACTGTATTCACTCAATTGAACACTAATGTTTCATTAACTAATTATGTATATATGCATCAATTGTTGTGTATGCGTGCAGCACTTACTTAGGGCAGGGGTGATCTTCAGTACGAGGCAATGTTGGATCTTGGGACACATCAGCGATAATCTGTGTGAGCTCACTGTAGAAACAATCAACACGCAGTCAACTATAAATCACTAACTAACTGATGACACGCATTGCTAACAGTAATTTACATTGCCCGTCAAAAAACGAACAATGCATAGCAAACTTAAATTCAGTCTCCAACTGTTCAGTTCCATTGTGCATGTACAAATTCTTTCAATTTTCCATTACACAATCTATTAGCTGTGTTTTTACAGTTTATGTTTTATGATGCAGCTAAAAATGACCTTTTTTCTTCCTGAATTTTTTTACTGTCCACTCTTTTCTGTGAAGTTGGTGGTTCGGCACTATCCTTACAAGTTTTAATAGTGTGTTTTCCAGTAATTTCCTGTTCTTTTTTATGATATTTAAAAATTTAGTATTTCCATTTTATTCACTGCAAAGTGTTTTATTTGGAAAAATAATCAGATCATCTCCCTTTCGCTTCTACCTGTACCTCTTTCCTAAACTTCTCTCTGTTAAAAAAAACAAAAAAACAATCAGGTCTCACACTCATTCTTCACTATGGTATGTTGGATTTATTCTGCACTTTATTATGCTTTGTTACATGCGTGTAATTGCCGTGAAAATTCACTCACTCACTCATCATCTATACCGCTTAATCCTGTATTCAGGATCGTGGGGGGCCTGGATCCTATCCCAAGAGGCTTAGGGCACGAGGCGGGGTACACCCTGGACAGGGTGCCAATCCATCGCAGGGCATACACACATACACACTCATTCACACACTACGGCAAATTTGGGAATGCCAATTAATCTAACCTACATGTCTTTGAACTGTGGGACGAAACCGGAGTCCCCGGAGGAAACCCACCAAGCACGGGGAGAACATGCAAACTCCATGCACACAGAGTCAGGACTCGAACCTGGCCGAGAATCGAACCCAGACCCTGGAGGGTCAAGGCGACAGTGCCGTCTGTCGTGGAAACGGTCTTATATAAAACTGGTCCGTTGTGCAAAGAGGTTGGAGACCACTGGCTGGGTTAAATACCAATTAGCATTAAATAGAAAGCTAGTACATTGTGTAGGGTTTACAAACATCTGTCATACACAACAAGTAGGGCCCTTGAGGGGTTGGAGAGCAGTTTGAAATTCAGCCTTGTGTTGAGCTCGTTAGCTTTGTGGCTGTGAATAAATGAACACTGATAGTTTAGATGCAATTCGGAACAACTTAGAAACAATGTTCTAATGAAAAATGTTTTAAGAAGATGGTTTTAATGCTTCTGTGTTTTTAATGTGTGTTTCGGCAAGCAGCTGCTCTCTCCTCAGTACTGACAAATTTTCACCCACGATGTGACCAACACCTAGTGTAATTAACAACTGTAGAATATCTGTGACGTCGAGTGATGTACATATAGTCAAATGTTCCAGTGCCGTTACTGTCCGTTATCAGCACTCATGGAATGCCTCTTGTCCAGTCAGACTGCTCGGCCAGAACTAACTGTTGTACAGTAGTATATAGTTTATCCAAATGGTATATTGTTACTAGATGATTATCACATTTGTAAATGTTTTCTGTTCACCTTTTTTGGTATTGAGAATTATGACTTACCTTTTTATTAGAGCTTTTGAGTCGAAATAATTTTTAGCACTTTGAGATTTGCCTTAAATGTAAAGTGCATTATAAATAAAATGTATTATTATTATGAGATTGTTTTATGCAACTTCATGCATTTTCGGATCTAGTGACAGAATTGGCGACATTGATGAGGTTGTGTTCGTACTCACTCGACTTCGTGTGTGATTTTGTTGACATAGATGCAGCTGTTGTCAGCCTCCTGTTGGTAATCACAGTTCCTGCACTGCACACAGACAGACACAGACAGACAGACACAGACAGACAGACAGAGACACACACACACAGACAGAGACACACAGACACACACACACAGACACACACACACAGACAGACAGACAGACAGACAGACAGACACACAGACAGACAGACAGACAGACACACACAGACAGAGACAGACACACACACACAGACAGAGACACACACACACAGACAGAGACAGACACAGACAGACACACACACAGACAGACACACACACAGACAGACACACACACAGACAGACACACACACAGACAGACACACACACAGACAGACACACACACAGACAGACACACACACAGACAGACACACACACAGACAGACACACACACAGACAGACAGACACACAGACACACACACAGACAGACACACAGACACACAGACAGACACACAGACAGACACACACACACAGACAGACACACAGACAGACACACACACAGACAGACACACACACACAGACAGACACACACACAGACACACACACACACAGACAGACACACACACACAGACAGACACACACACAGACAGACACACAGACAGACAGACACACAGACAGACAGACACACAGACAGACACACACACACAGACACACACAGACAGACACGCACACACAGACACGCACACACAGACAGACACACACACACACACACAGACAGACAGACAGACAGACAGACACACACACACACACACACACACACACACACACACACAGACAGACAGACACACACACACAGACAGACAGACACACACACAGACAGACAGACACACACACAGACAGACAGACAGACACACACACAGACAGACAGACACACACACAGACAGACACAGACAGACAGACAGACAGACAGACAGACAGACAGACAGACAGACAGCCACACAGACAGACAAACAGACACACACACAGACAGACAGACAGACAGCCACAGACAGACAGACAGCCACACAGACAGACAAACAGACACACACACAGACAGACAAACAGACACACAGACAGACAGACAGACAGACACACACACAGACAGACAGACACACACACAGACAGACAGACACACAGACAGACAGACAGACAGACAGACCGACACACAGACACACAGACAGACAGACACACACACAGACACAAGTTAATACATCTGAAAGTTACTGATATAATCAGACAGGGTTGTGTTTGGTGACTCACAGCGTAGAGGAGGATCCGGTTCTCCTTGTCCTCTTTTGGATACAGCATGTTGTTACTGTAAACAAACACACAACAGTCATGTTTATGGCTGACAATTGATCAATAACGAAATAATATGCATGTTGTGCTTTAGGACCCATCATTTTTTTAAATTCAGACTATAAACAAATTTTTGTTGCAAAACAGAGCTTGTCCAAAGATCAGCAGTATAGAAGATGAATTGAGGAATGTGAGAAACCCTGGAAACTCAATGAACATCCATGAACCATGTTTATCAACTACTGGGTGTTGAGATGTTTTGGCTAAACCACAATTTGGCTTTCATGGTCATATTCGTTTCCGTTTAATAATCCTGGTTTCAGTTTGATATAAAAGAAATGAGCTGATTCACTGATTCCAGGCTGATTTTACACAATGAATATGACTCATTTGAACACGCACAGCAAGAAAAAGGAGTTCAGCATCAGAATGGTTGGATTTGTATGGTGAGAACTGAACAAATCAAGGAAGTTAAGGCACAGAGTTATACATATACATATATAAAAAGCATTAAGAAACATACAGAAAGCAAATTATGATTCATTTAAGTGAATCATTTGATTGTCAGAAGTGCTTGGTGATATTCTTACATTGAGACTGATTATCTGGACCTTGACTAAGCCATTCCAAAACCCTGATTCTTTTACAAAGTTTGTATTTTTCAGCCATTTTGATGTAGCTGTACTTGTGTGTTTCAGATCATTGTCCTGTTGCATGACCCAAATTCGACCAGGCTTTAGCTGTCGGACAGATGGCTTCACAGTTGCCCTTGAGATTACTCTGGCAGTTCTTGGCTGACGCAGTGACTGCAAGGTGCCCAGGTCCTGTGGCAACACCTCCACTGCCGTGCTTGACAGTGTGTGTCTGACATGTTTCTGCTGAAATGCGGTTTGGTTTTCACCCAACGTGGATCTGGGTTTTAAGGTCAGACAACTCCATTTTGGTCTCATTTGCCCATAGAACATTTGTTCCAGAAGTCTTAAAGTCCTGTATGTGTTCAGTCTTCTAATTATGCCGTCATGGACTTTAACATTTAGCATGCTCAGTGAGTCATGTAGAGTCTGAGATATAATTCTTTTTTTTTTTTTTTTGCATTTCTTTGAGCATTGCATGGCCTGACCTTGGTGGATGTACTGAGACGTCCACTCCTGGGAGAATTGGCAACTGTCTCACTGTAGACTGATGAACTCTCAATTGTTTGGAAATGGGTTTTATAACCCTTACCGGATTGATGTGCAACAACAATTGCTTATTTAAGACCACTGCTTATGTCCTTCTTTCTTAGCATTGTGTTAACAACTGCAAAAACTTCTGCTTTTATAGAGCTCTGCACACTGGCTGATGATCAATTAATCAAGGTCTGATGATTAGCTGAACCTGGCTGCATCTTACCCTCTTAATCCTGTGGAGGCAGTAAGGAGGTACTTAATATTGCCCCCATTTTTGTTTTTGGCTTCATTTTTGTTAAACAGACAGTGAAAAAAGTCACACGGTGTCTGAGGTTGTATTTGCCCAAAACTAAGACCCACCATGATTAGATGATTTATATTATGTTTTTAAACCAAAACACATTAAAAGAGAGGATTCTAACATTACTGCACTGGTAAAGGTTAGTTTTGTCATTTTTGAACTTGTTGAACATCTAACTTATTCTTATAAATGAAAGTGATCTATGAATGTCTGCTCTTATATGTACTGATGAGCCGTTCTGTGTCGTCCACTGACTTTAATAACCCTGGTAATGTAATAAGGTAAAATAACTAAAGATAAACTCGTCTCTTTTCTCAGCATGCAGTACTGAATGTGGATCAATTCCACACCTGAACTGTACCAAGGTTGAGGGAAACGCCAAACCACTATCTAACACGAAGAACAAGTTCTCCGGACCGCACCAGTATTTCAGGCTTCTCAAGGAGGGTCGAAGATGTGACCAGGATGAAGCGCTTATTGAAAATGACTGTGTGAATAAAAAACTCAAACAAAGCTAGACTATATGGCCAAAAATCTGTGAACAATCTGCCTTTACAAAAGTTCTGCAACTTACAGAACTCCAACTAAAGATGCAGAGTGGTACTGAGAGGAAACAAGAAGAAAGTTAAGAAGAAAGAGTGTAGAAGTGATAACTTTTCATAGAAATAGTATGTATATACAAATCGAGGTGTATGTGTAGGACTGCTTTTGCTGTCTGTAATGTGAACATTAACATGCAAACATTGACTGGTAATTAATACTGCTTGATTAAAGTCCAGCTTGGATGAATTCTCAAATCAGGAGATGTTGATTAATCTTCTGTAACATCAGCTCATTTATTTATCGTGGGGCGCCTTGTTTAAAGAAGAAAACATTGTTTAAAAAGTATGTGCGGCTCACAGACCCATAGTTTTGATTTTCTTTAAATATCGCTGTTGTAGATGTGACAAAAGCAGATGAAGAGGTCAAAACTCAGGGACGAAGCATTTAAGAGGCCGGGAAGACGAGGTGAGAATGAGACCTACAGTTGGTGGTAATGTAATCTACTGGATTCCAACTGCCGTTTAACAATGAAGAAGTAGAAGACAACCAAGGAGAAGAAGCAGGAGGTAAGAGACGTGTTGTGTGTTGACCTGCAGGTGCAGGAGTCTCACTCAGATCTACAGTAATCACTGGATTGCAGTGATCTCCTCAGAAAGCTTGTGGAGCAAATCAATCAAATCAAAAGTTAACAATCATGGACCTTTTGACCAGGTCAGTTTCATTCTGTTAAATCACAGTTCAAATGCTGTGTTTTATTTTTTATTAGTAAATGTTCATTAACTTGTGTTTTTTAAATTGTATTATTTTTGTCAGTTTTAAAATGATTTCAGTGACCGGTGTGGGTTTTTTTTTTCTCTATTAGAAGAGTAACAACAACTTCGTCCACGTGTGGAATTTATCTACATCACTGGTGTGTGAGTTCTTCTGTCAGCTCTTCTGGAACTTTCCATAATATCCATAGTGGTTTCTTCTTCTTAATAATGATATGTGTTAAAGAGTATCTCTCGGTATAGTAGCGCATCATTAATGAAAGCCAATCGGCTACAGTAATATAAATCCTCTCACCATTCCTGACAGAACCTGATCCCGACGAACCCGGGTTCACACGCGCCGGTTTCCAGTTCCATAATTACCGTCCTTACGGCAGCCGTTTCACACCGCGAATACAGAGACTCAACGCCGCACAGCCGCGAGACCAGCACTGCCGTAAACCGTCCCAGCAACAGCGCGCACGCGCGCGATTCGATCACGTGTTACGTCACTGTAACAGGAGCATGTTACAGTGACGCCACGCGACGGGAGGACAGAACTGCACTTGAAATACCGCCCCCTAAAAAAAAAAAAAAAAAACCGCGTGTGTGATGTGTAAGATCACATGGAGGGGGACATTCGTGGTATAGGTTATCGTCATACAAGATAGCAATCTGTCTGAAGTGTAAATGTGACTATTTTCAGTCTCTTGTGAATGACCTCTTCTTGTGAATGCAGAGCTACTGTAGCTTGTGAGAAAACGCTGCCTAGCATGGATATCACTTAAAGAACTTTTAACTTGGAACCATCTGTGAATTGTAAAGGAAATTCCAAAGACAGCCTTCATGATAGACATCACAGTGTCTTAGAACAGTTGCTTTGCACCTTTGGAATCTTGATTAAATTCTAACCATAGGTCCGTGTGCATGGAGTTTGTATGTTCTCCCCGGTCCCCTCAGGTACCCTGTTTCCTCCCTTAGTCCAGAAACGTTCAGATTAGGCTAATTAGCATTCCCAGATTGCCCATAATGTGCGATGGTGGATGGATTGGCACCCCATCCAGTGTGCACCCTGCCATCCTCCTGAGATAGGCTTCAGGCCTCCTGTATACAGGATTAAGCGTAACAGAGAATGAGTGAGTGAGCCTTCATGATCATAATTAGAGTGTTTATAATAAACCCCTGACCAGACAAAAAATAAATAAAAATCACACTCAATGTTTCATCACCTGGCACTTCCAGGGCATGGTTAAAATTCCCATGGATTTGTGCGTGGAGTTTGCATGTTTTCCCCGTGCTTGGTGGATTTCCTCTGGGTACTCCGGTTTCCTTTCACAGGTCACAGACATGCAGGTTAAGCTAACTGGCGTTTCTATATTGTGTGAATGACAATCGGGGTCGAGCTGGCAAATCAACCTCTTAAGTATCTGCCACAGAAAGAATGGATATCTCTCCAGGGTGGGGGGTATCCGCCACCTGATGTGCCAGATGGCGTGTGGACGGACCAAAATGCCATTAAAAAAAGTTTAATCAGACTGCCTTTAGCTTGGATTATCTTGTGCATTCCCTTTGCCCTTGTGCAATGTCACAACATTGAGTTCCATCTAGATTTGCATGAACCTTTGGCTGAGATCTTGGATTTCAGAAGAGTTTAATCACCAAAAACTCACACTTCAAAAAGGGTGTGAAAATCATTCCTCGCTTTCCTGAAGAAGTGTACACAATTCGGGCCAGATGAATCTTGACATTGTTGTTCTGGAATTTGGCAATGCCATCATCAGAGGAGGAAAAAAAATGCATTGATGTGATAACCCGGTTATTCAGTACACTTCATTCAACTTCATTTTATTGCCACATAATGTTGCAGTGTCTAGATCTGACCAACCGAAGCAACCCTAAATCATGCCACTGCTTCCAGATGTTTGTACAATGTCCACTTTGCATGATGGGTGGATCGCTTTGTCCGCTTACCTTCTTACCCCAACGCACCCATCACTCTGGAATAGGGTCAGTCTGAGCACATCATACCATGTGACCTTTTTCCATCGCTCCTTGAAGCCTTTTTCACCTTTCCTTTTTTTTCTTTTTTAACAATGCAATTTCATAAAGTGTTTAAGTAATCTCTGATCAAAGTCATTCATGATTTTCTCTGACCGTATTTCTTCTGCAAAGTTGACATCTCACCAACTTATTCCAGGTTTTAATCATGAGGTGGACAGTTCTCAACCACATTCAGTAATTTTCAGCATTCTCCTTAGTAGTTTTCTTTGCTTGCTTTGCCTCTTATGAAACACTGCAACACGTGGATACGCCTGGTTATTTATTTAAGAAATGAAAAGCGACTCACAGCCTTAGTTAGAGTTTTAATCATATTAATCAAATGAAACATATTAATCACTGCAGTAACTATTCAAGCTAAGGCTCTTACATGGTTGTTTATTAAATTCCAAAACAGCCTTTTTTTTTTTTTTGGCCAGGTAGTGTATTTTGGCTACTTTATTGGCACCATGGTGCGCTTATATCCATGAACCTCCCACTGAAAGGAAGTGTTTGTCACGTTTAAATTGACATAATTTACAGACAGATTTTATAATATTTAGAAGTGATTTCTAATGCAATAATTACATTTAAAAAAAATAATGGTCTCCCAGTCTTCTCTACAAACTAAAGGTTTGGCAGACCCTGCTTTAAGGTTCTCCAGCATAATTTTATAGCAGTTCCTGTGATGTTTCATATGCATGTTATAAACATTTAATAAGCAGAGCGAAACACTGTGTTTGGAGAGATGTACGAGAATCTGAGCTGTTAAAGCCTTTACTGACAGTACACACATGAGGTGGAGCCTACAGTATATACAGCTACAATGCCTGAAGCATAAAAGAAATTTGTATTCTTGGTAAGAAGAAGAAAATTATATCCTTCTCCATTGACATCCCATTTTCTTTTGTCAACCAACTGAATGAAGATCATTAGCGAGTCAAACAGAGCACTGACCTCAACAAATTCTTAGGAAGAAAAAATACTGAAAGAATAGATACTCTATGTCTTAGGTCGTCATTTGAAGTTCCTTCCACCACCTAGGTGCCAGAACAGAAAACAGTCTTGATGTTGGTCTTCCTCAACCTTTGAGAGATGGTGTTACCAGCCGAGCTGCGCGGAAGGATCGGAGGGCGCAGATTAGAGCTAAGATTAGCGCTAAGACTGGCGCAATTAGATCTAAGAGATAAGTGGGTGCTTTTAGCTTTGTAGACAAGCATCAGTGTTTTGAATTTGATGCAGGGAGCTACAGGAAGCCAATGCAGGAAGCGGAGAAGTAGGGTGGTGTGGGAGGTAGGAAGGTTTAGGAAGGTTGGAAACGAGACGTGCAACAGCATTCTGGATCAGCTGGTAGACAGAGGCAGCAATGGGGTGGACCAGCAATATTAATGGACATGGTTTATATTTTTGAAGGTGGGAAGAAACTGAGTAGCCCCCACAGATCCATAAAGAAAATGCGGGAAAACTAAACAGATCGTAACCTGAGCTCAGGAGAAGCAAACCTGTTCATGTGTCTGTTTTTTTCAATGGATTCACAGCTCCCACATCGTCCTGTCTAAAATTACCAACTGAAATCACATGCTTTACTACCCTGGGCAGGCTTAACATGGATCATGCTCCGATCACACTGAGACTCATCAATACAACATGGATTAAACACAAGGCCATTGCAGGGCACCTATAACACACCAAAATGTTCACACATTCTCTCACACCTTGGGAAATTTAGCTTAGTCAGTATCAAAATGTTTTTCAGTGGTGGAAGGAAACAAAAGTCAGAGAAAACTCGCATGGAAATGCGGAGAACATGCAAAACACCTGCAGACTTTTCGAACCTGAACCATAGCGCAACTTCAAACAAATGTTTATGCCAGTCTTTTCCAAAGTGTGTAGGTGGGCCATGAGAAACAATTCGCAAATTAAATAAAAACTTTTTAGTTTATTATTTTGATAATTAAGTTTGACATAAAATATAATAAAATATTTCAAATTAAATAATTAATTTTAATCTAATAATCAGAAAAAAAACATGGGAATTAAACTATGTGCCAATGTTCATTTATCTTGGTCTTGTCTGTTGAACATAGTTGTGATTAAAGGTTTTGGTGC
Source organism: Clarias magur (assembly GCA_013621035.1). Classification (NCBI taxonomy): domain Eukaryota; kingdom Metazoa; phylum Chordata; class Actinopteri; order Siluriformes; family Clariidae; genus Clarias; species Clarias magur. The sequence goes on from QNUK01000018.1 coordinate 2,398,920, forward strand.
AATGCAAAAGATTTTCAGATTTCAAATTGAGATGTTTTTTTTTTTTTTACATTTAAGAATGCAAGTTATGCAACTGCGTCACAATAATGTTGTAGAAAAACAAATGGAAAACAACATGAACCTGAGCACATTACAGATCCTTCATTTATTCAGAGGAATGTCAGAGAAGCTTAAATGCGTAGGGGTGAAGGGGGACAGCGGTAAAATAATAAAACTGATCGTAAGGAAACAATATTGAACCAGATGCAGGAGGCGGGGCTTGAAGACGTGGCACAGAAACACATGTCTAATGTGCATTTCCGTATTGTACCTACTGTAAGAAATGTTAGCTGATCGATTGAATCAGCGTACCAACAGATCCCTGTTTATCCAACTGCAATTTATAACAACCATTGAAAAAAACAACAGAACAGAAAAATAAAAGAAGAATATCAATACAGGTCAGACCTTTGTCCTTCTGAGTGAATGTGCACTAAGAAGCAAAAAAAAAGAAAAAGAAAAAAAAAATGGAAACAAAGCCTGATCGGACACACACGTTAATCATGAGATGACACAAAGGAATGTATTTACTCCATCAATCTATCTGTTTTCCTGGAATTCCTCCATCTATCCATCCATTCCACATTTCCTTCACATCTCTCCATTTTCCCATGTACTTGTGCAAAATCACAAGTGACTTGTGCAAAATCACAGAGCAGGTCTGATTACGCGCGTTCCTCCCAAATAAAAAACAACAACAAAACAAAACATTTTTTTTTCCTTTTTTTGTTTGCCATGAGAAATATAGATTATCATTTAAAGGTGAGTATTCCAAAATAATGACATTTACACATTATCAAACTGACAAATTGTCTTTGGCATGAGAAACATATTGATTAAAAACTTTACAGAGACGAGCGTTATAATGATGCGATCATTTAACTGATCAATCAAGTGATGATACAGTGTATCAAATATACTCATCTGGATCATTCCAAATGTCTAAAGTGCCATTTGTGTGTGTGTGTGTGTGTTTGTGTGTGTGTGTTGGTGTATTCCAAAAAAATGAGTGTGTACGCACATCCTCCCACACGCTCCATGTACAAGTATAAAAGATAGAATAGAAAAGTTGGGGAAATTCCCTTTGATGCACGACGACATCAGACATCGAAGGTCTATAAAATGAGGAAGGATTTTAAATGATTGTTTTCAAACTGGAGGTCAAGTTCGTCTGTTTAGCAGCCATATTCATATTCTCGTGTCACTGGCGAAGTCTCGTCCGTCACAGCATTCTGATCGAGAGTGCGTGCTTATCTCAGTAGAACAGTCTAACACACGTTTGTCAGAGGTGATTTAAGGCGTGGCGTGTGAGAGTTCCTAACTCTCTCCATCAGTCTTTTTTCTTCATTGTGAGCCTGAAGTCGTCGCTCCGTTCCTCAGAGAGGAGTCTCAGAGTCAGGCAACAGGCAGTGTCACTTGCTGGTGTGGAAGGATGAACTGCTCTCAGAATGTCAGGACCTCTTCCCTACAATCGGATTCTCACTAAAAAACAAACAAACAAACAAACATTGATCATTCATTAATGAGTTTCTTATAGCAGGAATTATGGAGCACTGTTTAAGATTTTACTATGTGTGTCAATGCAGCGCTGTTATTTTTCATTCCTTTCTTCCCTTTTTCTGTCACGAGCTCAGCCAGATCGACTTATCCTCCTGTGACCCATGTTCTACAGTACCGTTGTGTGCATTGCAATTTCTCTACACTGTTCCTGAATGGCTGACAAATACGGTCACCCCTGTGATTGAGCCACTAATTCTACAAAATTATTTCAGGTTTTATTTATCATGGCGTGATATTACTGTCACAAGATACAGCAGGCCTGGTTTTTATTTCCCTGTACTATAAAGTTGCATGTGCAAGCATGTGTATGTGTGTGTATATGTGTGTATTTGTTATACATTGTCCCTGGCTGGTCTGTGAGTTCAGTGGCGTTGTGTTTGAGCTGCAGGTCCTCCAGCACATCTTTGATCTCCTTGATGGTGCGGAAAGTCTCCTTCGGGTCCTGAATAGTGAAGGCAGAATATTCCTCCTGCTCCTTCGGCTGGCCCAGGTACACCGACATACCGGCACAGGCATCTACAAACACACAAGCACACAAAACGCAAACAGAGTCAGCTTCATCGCTGAATGTTTCTCTTCATTAATCATTAAACAGTTCTATTTGTGTTTTCAATAATTTGGTGCAACATTTAAATACACATCACTGCATTTATAACAATTTCACATTAACAGTCCACTCTGATGTTATTTGTTTTTCCAAGGTAAAAGGCAAAACTGCAGTTTCTCAGATAGCCAGAACTAATGGTGGTTCAGTTAACACTTGATGTACTTTGTGTAATTACAGGTGAACTTATTTCCTTTTCAGTAATCAATCATCTGCACAATAATAATCACAAACAATCATCTGCACAATCACAGGAACAATCATTTGCACAATTTGCACAAACCATTGCAGCTTTGCACACCCACTGCAGACTTTTCTCAACATACTGTGGACCTTTCCATACACTTGCGTAATTTGCACACTACGTGGACACTGTATATATACATACTGTATATTTTAATATATTTTTATGTTCTCATTTCATTTTTTTTTTTCATATTTTCATATTCTGCTTTTATTTCTATGTTTGGTATATACAGTGTATAGTGGGGTAGCGCAGTGGTTAAGGCATTGGACTACGGTTCGGAAGGTCCCAGGTTCAAGTCCCACTACCACCAAGTTGTCCCTGTTGGGCCCTTGAGCAAGGCCCTTAACCCCAACTGCTCAGATGTATATTGAGATAAAAATGTAAGTCGCTCTGGATAAGGGCGTCTGCCAAATGCCTAGATGCAGATGTATATATATTTTTTTGCTTATTTATTTTGCTTAATTTATTTTCTGCTTATTTTTTACCTTGTAGTGACATTCATTGGGGGACAGTAAAGGAATTTCATTGTACAGGGGAACATATTTTTTACTGTGCATAAGACAATAAAAACTTAATGTCCTGCCATATCTGAAAAAATACTTATATTTCATATTTATGAACTGGAAAAATTGACTGATTTGGGAACACAAACAGTAGCACAAATCATTCCAATAGAGTAGATGTCAGTTGTGCAATCAACCAACCCTTTTTCACTGAAGAAATCCCATGGTGATAAGTGAATTTATGAGACTTAACGCATATAACCCTAGCCTTAACTTGAGTACACTCCAGTGAGGAAGCTCCTCTGCATACTCAAATTCGATGTGAGGTGTTTACGACTATGCAAAACATATCATATATTACATCTTCATATTAAGATGTACACACTGTTGCACTGGCTCATTTTCTCTTTCTTCACCAAAGATCAACGTTACACTCACCCTCCATTTTCTGCAGACGGGGTAAATTGGCACTGAACAACGAGAAAATTCTCTCAGTCTCTCGGTCGCAGTCAATCTCCAGCTGGATGTTCGCCAGTGTACTGCTACACACACACACACACACACACACACACAAACATAAACAAATAAATGTTAATGGACAGCGAAAAGAAGGCATGCTAAAGAGACATTGAAAAGGTTTGCTGTGACAGTTATAATGACTTTGAGAAAATGATGTTGAGATAACGTTGAATGAACGACCCAAACACAATGTTGCAAATACAACCTCAAAACAACAAACTACTAACTTTATTTGGAGCATTTCATTCCGATTAACATCGATTCCCACATCATTCGACCACATCCATGCCCTCTTAAATTTCTATACCGGTTTAAAATTTGATCTGAGATTGGGATGGACACCACTGTTTACCGGACACAACGAGTGTAGCTCATTTCTTAGTGTAGGAATGCCCGTCCTCTGTGTCATTCTCTTCAGGAAATATTTCCATGAGATGTATCTTAGCTCGCAAATGACTGTACAGTAATATGGTGTTCGCACAAAACTACAAAGTGCTAAATGTCTGCTTTTACAGAAAAGTTCTGTAAAGATTTTTCTGATTTTGCTGCATCAGTGTTCATCATTGTGTATGCACATTTATTAGCATCAGCAGCGTGTTCCCAGTGGTCTAGTGGTACGCAGGCAGAGATCTTAGTCCTAATACTCAGTTTGGTATTTAGATAATTTTGAAGTCATTTTACAACATTACATTAGGGTCATTCGTTATACCATTGTCATGTAGTCAACATTATTCCAACATTATTTCATCAAATAATTGACCGTTTTCAGTAACCATTTTGGCTGTTTGTGCAAAGATAAAGCTTTCTTTATCTTTAGACTGCAACATGGTGTCTGTTTACAGTCTAGATACAGTAAGTGTGGGTCATGTGATTATGGGATCTCTACAGAAAGTCCATTTAAACTATTTCACTTTTCTTTACACAGTGCAGCAAAACACATTTTAACTCCTTTCTATTAATAATGTGTTTCTACAACAGTTAGCAATTTGATTGGATAAGAGGCCTTTCATGAGTGCTGATATAAAGCATAACAGCACTGAGAGAGGTGACATATCCATCACTGAGCCACTTCACAGGTGTTCTAATTTGGTCACTACGTGGTGTGTGGAACACGGGGTTTTACACTCTACATAGCTTGCTAGCTTTATATTTTATGCTATAACTGTGCTAATACTCAGTGTGTGTGTGTGTGTGTTGTGATGGTAAATTTTATCCTTTCCATATGTCTGTAGAGTATGTGACCTTTTTTGTTAAGGGTTTCCATGTGCTGATATGTGCATTTAAAGTTAGAATGCTACTCATTTCCTTAAGAATGAACATTTCCTTTCTCTTTGTGGATCTGTGTGAAAAACTCCAGATCTTGCAAAAGGTTATCTTTCAACATCTTAGGGAGTAGTAAACTGTTATCTGTTACTTCCTTGTTTCCTGGTCTGTAACCCCCTTCTCCTTATCCATTTACAACAGGGCAAAGAGGCCCATTTGAAAATCTATCTTGTAGGTATATAAGGAGGGAGGAGAAGAGGAATGACACACTTCTCTTCTGCATACTGTTGAGTGTGTGGTAGACGAGTGTCATTACTTTATTGCAATAAAGGAATTGTTTTACTGTTGCTGTGACTTGATTGATCTTTCTTGCTCAAATAATACTGTTCTTATATATTTTTCCATGACAGTTTTTGGCGCTGCGAGCAGGGTCCTTCTCAGCTGGGATCGGTCCCGAGGTTTTCCCAAGTGGGTCTGACTGCAGCAACAGCCCGAAGCCCTTGACTTCGTCCAACCACAAAACACAAAATTAAGTGGAAGGAGACTTGGGGAAACAGCGGGGCCACCCCAGCGACAGGATCCTCGAACAAAAGGTGAGAAGTTCCCTGGTTTTTGTTTAATGGTGCATATCACTGCTTGTGTTAGGGACTGAGTGGTTCTTACAGAGGCAAAATTTAGACTTGGATTTTGTCGACGGTCAGGGACCGGCAAGGGTTACAAAGGGGAATCGTCAAACGTGGTTAGATGATCAAGTAACTTAGTTTTGCGAGCTTAACGGAAAAAGCCGCCGCTGCAGCTGACGAGCTGAGCGTGGAAACCTCCGGAGGTGAAAACAAGTGCGCGTCGAGGTAAAAGGGAAAAAGAAGACTCAAGTCAAAGCTAACACAAGTAGTGATAAAAAGGGGAACACTGAGTGATCATGGGGAACAGCAAGAGTAAAACAAATAAGGGGGAAGATAATCTGCAACCATATAAACATCCTAATGTTAAGTTTATGTTAACTAATTATGGGGCTCGTAGTTTGAGCCAATTCAGAATGTGGGTCGAGGATTGTGGTTTCCCTGATAGAGGTAGTTTTAGTGAAAGACAGATACGTATGTTGGGAGAAGCTCTTAAGGAATATGAAAGTGATAAGCGGAAAAAAAAGAAAGTTGATATAGATTGGGTTGCGTTTAAGATGTGGCAGAGCGAATCACGTGTTCGTGCACAGAGATCACAACCACCACTTAATACTAACACAAAAGCTAATTCTTCTCTTCAGTGTTCTAAGTTTCTTGTAGATCCTGATCTGGATGACTGCCCTCTCAGACCGCTGGTTCCTCCGTCTCCGCAAACACCCCCATCCCAAGCAGACCTACCGAAGCCTGAACCTTCACCTCCTGAGCAGACAGATAAGCAGTGTCCGCCTCCTCCCCCCCAGTATGCTTCTATGTATCCGAGTCTAGAAGAAGAGGAAGCCAACGAGATGCGGCGAAAGCTCAGGCCAAGAAAGGAAAAGAAGCAAGAACTCGAAAAAGTGAGCACGGCAGAAACGTCCGACGAAGAAAAAGGGATTTGAACTATGATGAGAACAGCCCACAAATGCCGATGGTGGAAGTGGCAGGCCCAGATGGAGCAGCGGTCCTGGTGCATCGACCCTGGACAACAAAAGACATAGAAGATGCACACCGGCAACTTCCGGACCCTCGTGAAGTCGGGGGTGATAAGTTCAGTAAAGAACTTGTTCGATTCTGCAGAGAGTTTCGACCCACTTCACATGAATTGAGACGCTTACTAATGCAGAAAGTGAGTGTGGATATTTCTAGAATACGATACCAGTGGCCGGATGCCAACGTCATTATGCTTGATCCAGACTGGGCTAATTCGAGCAACGCAAGGTATAGGACTTTTGTCACTGATTTACGGGATGCCTGTCAAGCTGCGTTTCCGGTGCGGATGGACATGACAAAGATTTCAATGTGTAAACAGTATGATGGTGAGTCAGGTTGGGCTGTATGAAGCTCATTTGAGGAATAGCTTCATTAATGGACTAAAAGAGGACATTGCACAAAAGGTTAAACAGACATGCATTACATGGGACACTGGAAAACTGAGCTTGGTTGAACAGTATGCTGTACACGCTGAGAAGTTGCTACATCAAGAAAACCAAAAAAAGATCAAGAGAAAGGATGATCAGACGCACAAGGCCCAGCTCACCATGCTCCAAATGGTTTCTGACCAATTCCAAAGGGATTTCAAAGGACGTGGTAGAGGAAGGGGCCGAGGACGAGGTCGAGGTCGTGGTAGAGGACGAGGCAGAAGGGATGGACAAAGATCCAATGGCTGCTATATTTGTGGCAAAGATGATCATTGGATGAAGGACTGCCCGCAAGGAGCAGACAATCAAAACCAACACGATGGTGGGGACTGAGGATCAGCGGAGTCTGAGGAGGGCAGGCCAGAAGGATCGGGTGAGTCACAATCTTTCCTGCCTTGCAATGAAGATCTGCTTCAGCAAACTATACCTTTCTCAGACATAGATAAAGCTATCCAGATAATTGAAGGAACATATACTAAGTACACCACACATGTATATTCTAAAATGCCTTTACTTACACTGTTGGTAGAAGGAAAACCAGTAGAATTTTAGTGGATTCAGGGGCAGGGCATTCTGTTATTCGAAAGGGTGAATTTAAAGAACCACCCAAGTTGAGTGGGAGATTTCTGCATTCATTAGGAGCATCAGGTGTAACAGTGACTGAAAAATTTTCTACACCACTAAGGTGCCACATTGAAGGTAAATCAAATTTAAAATTTTCCTTTCTTATCTCGGATTGTTGTCCAATAAATATATTAGGACGAGATTTGATGTGTAGATTAGGAATAATTATTGCAAGTGATCCAGAGGGATTAAAGGTTTCCTATGCTGGTGAAACATTTCAGGGAGTCAGATATGACCTCTGGCCATTTTTATACATATATAAATGGAAAATTAGCTCCTTTTCATTGAATGCAGTAAATCAAGCGCTCGTTGACAAGGCACATCAACTAACCTCCACAGAACACACTGAATATATGACACCAGATGCATTGCACTGCACAACAAACATCAGTAGAGACGGGCCAGATGAAGATTATGAAATGGAATGTTTAGGAAGTTATGTGAACCGGAGCTTTTGCTCCTTACTAGGCTGATATGGGATGAGCATAGATGTGTTGCAGAAGTTGATTTATCTCAAATATGCGCAAGGGCCGGGAAACCACATCCTTTTCAAATGAATCATAGTTTGCCACATGTGTCACTTGCAAAAGGGTATTGTGAGTCACCAACAATCTATAATGAAGCGCTTAAAGCTAGCTTAGAAGATCTTGAGCTCACCCCGGGGTCTGTTCTTTTGCAGTATGTAGATGACTGCTTGTTAGCTGCACCTACAAAGGAACAGTGTGAAAAGGATACAGTGGTCCTGCTATGTCACCTGGCAAAAGAGGGACATAAGGCTAGCCTCTCCAAATTACAATTTGTTCAACAAGTTAAATTTTTAGGCCACTTGATTTCTGCAGAAGGTAAAAGATTATAGTTAAATAGGATAGAGGCAATTCAGAAAATTCCTAAACCAATCACTAAAAAGCAGTTAATGTCTTTTTTAGGCATGTGTTCATACTGCAGAATGTTTATTCCGGATTATGCAATCCTCGAGGCTCCCTTGAGTGCAATAGCTCATGGGAAGGGCTTACTGGCCCACAGTGCACTTAGTTGGACAACAGATGCTGAGCAAGCATTTGAAAGTCTGAAAAAGGCCTTACAAACCACACCCACTTTAGGAATTCCAGATGCAAATAGACCATTCATTCAGACAGTAGATGAAAAAGAGGGCTGCATGACATCAGTACTATTACAGGACCATGGGGGAAAACTAAGACCAGTAGCATATTTTTCTGCAAAACTAGATCCGGTAGCAGCAGGTTTACCAATGTGTCTTAGAGCTGTCGCTTCGGCTGAAAAAGCTGTTAATGCTTCACGAGACATAGTGGGATATGGTGATCTTACCCTTTTGGTTCCTCATGCAGTTTCACAATTATTATTGGAACAGAAAACAGCTCACATGACCGCAGCTAGGTGGTTACGATACAACACAGTGTTATTGGAGATGCCTAATATCACTGTAAAACGGTGTACTGTCTTAAATCCAGCTACTTTATTACCTACTGAGAATGATGGTGAAGAACATAATTGTGTTGATGTTGTTAATGAAATCTGTAGTCCTAGGCCAGATCTACAGGAAACCCCGCTGACAAACCCGGACCTGGAATTATTTGTAGATGGATCAGCATCCAGAGATTCGGTGACGGGCAAGAACTGTGTTGGCTTTGCCGTAGTAACACAACATGAGACACTAATTGCACAACCACTTCCTTCACATCTCTCTGCACAGGCTGCAGAACTCGTAGCTTTAATTGAGGCATGCAAGTTAGCTAAAGACAAAACTGTGACTATTTATACTGACAGTAGGTATGCATTTGGTGTAGTACATGATTTTGGCACATTATGGAAACATAGAGGGTTTTTAACATCCTCTGGTAAGCCAATAACACATCAAGGCCTGATCGCTGAACTTCTGGAAGTAATCCTTCTTCCAAAATCTATTGCAGTATGTAAATGTGAAGCACATACTAAAAATGATGATCTTGTTTCACAGGGTAATGCAAGAGCAGATGCAGCTGCGAAAGCTGCAGCACGTCAAACACCACAGAAAACACACACACTATGTATGTCTAACATTCCTTCCTCAACAGCAAGTATACAGGATTTACAGAGTATGATCACATCGGAGGAGAAAGTACAGTGGAGAAAGGCGGGTTGTATCACAAAGGATGGTGTTTGGTATGGCTCCAACGGTAAACCTTGTCTTCCAAAGAAACTGTTTCCTTTTTATGCGAAGTTGACACACGGTTATGACCATGTGTCAAAAGGAGGGATGTACAACAGTATCTCTAGACATTGGTACACTAAGGGCTTTACTAATTACTCCCAAAAATTTTGTGAAAAATGTGTGATTTGTGCCACTAATAATGTAGGTCGAGGTGTTAAAACCTCTCAGAGTGCTCACCCTCCACCACAAAGGCCATTTGAACATTTACAAATGGATTTTATTGAATTGACACCCAGCGAAGGAAAACGATATTGTCTGGTTATAGTAGACATGTTCTCAAAATGGGTAGAAGCTTTTCCTACATCAAAACAGGACGCAAGTGCAGTAGCCAAAGCCTTGCTGACTGAAATTATTCCTAGATGGGGAATACCAGACAAAATAGGAAGTGACAATGGAACACCATTTGTAAATCATGCCTTACGGAACGTAGGCGAATATTTAGGATTTGACTTAAAACAGCACTGTGCTTACCATCCTGCTAGTGGAGGAGCAATTGAAAGAGAAAATAGCACTCTCAAAAATAAACTAGCAAAATGCTGTGCACAAACAGGCTTGTCGTGGGTAAAAGCACTTCCTATTGTCCTCCTGCACATGAGGACTAGGGTAAGGAAAAGATCAAACTTGAGCCCATTTGAGATACTGTTTGGACGTCCTGCCAACACAGGAATAGGTCCCACAGGAATTCCACGACAGCAAACTGGTGAATGTGAAGACGAAATGTTAAATTATTGTGCAAATTTGTCTTCTGTGTTGTATGAGGTCCACAGGCAGGTGAAAGACGCCCTACCGAGTCCTGCTCAGACGCTTCTGCATGATCTAAAGCCAGGAGATTGGTGGTGGAGGACTTCCGCAGGAAAAGTTGGAAGGCGAAGAGCCTTGGCCCAGAAGATAACCAACCAATACAGGAATAAAATTAAGCCCGATGTGACTAGATCCCATTTGGTGTGCTTGAGTCTCGGTGAGGTGGGACGAGTGCGTAAACGGGCGTGCCTGCACTCCGAGCACCAATATACGTCAAGAAAAGGCAAAGGCTCACCGAAGGGAAGGTCAGCGCTATGGCGCAGGGCATAATAGTTCTCTTAATGATGCAGTTCTTTTTGATTAGCTTACTTTTTGGAGGGGAATAATTGGGCACCCTACCTGTCCCTAGTACTACCAGTTATTGTAATATTGATAATACTCTGTATTTTTGGGCCCTGTGTGTTTCAATGTATACAGGGGTTAATTGTTAAGAACTTGAGTTATCAGATGCTAAAGTGTAAAGAAGATGACATTATTGAGCTTAAAGATCAATGGATTTTTCCTTTCCAGGATGTTTCAGATGATTCTTATTCTGGACTGGCTTCCTGATCCTACGACCTATGATCCAATTTGGATCCGATTGAACTGGATGATGAATGTACAGCATATTCCTTATGAAAAGCAGTGTAGATTAACTTCTGTGTGTAATCTTGCTAATGATGGCCATGTTGAAAATTCATTAGAAGAATATATGTGTCTGATGTTTTATGGACTACATCGAAAGTATTTACATGTTTTCTGGGATAAAATGCTGTGCATTAAGTTATCCTGTTAGGATAAAAGGAGGGACTGTGATGGTAAATTTTATCCTTTCCATATGTCTGTAGAGTATGTGACCTTTTTTGTTAAGGGTTTCCATGTGCTGATATGTGCATTTAAAGTTAGAATGCTACTCATTTCCTTAAGAATGAACATTTCCTTTCTCTTTGTGGATCTGTGTGAAAAACTCCAGATCTTGCAAAAGGTTATCTTTCAACATCTTAGGGAGTAGTAAACTGTTATCTGTTACTTCCTTGTTTCCTGGTCTGTAACCCCCTTCTCCTTATCCATTTACAACAGGGCAAAGAGGCCCATTTGAAAATCTATCTTGTAGGTATATAAGGAGGGAGGAGATGAGGAATGACACACTTCTCTTCTGCATACTGTTGAGTGTGTGGTAGACGAGTGTCATTACTTTATTGCAATAAAGGAATTGTTTTACTGTTGCTGTGACTTGATTGATCTTTCTTGCTCAAATAATACTGTTCTTATATATTTTTCCATGACAGTGTGTGTGTGTGTGTGTGTGTGTGTGTGTGTATATACATACTCCCTGCTGCTGACAGCCGTCTGGAACACACCCAGACGATCAGTGTTGCAGCGGATAAGCTGAGTCAGCACATCGATCCACTCGCTCGCCTCGACGCAGTTCCCTGCCTGAACGTAAAGGGGCTTATCACTGAAGATCACCTGGAACATCTGAGGATGAGACAGGTACAAAGAGAGAGAGAGATCACAGATTATTAACACTGTTTCAGATAGGGATGTTGATGATTAATCATTAATCATATATCATATTATCATATATAACCATATAAGTAACCTAACCCTAACCCGATTTAAATATTATCAACCAATAATGTTTGTTTTGCATAATAATGCTCCGTAGCGCACCTGTTTATTAACCTATCTATGACCTATCTGATAGATACTGCCAAAGTTGCAAGAATGGTCATTTTTCCAGTAACTGGGGTACTTTAATTATTTCCATCTGGAAAATGTGTCCTGGGCACGTAGTCAAAATTAGGCCAATCTAATAAAGGAACATATTTGCATAAAGAGTTGAACAAGAGTTCTATATATATATATATATATATATATATATATATATTTTTTTTTTTTTACAGTATGATCTGGCAACCCTAACGAGCACAGAGCTTGTGAGAGTTTGAGTGAGCAGAAATATCATTAAATGCGCAATATTTCTGCGCATTAATTTTTTTTAGGCCAAATATAATGACATACTACTACAATAAAAAAATTATTTTGCACTATGATAATTAAACTTTGGTTAAACCATTTAAATCAATAGTTTGCATGTAACCAATCCATGGGGAAAGATCAGACATATCACTCACAGAACTATGGTCGTTTACACTATTATCATTGTTTTTCTTTTCTCTTTTTTTAAATGATTATTATTCTTTTTGCCTAAAGTATTGTATAATAATTTTTTAACGAATAGATTATTGATTGTTAATGGATTCACTATCAGTTAAGAAAACTGTTAGAAATTTGCAACCTAAGGTCTAACAATCATATTTCAAAACTGAATTAGAGAGGTAGGCAGGATGCTGCTCACGTTTTTGCGGTTGAAGGTGCTCTCATCCAGCTTTTCTACTCTTGTGATGCTCTTCACAGGAATTACACACAGTGGCTCTTTCCCTGCAAGAGACACGGGATAGAAAATAACACTGTTGATACTGAAATGCAATATTATCTATCTATTGAGACAGAGAGCTAGATAAACATAGACAATATCTAGACAGATAAATACATAAACATAGATTGAAGAATTCTGGGCCAATACCAATGTTTCAAATTATCATTTTCAGCTTTCTAAGCAAATTGGCTATCCTAAAACTATTGCTAAGTACAGGCTGCAGGCTCTTCCACAATTCCCACACAACGGGATGCTTTGGGTGGAATTATCATGTTATTGTGGTATTACACAGGGTGATTACGTTGTTCCATTCAGATTGCTTTCTACTAGCCAGAGTAATTGGAGAATATTCTGGGCCTCTTTAGAGTGAATAAGCCTGTACAATAGGACCTTTACCAAAGCTATAGCTTAGTAGTCGACTGTTCGACCAGAATTACCCAACACAACATGTAACCAGCACAAAGTTGATGCAACACAACAGAAAAACATCGGTCACTGCTATCGGGAATGCTAACTTATTTGCCGATAGGCTGACGCCAGTTGCTGATACCGATGTACAGTCATTAAGTTAGTGTATCCTTAATAAATAAAGATAAATTAAGAGCTATATAAATAAAGATAAAGATAAAGGCAGCTAGATAGCTATGTAGGTAGGAATGTAGCCCTGAGTGAAAGCTATTATCATTTTAAATGTGTTTTATGTGATTTATGAAATGAACCCAAAGGACAGAAGTATCTAACTTTCTTTACACTGTAGAGTCATTTGGCCCACAAAAACCACACTTTTTTTTTTTAATCTAGAAAATTCAATATAGACATGTATCAGCTTAACTACTCATTTCTGCCTCTAATTTAATAAGAAATAGAATAAGTTAATAATAAGTAATACGTTTCTGTCAATATAGACCATATGAACACAGGGCCAGTAGCACTTGCCTCCATATTTTGAAAAAGTTAAACGTTATGGGTGTATTGGAGAGTGAAATGCTCAATGAGAAGCATGTGGAATAGAATATAAAAATGTCTAGACATTAAGAGGGAGGATTGAATTTATCCTAAAAGTGACTGAAAACTATTTATCTGGCATTTAATGATTGAAGCTTGAACAGGTGGTGGTTTGCCGCTTCCAAATAAATAGTTGCACATCATTGACATAAACAGAAACCTTGTTGTGCGTGTTGAGATCAGAGTAGAATATAATGTGTGTGTCATCACCTTTGTGTTTATGGTATGACAGCTCTCGATTGGTCACTCTCAACCAACGCTTCTTGAAGTTCTTCCTCATTAGATGTTTTTTACCTTGGGCTCGCTTGTGGATCTCTCTAAACACATACACACATACTTTTTACATGATAAACACAGATATAGACTTGCTTAGTCTGAGAGTGTACATAGTTTTTTTTTTACCCCTCTTTCAGAACAACCAAATCTTCTGCTCCACTGGTGCCTTTACATATGTTGGACGAGATGTCATCTAAAAACTGAAGATTGAAGGGACAAATGAGTAAGACACACACACACCCACACACACACACAGAAGGTAAAATGGGGATTAGACTTACCTTCTTCACTTTCTCTATACATTTATCTTCCTGGAATAATTTGAAGAAATCACACATGTAGGTCTCTTTGAAGCTCGACTGCAGACGGAAATACAGACATCAGTGAACGTAAGCCATGTGAAGATCAGTGTTTTACAAAATATCTACTCTGGACAAAACCAAAAAAAAAAAAAAAGCTTTTTTCTTTAAGCTTTTCCGAGGAGTTTTTTCTTCATGTATGTAGACATTGGAAATTATATATGTAGACATTTTTTACCCATAAGCATTTTACCGAGTGATACACACATGCTTTAGATGCCCCTATGTGGATGTTGTTGTGGAGGACTGCGCAGTGCTTGTGCATGTGTTTACCAGTTTGCTTTTAGACAGGCTGCTCCAGCTGCCCAAAGTCTGGATGGTTTTAGAGATGAGTGTGAGAGTTCGGGAAACTTCTGGATCCTTAATGAGAAAAAATATCATGATTACCCTCAGGGAGCTCATGAGAAGAAAAACTGCTTGTTAAAATAGAGGCAAATGCAGCAAAACGATATGTCACAATAAGTGTAGAGACAAGTGTTGCGTTTCTGGTTTTTCCTCAAGTACTAACCAATTGTACTACAAATGTCAACAGAGATCTGAAAAATTATATGTACTATACAAGCTTTTCATGGTTCATCTAATGTTCAACAATCTACTGAGACACAAAGGAACTAATAACACATAAAAGGAACAAAAAAATCTCCTTAAAATAGATGTAAAAGAAAAATAGACCTTTTATTGCAAAACACCACGTCCAACCGCAACGTAACTTTCAAAAGTTTTCCATTGGCTCCCTACTCATTTTGCAACCATTTTAAAGTTTTCACATGAAGGTGTGGACTTGAACTTCTACATTTTGTAGGTTACGAGTGACGCAATGGAAAATTGGTTCAAATCGAATTAGCAAAAATCAGATTCAATGCGTTTTTTAAATTCCGTTCAGACTACATGAAAGCAATCTGATTAAACACTGATTCCAATCTGAAAATGCCAAAAATGACATTTGGGCTGGCAGTCTGAACAAGGCCTTAGCTTCTGAGCATCATTAGAAAGGAAGCTTATCTAGAAAAACCAAACAATTGAAGACATCGGACAGAAAGTTAAATCTTAGTTCACAACTGTGTCTTCCAGACGGACAATAGTTCTAGTCATTCCCGTAAAGTTGTAACAAAATGGTTTAAAGGCCACAAAGTGAACATATTTGAGAGGCCTTGACTCAGAACTTATGTGAATCACAAAAAAGTGCATCTGAGTAAGAAGTGTTGTGAGAACCTTTTTGATTCCATTTAAACGATTAACGCTTCACTTAACTGAATCTAAGCTATTGAGAAAAGACATTGCCACAAAATACTAACTAATCCAAACAAAGTTTTAATTCCATGGACTTTCCTGATTTTCATTTTAACAAGGCCTGAAGACATCCAAAATATGCAATCATCTACTCTGAACAGTTTATATTGATATGTGTCTGCTAATTATGCTTTTGAGGCTGGTAACTCTAAATCAGGGGTGTCAAACTCAGTTCCTGGAGGGCCGCAGCCCCACAGAGTTTTGTTCTAACCATAATTAAAAACACCTGATCCAACTAAACAAGTCATTAAGGCTTATTTGAAAACTACATGGTATGTATGTTGGAGAAGGGTTGGAACAAAACTCTGTGGGGCTGCGGCCCTCCAGGAACTGAGTTTGACACCCCTGCTCTAAATGAACTTCTCCTCTGCAGCAGAGGTAAGTTTTGGTCTTGCCTTCCTGAGATGGTTTTCATGAGAACCGGTTTCATCATGGTGCCTGATGGGTGTTGCAAGTGCACTTGACCATACTTTTCTTGTAAGAACTATTATAGAACAGCTGACCGTCTAGTCTTTAAATAACTTACAATAACAAATAACTTTGTTGTTGTTATTTAATTAGCTAATGCCATATGTGTTATTTCACAGTTTAAAAAAAAGAATCTATTTTGTTCTAGAATGCAGAAAATAATAACCCAACTTATGTCTAACCCTTTGACTGGTACACTGTATATTTAAATGTCTGACCCAGTGAAAACCTGAAGACATTTCACACTGCTCAGACTAGCCTAGTGTGTTTATCCATGAATGTGCACACTCACTGGATGGTGAGGCCGAAGCTGGAAGGTGTGTGGTGAGAGCACAGCAACAGCAAAAAACCTTAGAAACACAAAACTGCTCACAGCGGAATACTGAACATGAGGATCACCTGGAAGGAAGGAGGAATGAAACTGTGAGTAAGGGCTAGGGAGTTTGGCGATTAAATAGTGAGTAAGAGATACATGTATATCAATATATATGACATTTTATAGCTTTCATTTTCAACTGCCAGCAAGGCAATAGTGTTGCATTAAGAACATATTTATGTCTACAAAAGAATATGGAAAAATAATAATAAATGGAAAAGAAGAAATGGAAAAAAAAATCTGATTATTTAAATGAAATGAAGTCATTAAAGTGAATTGTGATATTATGGGGGGAAAAAAGAATTCGCTAAGTATCAGGATTCTTTCCTGTGGAAATTCATGTATCGTTGCAATTTATTTTTATTTTAAATATGTTTGCATCTGAGCTGGGTAAAAAGTTGTAACTGAGGTGGCGTGCACAGCATCCTATGTGGTAGAAGCAAATTATGTAAGCAAATTAGAATAAAAAAAATCTGAAAAAAGAAGAAAAGAATTTAATCGGGATCTTTATAAAATCGCCATACAAAAGCGCAATACAAGTAAGACAGGCAGTAAAATATCGCCATCATATCGGTTATCGTCCCTGGTGATTCCTCTGTCCCTAACAATTTATCACACTATCGATCTTGTATAGTTTAGTCCTATATATATTCCATATATATTCTTGTGGGAGGTTATGATGTATCCTCTCTCTCTCTGTATGTGATACTCACTGGGAAAGCGGTCAGAGGCGAGCTGGCGTAGGGATCGGAACACGTCACACATTAGAGGTGGACAACTTGCACTCGATTCCGTGATGGACGAGAACACCTTCTGAACATAGACCTGCAGATTTTCCTACACACATAGACATACAATTAACAAAACCAAAAATAAATAAATATAAGTGCGTATGTGAGAGTGTGAGGGTGGGCAAGCACTGACCTTGTTGACCTCAACATTATCTCCTTCCTTCAGTTTGATCGGATCGATTTCACATGTTTTATTGGACTCGCAAATCTTTAACAAATAAGTAAAGAATTAATATCGTGTGCTCTTGTGTAAGTCTCGTTTAAAAACAGCGCCCTCCAGTGGGTATTACCTCATCCAACACAGGCTTCAGTGTGATGTTCAGATAATTTCGCCCAACCATCTTCATCATATCATCGATACATCGCGTGGCCAGAGAATTTCCACGGAAGATGGTGTTGGCCTCTCTACAAGGGGAAAGAGACGATGGGAAAAGGGAAGTCTGAAATGTCTGTCCCTAAATTATTAATCGATTTATGCACTATACACTTCATAGCAGAGTAGTGTATCAGGGCAGACAGATGGGTTAAAATCCCAGCACTGTTAAACTGCTATGGGTAGGTCAGTAAGCAAGACTTAACTTTCAGCTTAATTGTATCCTGTACCAAGTGCACGCTGTACTTAAATAAATAAATAAATCGACCAAATAAACAAATGTTTATGCAAGATATTACAGTAGATACTTCTGTGGTAAATGACTCTGCAATATGTGTGTGGATATACGTTTGTCTGTGCGTGTGTAGGACTCACTGCGTGTTCTCCAGCTCTAAGGCAGCAATAGCCATGAGAAAAGGCAGCAGTCGGTTGTGATGAAGTAAAAGTCGCACTAATGGCAACGAGGCTTCAGATCGATCTCTACACACGTCCCCCAGAATATGAGCAGCTGACGCGGAGATTGGCTACAGAGAGAGTGAGAGAAAGAGAGAGAGCATTTCAGTTGTAGCTTTTAAAGAGATATGGAGCAAGATTATTTCTTAAAAAAGATAAAATCCCTGTAATGCAGAATAGATGACTCCATATGCTGTGTCTTGAGCTAATGTCTTGTGTAGTAGATGTGATCTGTGTGTGTGTGTTACCTGTACATCAGGCGATTTGAGCAGTAGGTTTCTCAGGTTAATGTAGCTGTTTGATGGCAGCACGTTGTCCTCGGTGTAACACACGTTCAAACGCAAGGAGCCGAGATCATCAGGCTTACACTTCACACCATTACCTCTTGGCTGGAGGAGATACCTGCAAGCACACATGTTCAGAATTCAGCTGCTCTTATCCTCTCAGCCAATCAGAGTTCTTCTACTCTCACCCTTCCAGCCAATCAAAGTTGAGTTGTTTTTATCCTAAACAGACCACAAAAAAATCTACAGGAGAACAAGACATAGTTTTGCACTACAAAGCTTGAAAGATATTAAATGAAGTTGCTGGGCTGTCCAGCACCTCATCAACAACGAGCATTCATTTATTATTAAATAACTCATGCAACAGGCTCCCGTGGGGTGTAACGGAAATGCGTTCGTTCTATTTCGTCAGTACAGCCATCCTCAGGAGGGGTAGGATAGGGCACGCTCGCACTCCTGCATCAATCATAGAGACACGAGCGATGGGTGTCTGTGGGCTCACATAAGCGGAATGGGCGCAGTGTGTCAAAGAGGTGTCAAGTGTCTCGGAGGAAGCATGCAACTGTCCACGCCCTCCCAGGTTGGTAGCTGATGTTGATGGGGAAGTGGTGGGGGAAATTTCACACTACTAAAGGGAGAAAAATACATTTGAATTTGAATGGCTATGGGAAATCAATGTCGCCTGCAGAACATGCGTATGTTACGGAGAGGTAACATAAAATGCAAATTTGGGTACTTTATGGCATTCACTAACCTGACAATCAACAGGAGTTTGAACCTGTACTGGAGCCAGCCACTAGAGGGCATCAGAGACAATTTGGCTTTACCTCTAAACCCTTGTTGCTAAATCATGAATCATATGACCACTCTTTACAACCTCGGTGAGCATAATCGCATACGCGAACAGAAAACTTGTCAAACCTACAACAGCAGAATACCACATCAAGCCCCACTCCACTCCCCCATGCCTGTCAGCCACAAAAAAGGAATCTGAGGCTATAGTGGGCAGAAGTTCACCCAAACTGGGCAGTTAGAAACTGGAACAAGACACATCAGTGCTTTTTCCTGTTTTTAAAAATTTTATTATTATTATTTATTACATATATCATTAGTGCTGCCATTAATTAATAAAACTAGCTGCTCAACTGCAACTGTGATTAAACATGTTTTTGATCAACAGGTGATTAAAGTTTCACATGCAATTGTTATGTCAATTGTTGTGTACAATATATATTCGTAGCCTTTATCACAGCTTCACTGCAATGTACATATTGCTTTCCTGGATCATCTGACATAAATTAGAGTGAAAGAGACTTTAATACAATTTTGTAATCGATGAGGATTAAGAGAGGTGTGGCATATGCGTGGAACTGTAAATAAGTGATTGTTAAAAGAGATAATGTCTCTGTGCAGCTGAAAATAGTTTATTATTTAAGCTTGAATCAGCGCTTGATGCTGGTTTTGATGTTTAGATTTGTTTGTACTCAAATTCTATTCTCGTTTTAAACACAGCATTTATGAATACAGACCAATGAGAGTACTGTTTCTCTTATTCGCACAGCTAATTAGCTTTCAGCACATACACACACACACATACACACACACACATACACATACACACACACATACACACACACATACACACACACATACACACACACACACACACACACACACACACACACACACACACACACACACACACACACTCTTGCACACACATTTGCACACACGGCGCAACTTCTGAATCAGCAGCAGAAAGGAAGCAGCTTGCTTTGTGTGTGTGCGTGTGTGTGTGTGCGTGTGTGTTCTCTGCTGCCTCCATATAGAAGCTTAACCATGTACCAGACTCAATGGCCTCATTCAAAACACGCAGATCAGTATCAACAAGTTCCCTTATCTCTCGCTCTCTCAAACACACACACACACACACACACACACACACACAAACAATATTTACAAAACACTACCAGCAGGACTCTATGTTTAAAGTGGCTTGAGGACACAGAGGACACAAGCCGGAAGAGTCTGCCCCAAAACACACAAACAAACACACACACACACACACACACACACACACACACACACACACACACACACACACACACACACACACTCAGCCCATTCAAAGTGTATAAAGCTGAATCCGGATGATTGGACAGATAAGCTGAGAGCTGACTGGTTGGGCAGATAAGAGCAGCTGCGAGCTGATTGGTTTTATCGTGCACCTTCATCTGGTCATGAGTCGAGCTCACTCGTTACTGCTCTGAACCGCCGGTGAACATTACATATTGTGACTATGTGTGTGTGTGCGTGTGTGTTCATACCAGGCTTTGTGTATGACGTCATTTCTCAGGATCTTCAGTGACACTCTTGTTTCTCCCAGAAACACATCCTGAGCCAGATTCCCGTTATTCCATAACTCCACCCTGTGAGACAAACAGAGAGAGAGAGAGAGAGAGAGCCATAAGAGAGCACATAAGTTTCATCACACACACACACCCATACACTTGTCACGCTATTCTAGTCAGGACCTAGCATTGATAAGTGACACCAACACCTAAATCTCTGTAAGTAAGGAAACCCTTAGCACCACCCAATTCCCCATTCCTCTCACTCACGTCCACACAACGAGTGCTTTGGAACAAGACAAAAGGACAAATTCAATATAAGTTAAACAGACAGAAATGGAGAGAGAGCACGAGAGAAAGAGAGAGACAATTCCGTCCTTTTCCATCAACACTCACTTAGCTTAGATTTTGCTTTAAACACACAGTACCGATAACAACGTCGATGTTGCTGCCCTCTAGTGACAGCTGTCTGAATCTGACCGAGCTTAGAGGGGAAATGTGACTAACGTTCAGTTCTTTCCAGACGAAACAGGTGCTGCTCTTATGTCTTACATATACTGTACGTGCGCTCTCTATGCGACTACAAGTAACAATAAACATCCTGTGTCTCTCTTACCCAGAGGGCAACACTTTCACTTTTGATTTAAATGAGATGATGTTAGGTGGCTTGTTAATATCTAGAAACATCTACCTAATTAATGATGCATAAACATGTAAACACATCTAAACATGAATCATGTAGCATGTACAGAAAAATGCTCCAAACACCTGTTTTTGAGATATAATAAATAGTCGACCAAGCCATTCTGCCCTTATTACTCTTTAGTATTTGTAATAATAATCAGCAATTAAACACAACAAATAATTACCTTAATTATTTGTTGTAATAATTTATTTTGTCGTAATATCCCTGTGACATCAGAGAAGAACAAACTGCACAGCTGTGATTCAGTACATTCAGATCATCAACTGATTTCATTTTACTGCCACACAATGTTGCTGAGTTTAGACCTGACCAACTGAAAAAACCCTGGATCATAACCCCGCCTCCAGAGGCTTCCCTTCTTACCCTCATGCACCCATCAGACCACATGACCTTTTCCCATCGCATCCAAACGTCTAGTCTTTATGCTCCCTAGCAAATTGTTGCACTATTAAACATAGCTGCAATTCCTACTGTCGATTTTGTCCAATGTAACTTCACCAAGCGTTTAAGTGATCTCTGAGCACGATCATTTGTGCTTTTTCGTAACTTTAATAAATTTCTTTCACTACCTGAGTTCCTGGGTGTACATTTTGGATATGTCATTTAGAACCAAAGTTATGTGAGTAAATTATACTGCTACCAGCATAAGGGAAATGATTTTGCAAAAAAATGTCACTCATCTGCTGTTCATTGTTGAGTTTAGGACGTGGCCCAAATTACTAAGTTTAAAATGATTTAAAGGAAGAGTTAATGCTTAATGTGTCCTCTGCACATCTTTTGACCTGGGACAGGAACAACAACATAGTCAAGCATGATGTGTCTTCAGTTTTTGTGTCTTGTGTTTTCAGGGTTTTTTATTTTTTTATCATCAGCGAAGAGAGCATATTTAAGCTTCTGGCCAGGTGCCCTGTGTAACGCACGTCATGTACTACAAAAGAACCAGTTATTAACATGTAAGTCACAGAGAGACCCAGAGACAGACAGATAACAGGAAACGCATTAGCATTTTCCGGTTAGACACAAGCGTTCCAGGTGACACAAGCTATTTGTGTGTCTATTCGTCTGGACACGTGCTACAGGAAGTGTTACCATATAAGGAATCAGGAAGCGCAGCGCAGGGGTTGTTTTATGGACATGGGAAAGTTTACACAATATCAGAAAACCTTACACTCGTATTACTATTTTTGGTCACAGAAACAACTGAAAACAACCATGAAACGTGTGATCATACGTGGTTGTGCTATTTCTCTGCCTATGTGACCCATTTGTTTTTCCTCAGGTATGTTTCATCTGAATTAATTTCATCTGAAAAAAAAAATGTATTTGCTGAAAAGAAAAAAAAAGAATGTTCTGGGTTTAAAGGGCTACTAAGGTGTTAGTTTTAAAACAATTCCAGTAAGTCTTTTTTTATCGTGATACAGGGTAGTAAATTATACATGAAACAGACACTGTTTCTTATTTTTTTTATTTTAGCCAGGCAGTATGTTTATCAAAGGCTTATTATACGAGTTGAACATTAACTGTTTCCATTCAGTAGAAACCCCAGGAAGTTTATCGCCTCATAAAGACTTTTTTTGTCCTGGGACTAAAATTTAATTCGGCTGAAGTCAATTTAATTTTATTTGCATAGTGATTATAACAATGAACATCGTCACCAATCAGCTTTACAGAAATATAAATTCATGGGATATATATTTAAAATTAAATTTTAAAAAATCATAACTCAGGCATGAGTTCATTGTTAATTTTACTCACCACATAAATGGGTTAAATAACTGGCCAACAATGGATTTATGCCATATTAAAGTTTTAGTACATTTGTTTTGTATTTTATGGCTTCATAAAAAGCTGATACTATCACTTGCAGACATTTCTAACAACTGTTTAATTAGTCAGAAGAAAGAAATGAAAAGAGAAGCTCACTTGATCTCCAGCTTCTCAATGTCCTCATCTTCTACCTGGAAGTTCTTCCTGTTGTAGTTGCTTGGCCTGGAAACCTGCGACACACACACAGACGCATAAACACACTCATTGGTGAGGCAGTGTATTTTCCTAGCAATCCGAAGTTCAGTTTAATCAACATTGAGTGCTTCAGGGGGGACATTTCACAATTTCTCCTAAAATATTTGAAACAATTTAAACAAGTTTACAGCATACTTCACAAAAACCATTCTGAGCAGGGAGTCTACAGCTGTAACATACTCTGTGCTCTGGGTTATACTTATCACAGAAAGCAGGGGAAGAGGAGAAAGAAGGAGTTCATGATAAAATGTAGAAGGAGATGGGGGGGGGGGCTGTATAAATGGTAATAAAATGACAAACACTGCATGTCTGTTTACCTCGAAGTAAATCGTCTCATCAAAGTGAGGGTCACTGGTTTTCTTCTTCACCTTTGTCTTCCTCTGATCAGACCTACATACATGAAAAACATCGCAGACAAAGAGAGAGAGAGAGGGAGAATGAGAGTGAGACAGGGAAAAACAGAGAGATGGATGACAGTGGAGGTGAAGTGAGACTATAATGTAGGCCATGTCATATACTGAGACTTTATTTACCACATGTCTGTTACACAGTTTCCATAAACACACACACACACAAACACCAGCGTAACTGGCACCAGCCGTGTGTGTTATGGAAAGTCTCATCCCTGTCTGTAACAAGTGTAAACAGGGCAGCACGAGGAAGACATCATCGGTCACCTTCTGCCTGTGTGTGTGTGCGTGTGTGTGTGTGTGTGTGTGTGTGTGTGTGTGGCATCATGATGAATTCCCAGTGTAAATGGTACAGTGACAAAGTATTTAGTAAAGCGGTGTACAGTTTGAGACACAGCTTTTTGTATTCATAACTCATGATTACTTATTATTACGAATGAGTTATGGGGGAAAAATTTTAAATGTAAGCTTTGGTTTAAGGAAAAAATGTCACTATGCAATAATGTGTGCTTACACAACATCAGGTACGTTTCCAGGGATGTTGGGTGCATCTAGCTGCTAACTTACAAAACATAGAGATAAAACCATAAGGCCTGGTCATTATTGCAGTTTATATATATATATTTTATTATCTAATCCATATTCTTTGTTGTCCAGCCTATCAAAAGTGCTCAGCAGGAACACACCAAGCAAACCTTTCCTCTACTCTCACCTCATATAACCGAGTCTGAAATATCAGATCTCATCAGCAACTCCTGTTACTCATTATCCCGCTATCATGAGTTCTCAAGCATAACAACATCTCAACTGGGTTCCACTACCATCTCCACCCTGACGCTTAGGGATTGGGAGGCTTAGGTTAATGATTAACCATTCATCTATTAATTTCTGTTAAAATTTCAACAGAATAAAAATACATTAATGGTAGATTAATTTGTTTTTCAAAATATTTCTCCATATATCTATTAACTTGTTTATCACAAGAGGGTGCACTTGCTGTTCGGGCGATACACAGGACTATGTAAACTCTGCGGTCACTTCATTAATGGAAATATCTCATCAGCCAATCATATGGTACAACTCAATGCATTCAGGCATGTATACATGGACTAAGAGCGACCAAGCATCAGAATGGGCAAGAATGGTGATTTAGGCATCTATGAATATCGCATGTTGCTGGTGCAAAATACACTGGTATGATTATTTCCAAAAATGCAGATCTACTGGAAATTTCAGGTATAACCTTCTCTAGAATGTTCAGAAAATGGTCTGAAAAAGAGAAAATATCCAGTGAGTAGCAGTTCTATGGACAAAAATGCCCCGTTAATGCCAGTGGTCCGAGGAGAAGTGGCCAGACTTGTTAAAGCTGATTGAAAGAAAGCATCTGTGAACACTCTGAGCTACAGCAGCAGAAGACCACACCAGGTGCCACTCCTGTCAGCAAAGAACTGGCTACAATTTGCATGGACTTACCAAAATTGGACAACAGAAGGTTGGAAAACCATTGCCTGGTCTGATGGGTTTGATTTCTGCTGCAACTTTCGGGTGGTAGGGTCAGAATTTGGCATAAAAACAGGAAAGCATGGAAAACATCCATCCTGTCTTGTATCAATGGTTCAGGCTGTTTCTGGAGAGTACTGAGGTGTACGGGATATGTTTTCGGGAACACTTTGGGCACTGTTTAAATGCCACAGCTTAGCTGAGTATTGTTGCTGACCAACATGCCATGTCACAAAGCTAAAATGATCTTAAATTTGTATCTTAAACATGACAATGAGTTCACTGTACTCCAGTGTCCTCCACAGTCAACCGTTCTCAATCCAGTAAAGCACATTTGGGATGTGATCTAATGGGAGATTTGCATCATGGAAGTACAACCGACAAATCAGCAGCAAGTGTGTGATGCTATTCTGCAAATACAGACAGAAATATGTAAAGAATGTTTTCAGCACCTTGTTGAATCTACGCCATGAAGAATTAAAACAGTTAAGAAGTGCCTTAAACCCAGTACTACTAATGAAGTAGTACCTAATGAAGTGGCTGGTGACTGTTCTTAGCGCAGCCTTGTTTTTGTATGAAGACAAAGACAGACATGAGCAACATTTTCAAAAACTTTACTGGTTTTTCTTTTTTTATCCTGTAATTTGTCTGACATAACTGCTTTGTTGTTGCCATTAGGACTGTTTAAAAAAATCCTAAGAAAATAAGCTGTCTTGAGTCAATAAATAACGAATGATTAAAGGATTATTGATTGTTAACCTTTTCAACTATTGGATAACAAAATGTGTGAACTTGCCCGAGGCTAAATGAGCTGCCTAGCACCTATAAAAGCTTCTCAAACAAATTAGAGAACAGATAAATGCCTCGGGTGTAAAGCTAAAAAATCCATCAGTTCTCAGGATCTTTGCCTTTTATAGTATAATACAGACACTTTCACTCTCTCACGCCCATTTGCTCTCAGTCTGTTTCTCTCTTGCTTCTGTGTGACTCTCTCCACTTACCATGCACCCAAACTCCTTACATGCCTGATGTTGGGGGTAACCACACCTGACATACAATTTCCTGCCAATTCTACCATGACCCTTAAAACCGACTGTAATTTGCAAACACTGTATTATATAAAGGCTACACCCAGCAACTGAACATATCATGAAGTCTTTTTTTCTCAGCTCTCATTAATCATGTTTTAACAACAAAAAAAGAAATGCCATACAATCCATACAATGCTAAATAGCCAAGTACCAAACCAGACCTGATGTTTTTGTGAGGTGGAAACATCAATATATTTTGCAATAAAAATTTAAATTTTTACTCATCATGTTTTCCATCAACAGACTGAGAAAAATGGTCAGTGTGACCGCAAGATGGATGGTGTCATATACAGGGCAAAAATATTATTCTTCCATCATGTGCATATGTGCACATAATTATGACCATCTTATGTACATATTCTCTCTCTCCCTCTCTCTCTCTGTCTGTCTGTCTGTTGAGCTACACATGGCACTCCTGAGCCCCTCTGCCCTCCTGACCTGTCTGACTCATCCTGGTGCCCTGCTTATCTGTGCATATAGTCAAACTGTAAAGATGGCATGTCTGTAAATTGTAAATATTTGCAAAAGAATAATTTGGTGGGGCCATAAAATGAGTAATAGAACATTAAGATGTTTTTTTTAAATATTTTGTCTGTCTGTTTGTGCACACATCACATAAAAACTACTGAACGAATTTAAATGGTGTATTCTTTAATTGTATGTATTTTAATGGTTTTACAGGTGTATTTGGCCGTGCTTGAGGGAACATGGCTTTGTTTCGTCGAAATCGGCCCATGAGAAGAGAGGATATGCTAATTTGAAATTTAAATGGAAAACACCCTTATATATACATACACATTATATTATATATTAAAAAAAATCAACCTTGAAAAAAAATCAACAGGTCATCTCACAATTCAACAGATGACACTGTATATTCAACTGCACTCACAAGTGCGTTGTAATAAAATGAATTTTTTTAGTAAAAACTTTAGTAAAAAAAAAAGACTTTCAGTGAAATTGAAAATTTTCAAATTAACTGAATTGAACTGGACTGAATCCAAATTACCAGGCTGCTTTCTTCCATTGCTCCACGAAACAGTAGGATATTCATGTGCCTATGGGCACTCTGACTGCTCCATGGCTATGTAGACAAAAATGCAACAAGCTGTGACCTTTTCTGCAATTTGTGCAACATATGTGTGATACGACCAGATGGGCGAGCCAATGTTTCATACGTGCATCGGTGAGCCTTGGCTGACCATCACTCAGTCACAGGTTCACTGGTTGTCCTTCTTTGGAGCACTTTTAGTACCTACTAATCACTGCATGCCAGGGACACCCCACAAGACCTGAGAGGAAAGGATGGGAAATGTGGTCTCTCAGATCCTTACTCCTGCCTAGTTTTGCTGCCTCCAACATATCAACCTTAAGAACTAACTGTTCACTTGCTGCCAAATATATCCCAACACTTGACAGATGCCAGAGTAACGAGATAATCAATGTTATTTACTTCACCGCTCAGTGGTAAATTGTTATGCATGACTGTGTGTGCGTGTGTGTGTGTGTGTAAATTACCTCGCAGGGCCGATGAGTGTTACGGAAGCGTAAGAGTCACAGGCCTGCCCACCGATTAACGGTAAACCCTGGCACTCGATTATCCTGCAAACACACAATCACACACACACACACACGCACACAAACTGTTATTACACAATCATTATCTAAGCCTTACAAACTGTGCCATTTTTAATCTGTGATAAAGATGTGTGAATAATGTACAACATCACTTCCTGTAAGCACTGTGTGTATTTTTATGTGCGAGGAAACAAGAGAGATGTAGACACAGAGAGACAGGCAAAGTGAGACCTAAAGAGACAGGCAGAAAGACAGAGAGGTATTTACAGTGAATGATATACAAGACAGGGTGTGCGTGTGTCTTTGCATGGGTGTGTGTGTGTTACACACACTAACAGTGAAGCTAAAACAGAACCACAATTGCAGCAGGAGGAGAGCAAGTCAGACTTCCTGTTTTGGTGGCATCACTTCCTCTTTCATAACACCCTCTCTCTCTCACACTCACACACACATATGCTGACTCACCTGACCTGCAGGCGCGAAGAGACAGGCCCGTTATCTGTGATCACTTCATTAAGCTTCATCTCTAGATGAACCTTCCCCTAAAAAAAAAAATGAAAACACACACACACACACACACACACATATATATATTCGTAATGAAATCTTTGTGATTGACTTCCATTGACTCTCTCAGTGAAGCAAATCTTTTAGCTTTTATATCCTACTTTTTTTTGTTATTTTTTTTACAAGTGTGTGTGTGTGTGTGTGTGTGTGTGTGTGTGTGTGTGTGAGAGAGAGAGATGTTTGATCTGACAGATAACACACTTGCAGTATTAAAACCACTGTATATATATATATATATATATATATATATATATATGCACAATTACCAGCATGCCATGTGTCTTTGTTGTGTGCGAGAGCTCATTCTAGCAAGGCAAAAAAAATATAGCTGCATTTGCCATTTTGAACTGATAACCAATATGACCACACACACAGACACACACACACACACACACACACATTTTGTAACACTAGCTGAGTATGAATAGGTTTACTGAACAAACTAAATGGCAAGTCGGCGTACAGTACTCTCACATACATGGCTTTGTTCCCGTCAATCCTTTGAGAGCAGACTAGTACTAATCAAAATAGGGCAAAATAATAAATAAAATAAAATAAACACACACAAAACTAAAAGTGTCCAACATGTACAATTCACTGTGCGTCCACGTGCACACCTCGGCACGCATATGAACGTCCTTGCACACGCACGCAGGACTACTACTCATCATGACTACAAGTTTTTCCATCCTCATTGCTGCTGAAGGGTGAAGTATGTACTAAACACAAAATACACTTTACACACACACACACACGGCAAATGGAGCAGAACAGCGCTCTTTCAACCGACACACACATGTATTTGATTGGCTCACACATTGATGATGAACAGTCAGGATGTGATCTGATGGTCTAAAACCTAAAATGAGTACCAGTGACTAACCGCACACAAGTAACTGAGATCATGTGTGTGTGTGTGTGTGTGTGTGTGTGTGTGTGTGTGTTTACTTAATGGAGACTGAATTATCTCAAATGTATCATTTAATTGTTAGCTTCAGTTCACACAAAATCCTGAAAAGCTTTTCATGCAGGACGTGACAATCGGGAAGGCGTCCACCCAAACTGTTCGATGTCGGTCTCACCGGACCAGAGAAACTGTGTGCGAGTCTCCAAAACATCTTCAGCAGACTCGTATGGATTTTCTTCATCACTATTCCACACAGCACAGATTTGTTGAAGTTTCCTGGGAACGGTTTCATCTACTTGCTTTCTGGATTCCTTCAGTCACTGGCTTTTCCTGGACAGCTTCCTTTAGGTAACCTCATGGGTATGGCATATCTTTCCATTTGAAATCTTTCTATGCAACGTTGCTTAGTGGAATGTTTTCATAACCAAACTCTGAATGCTATTTTTTTTTTCCATCACTTCGCTCCGGATGTGTTTTGATAGCTCCTGGCCCTGCGCAATGCTGGTTGTTTAGGGATGTTCTACAACATGCTCTGGGTTCTTCCAGGAACGGATCTATTTATATTGAGATGACATTGCATTTTTAATTATACTGTATACATATAATTCTATAATGTGAGTTATATAATTAACGGGAATTCTCCCTGTGCTGGTGGGTTTCAGGTACTCCAGGTTCCTTCCACAGTCAAAAGACATGCCCGTAATGTGTGTGTGTGTGTGTGTTTTTGTGTGAAGGGATTGGCATCCTGTTCAGGCTCTACTCCGGCTTGTGACCCAAGTCTCCTAGAATAGCTTCCAGGTCCCCCGCTATCTTCTACAGGATGAGCAGGTTAGAAGATGAATGAAACAAATATAATCATACAACAGTTAGTCCGCACCAAGCAATCTGATAGGATGAGAGGCATTTCATTAGTTGTGAAAATGGACGGTAACATTTATTAAAATTCAAGCGGCACAGACGTGCCGCCAACACAGCACAGGTCAATCGCCGGTGTGTGTTAATGAGCAGGCTTCAGACTTCAAACTGGGAATTTTTTTTTTTTTTTCCTGAATATGTCAGGTAGAATGAAAGTTATCATTACTTTTATATAGGGTCTATTTTACCAAAATTGTAGAAAAGTAGAACCCTAAAAATGAGCATATTATTATTTGGTCATAGAAACAAGCGGAAACAATTACATAAAAACACGTGATTGTGTGTATCTATGCTACAGTGGAACCTTGGATTACGAGCATAATTCGTTCCGGAAGCGGGCTCGTATTCCAAAACACTTGTAAACCAAACCAAACCTTCCCATAAGAAATAATGAAAACTCAAATAATTCGTTCCACAGCCCAAAAAAAAATAAAACAAATTAACCTGCACTTTACCTTTAAAAAAAGTTCAAATAAATCCCAACAGAGAAGTGTTTCCGTTTGTCCGCGCAGGCGCCGTGTATATGTGTGTGTGTGTGTGTGTGTGGAATTAGCCCCTTCCCTCGCCTCGTCTTACACAGTAAAACCCCTCCCCCCTCCCCCCTACCTCGCTTTTTCACAACAAACACACACAACGGAAGCACTGTTTTAACGGGAAAAAAATAAACCTCTCTAATGACACTCGCGTGAGCGCAGACTAACGGAATCACTGCTGTAAAGCAAAAAACAAAAAAAAAACCTAATGAACCAGCACCTTACCTTTGAAAAGAATCGCGACAGAGCAGAGTTTCTGTGTAGAGCAGAGTGTGTGTGTGCTCTAAATTGCACAATCCTCAGCCCTATATATGTTTATTTAAAAAAAAAACAGCAAAACAAATATTGTCTGAAATGCTTTGGGGTACCGTTATGTACTGCTTTGTGTCACTCAGGGGTCCTAACAATCGATATGGTCCGCAGTACGGAGGAGAGAGCAGCTGCCTGTCAAAACCTCACATTCGAAACCAATCCGGGAAGCACTTTCAGCAAGAACACAATCTGCTGATGTTCTGTCATCTTAAACATCACTTTGTCTATTTAATAACTGCTTCGTCATTCCGGGTTGCATGAATGAACCATCCACGTCCAGGAGTCAGCTCCTCCAGTCGCAGGAGTATATGTGTTGGCGGAGCAAAATACCTGGTTAGATAAACACAAGCACACACTCACACACACTCCTCCTGGAAACACCGATTAGCCTAATATGCACGTCTTTGGAGTGTGGGAGGAAACCAGGGCGCTTGGAGGAAACCTTACAGCACGAAGGGAAACTCAACGTACTGTACATACACCCGAGGCGGACATGACATGCGAGGCCACAGTGCTAAATACTACGTGCCTCCACCAAGCAAATCATAATCTGTGGAAAATAAATGCCATTTGTGGAACCACTGTATAAAAGTAATATCACACTGTTATTGTATGTACATATTTATACCAACTGTACTGTTTCTCACTGTTATGGGCTACAAAATGCAGTAAGGTTCCAGGTGACTGATGATTCATGTAAGGCACTACTGTATAAGTACAGACTGGATGCAGTGCCGGTCCAAAGCTTGAATAAAATGGAAGAGTAGCGCCAGGAAGAGCATAGAGCGTAAAAAATCTGTGCCAAGCTGGTATGTGTGAAGCGAATGGTCCGCTGTGGCGACCCCTTGCCAGGAGCAGCTGAAAGACCACCAACACCAACACCACTACTACTGTACAAGTACAAACAATCACTAAAATAATGATACACATTGTGGATAAACATTCACACTTTTATATTTCGATTGTAGCGGCACACAAAAACGTTAATATCATATGTGAACTCTTGTTAGTGTTGAGCTATAATGGTGTGGTATTGTCACAGAACCGTTCACATACTTTCTGTTGCCAGAATCCCTTTTTTAACCTGGGTATTTCCTACACAGCAATCTCTGTTAGTCGTGTAGTAACCGTTCGATGGTGTTTAGCTAGACTCTATTTTTTCTTTCCATAACTGAATAGAATAATCACTGTTTGACACGTCTGTGATAGAGCGTAACAGCCACAGGTAGACATAGCCAAAGAAAACGTGTTGCTCTCCAAGGGTTTTATTTATTTATTTATGGTACATTTTTGAATGCAGTTTTTTTTTATCTTCACTTCGATTTAAACTTTGTCACGACTGACTTCTGGGCTGCTCGCTGTTTTTGAAACTAACATGCAATATTTCTTGTACAAAGGTACCATGTGAGTCATACACCATATATGTTTTAACCTAAAAACAAACCGTGTGAACGTGTTCACACACACACACACACACACGTACACACACGTACACGTACACACACACGCGCGTGTACACCTTACCTGAACCTCTGAGTTTGGATCCACAGGTTGCAGTGGGAACCAGTGCTCCTTGCCACTGTAATTACACAACTCCTCCTTCCTGAGGGCAACCTTACCTACACACACACACACACACACACACACACACACAATTATTTATATATATATATATACACTTATATTACAGAATGGCAGTTATATACACTATATGGGGAATCAGTCACTTTCAATAAAGCCTGCATCATATTGCACACTCTTACATCTGAATTCCAAACTTCACAGCTTCACAGTGTATAATAATTAATTCAATAATTCAATAATCAATGAAATGATCAATAAATCAATAAAGCCTTGATTTATTGATCATTTCATAAATTCTTGCTCCTGATTATTTCAAGGATCCCATTATTTACACTACAATCTTCACGTTTGTCTGCTGTTGATTTTCTCAGCACTAAAAAACAAACAAACAAACAAAAACAAAACCCACAATAGCTCTCCTACTGTACCACTCTTGACAAATGGTTCTGTCCTCAGCACAGATGGCCAGCAGCTCCTTCAGTTCTGCTTCACTCCGAATTTTAGACAGTTCTAACACGCTTTAGCAACTCGTCAGTTGCTGACTTTTCCTTCTGGTGTTGCTAACGTTTTAAAGGGGATCTATTTCGCAAAATGTAATTTTCAGTCATTTTAGACAAGCATATGGATCTCCATTGTGTGTAAACAAAAAATGAGTTGAAATCAGCGAAACATTCCCTGCTTTATGACATTTGTAATTTTTGTACTGACCGGGATTTAAACAGCCAATTAGATTACCATATAAGGAGATACTCTCCCCTGGCTTATTGCTCTGCTCCACCCAGCTATGTTGGTGGGCGTGGCTCAGCAGTAGCTCATTCGCAATGGTGTGTCAGAAAGATGAGAGAAACAGGAGGTGTTCCAGGTAGCGGGGGAAAAAAAAAAAAGCAATATCCAAGGCATATTTCAGTTGAAGCATTAACACACACATGGTGGTGGTCCTCTGACACCCTTGTTAAATAATAAAAAGTAAAATATGGGACCTTTAAAGTAGCACCTGCATCATTTTCTCTAACTCGTTCTCTTAGGAATTACACATAGTGTCAAATAACATGCTGATACAACCTTGCCTGGACTTAGTCACTTTAGTTCCCATATAGAGAGGTTTTCTCTGCTCCTAGCACTTCTAATTTAACTAATCAGCTTGTCAAATTTTTAAGTTGAAGTGATGGAGAAAAGAAAACACTAAAACTATGCAGGACAGGGAAGTGTTCCAGGACAGAATTGGGAACCACTTACAGGTATATCCGTGTAAAATTCACACTTATGTCACTATTCATGTGCATTGCTGTGTGTGTGTGGGTGTGTATGCGTGTGTGTGAGATATACTAACCGATGGTCAGGTCCCTCTGAAACACACTCTTGGCGTAAACATAGAAGGACAGACACTGGAACGGCCGGGGGATCTCAAAGTAGAAATCTTCCCCGTAGAACGGGCTGAAACACATGAACAGCACATGAGGAAACGCAACAGCACACAGGGCTTCTGCACATTCATCTTCATCACACGTGCCACAAAGGCAACGTTATTGGGAAGCGAGATCAGATGACTTTCATTCTGAAAGCAGCATGAGGACAACTGTTTTCCAAAGGTGAATAAAGGCGTGCATCATGTGTTTTTTTTGGAGAAGGCAGTGTCAGAAATCAGGTCTTAGATGAGACACTTTTCTCTTGATAATTAGTATACTTCCTGTAATTACATCCACTTCAGATTTACTCTAGGACTTCCTGTGGAATTTTTTAAATATGTTAATCTCTATGTAGTTATAAATGAACACATTAATGCACACATTGTTTTTTCCCTCCAGTTTTAACAGTTAATGCAAACGAATTCATCTTGATCAATGATGTGTGCTGTTGTACCCAAGTACTTACTAATGAGTGTAGATCTTAACAGGAAAGTGTACTGTATGGGTGACTTGTGGGTCTGTACTTCCTCGGAATGATGCAGGGAAAATACTGGAAACAGTTCTGAGAACAGTTTTAGAACCGCATAACAAGTTCAATTTAATAAGTGCTGATTCTGGAACTGTGCTCCGAACTGTTTTTTATGTCCACATCTAAGACCTGAGGTTTCAGAATTGAGGAAGCTTGAGGAATTACAACTTATTTGTTTTACATCTTTAAAATGTTAAGAATTTTACAATTAATTGCAAACATTGAGATTTATATTTACGGCATTTGGCAGATTTCTGAAATTTCCCTCGAGATTAATAAAGGTTTATCTTATCTCATCTTATCCTGAGCCCTTAACCTGAATGACAGAAGTGCTCTGAAGTCTCTATTAATAAATAAATAAATTCTGATACTGGTTTACTAGGTTACTGACCATCAGTCTAAAACACTGTTAGGTGTTAAATTTTTTATTGAAATACTTAAGGAAAAGGTATTATCAACGTCTACCCTGAGAAATGATGGGACCAGTTGAGCAGTCCTGGTCGTGATGAGTGCTTTGAGGTCAGTGGCCGAGGGCCTGCTATTGGCTTTGTAGGCAAGCATCAGTGTTTCAAATCTGTGGGCAGCTACGAGGAACCAGCGGAGGGGGAAGACCTTATAGAGTTTTGTAGGAGAACTTAGAAAGCTTGAAAACAAGTCATGCAGCTTCATTCTGGATCAGTTTCAGAGGTCAGTTGTTGCAGTAGTTCCAGTCTTAGAAAGACAAGCGAGTGAACAATAACCTGAGTGGCCTGTGTGAATAGAAATAAACAAATCCATCTGATGTTGTAAAGAAGAAATTGACAGGAGAGTGTCAGATTAGCAATGTGTGAATGGAACTTCACAAAAATGTGCACTTTCTGCGCAATTGTAGCTTTAAGATGTTGAGAAATAATCCACTTTTTGTAGCACTGTAGGTCCATTTTATCCATTTCTCTTATCACATATGCCACAAACTTTCACTAGGATTCATGTTCTTGAGTTATTTTGGCTGTATGTTTAGGGTTTTCGTGTTCTTCTTGATCCTTGTTGTCTTTTTTTCTTCCAAATTCAGAGATTAAATTCTGCCCTAATAAATCCTGGTATTCACGTTTCCTTCCATGACACATAATGCTTTAGTCCCTTTGGGAGAGACGCAGCCCTGTATCTTAACGCTCTCATGTCCACACTTCCCTGTGGGACTAAAAAAAATAATAAATTCCCTTGGGAACATAAAGACAGCGCAACTTTCTCAAACACCAGGCACTAAACTCATTCGAAAGTGTTCTGTTTTTGTTTCAGGGCATATTGTTCCTGATTTGTCTAAACACTTTTAGTCATACATCTCTGCTTCTTTTTTTTTTCTTTTTTTTTTTAGCAGAGAAGTTCTGTGCAAGTTGGAGGTGCGATGAGATGAGTTTGGTGCAGGTCACTGCTCATCGTTCTGTAAACGTTGCTCATCGCAGCTGTTTGCAACCGAGTGACTGCAGGGTTTTTCTCTGCCCTCTCCTACACTGTAATTAATCTGCACACCTATCCAGAAATAACAGGGTCAGCTTTACTCACACAGATGTTTAAAGGATTTGCTATGCGTGTTTATGATGTCACCAGCAAGAGATCAGTGAGGAGTTTTCATGTTCGTTGTCCAGCATTACTACAGAGTCAGTAGTTACGGGGTCAAGAGTCATTTTGTGTGTAAATCTGAAGTTGATATATTTACTGGAAATATATTAAATAACAAAAAAAAAATCTGTGTGCAAATCTTTACTTCATCTATATCCAATAAAAAGAGGCAAGGCACAGGCACAAATCATGAATTAACTGTACATGCTGATGGTGATAATAATTATGAAGTATAATCGCACATGTCATTTACAGTACGAAGGAATGAAATGGCATATGAATCAGACTCTTTTTCTTTTTCTTTCCACAGGCAGCTTTTCTTGATGGCGGATCCCTGAGAGATTTCCAGGACAGTAAAACTGAAACTAAGTCTTGCCACACATGCATAACTGCACTTGGAGTACAGGGCTGATCTAAGATAAAGCAGTGGATAATTTGTTCATGAGACGTGTGTGTGTGTGTGTGTGTGTGTGTGTGTGTGTGTGTGTGTGTGTGTGTGTGTGTGTGTGTGTGTGTGTGAGAGAGAGAGAAACAATCCATCTCTGACACAGTGCGATCGTCATAGTTACTAGAAACTTTTTTTTATTGATAAATCTTTTTGTTAATAATTAAGATTTAACTTTCATAAAACAATCAATAGCATTATTTAAAAGGTAGAACATAATCATCTGACTGACAAGAAAAGTGGCTCAAATATAACACCTAATTTTTGGTTGCATTTAATTTCCCAGGCACTCACGGTCCTGATGTAATGTTTCAGCGCCGTAAGTCAGGCTGAGAATACCACATCCATTTGTTTGTATATTTAAAAAAATGTGCCAATTTAATATTCTGTAATGAAAACACATGAAAGCAAACATCGCGTGCTGTTTTGATTTACAGACTCAATCTTCTGTGGACCTCGCTAGTAGATTTTCAATCCGGGGGTACGCTTCAGATTCAGATCCTCACTCCACACACGAGTGCTTATAACACTTTTTACGTAATGGCATGATAATACCTTCTACACTGTGTGCGATTTAGGCTTGAACGATACTGACGTTTCCCTGGTCATGACTTTCCATTTGTAAATATTGTGATAAGCAACATGAACACTGGCCACCAATTTTTTTTTTTTTTTTTTTTACAGTTAATTACATCAGCATGATTTGATAAAAAAAATAAATAAAATAATAAATTGTGATTATTTCGACACACATTTTGTGATTTAAACAGCGATATTTAACTATTAAATGTCCTATTTTGTATTCAAATATATTATCTAGGCTAACAGCAAGTAAAAAGCATATTTCATCATTTTAGGACCTTTTTCTTTTTTCTCGTCTGGCTAAAAGCATAAACATTTTGACCATTTCTGGTGGCATCCCTAATAAATATATATATTTGAGAAATAACCGAGGGTAAATTCTTGTCTAATGTTAGCTGTAAGTCAATTACATATTGCTAAGTCGCTAGCATTTGTTAATATCAGAGATTTCGTACCTCCTTTGCAAATCATTACAGATTGACATGTTGGTTGGCTCGTTTTTCTAGTTCGTAGGGAAGAAAAACAGTCGCGCACCACACACCGAGGGCAGAACAACTGATGATAAGATCGGTGGGAAACGTCACGAGTATCATGACAATGTAATATCATGCAGGGACAATAATAATATTCTGTTATCTCTCAATCTTACCGGTAGTTGAACAATAAGGGTAGGTTTTACTCTCAGAACTGTGTTCTGTTATTCTGCACAATCAAAAGTCCCGATTTGACACCCCCCTCTCTCACACACACACACACACACACACACACACACACACACACACACACACACACACACACACACACACACACACACAGAGCCGTGGCTGCCTATGGCTTTCCTTGGACCACCGTCGGTAGGTCGTGACCACTGCAGACCAGGAACATCTCACAAGAGCTGCAGATTTTGGAGCTGCTCTGACCCAGTCGTCTAGGTACACGAATTCAGTGCTTTAAATCCTTTTTTTATTCTTCTTTCAATACACTGACTAAATGTTCACTTCCTGCTTAATACATCATTGTAATGAGATAATCAATGTTCGGTTGATCGGTGTGTATGCAAAGATAGATAGATACGGTTGTACATGTA
Source organism: Clarias magur (assembly GCA_013621035.1). NCBI lineage: Eukaryota > Metazoa > Chordata > Actinopteri > Siluriformes > Clariidae > Clarias > Clarias magur. Next base: position 2,437,587 of record QNUK01000018.1, read on the forward strand.
TCTACATGTACACACACAAAACACACAGATAGATAGATAGATAGATAGATAGATAGATAGATAAATAGATAGATAGATAGATAGATAGATATTTTATATATTACATTATATTTTAACAACAACAACAACATAATAATAATAATAATAAAATAATAATGCTACAGATTTCGGAGAGCTGGGAGAACGGCCATGTGCGCATGGAGTCAGCGCGGTCGAATACCTCAGCACATACTGCAGACGAGAACGAACATCCGCCCACACACACATGCAACACATTACACACTCACAGCCCACACAGTCCAGCACGCATGCGTGCACTTGTGAAAACACACACACACACACACAAAATCACAGGTGGAAAATGGTTCAAACTGTGCAGCAAACGTAGAAAGCAAGTCACAAAACAGAAGGGGACAGCGAGAGAGAGAGAGAGAGAGAGAGAGACACACACACACACACACACAGAGAATCGAAAGGCTGACACTGAGAGAAAGAGACCGATAAAGAGAGAAACAGACTGATACAGATAGTAAGCTTCGTCAACACGATCCATTATATGTCATGCCAGTAAAGAACTATGTATCGAACTGAACAGAGTGTGAGATAGAGTGAGGTTCAGAAATGGATAGAGAGAGAGAGAGAGAGAGAGAGAGAGAGAGAGAGAGGAACGCGTGGGTGGAAACACTTCCTGAGTCACAATCCTCTAAGCACGGAGAACAACACACTGTTGTGAAACACTGATAGAATGACAGAGACAGTGAGAAAGGCACAGTGTGTGTGTGTGTGTGTGTGCGCAAAAGAGAGAGAGAGAGAGGGAGAGAGAGAGTAAAAGACAGAGACTGAGACGAGACTAGATAACTCTATTAGACAGTGAACCCGGATTCATTCATACACTGACTGTGTGTTTGTTCTCACTACTTAGCATATGAATTACTGGCATTTACTGATTCAGCTTCTCACTTCCTATATAAGCGCTCTGCACAAGGTACGAAACACAGCGCACGTTAGAGAGCCTTTTCAGACAGATCCCCTTCCTACGCACGTCTCACCTCAGACTTCTTTCACACACTTTAGTACGGAACACTTCCTCCTGGTCCAGACTGATGGTGCAAATTGTACCGATGTCTCGGAGACGATTCGATCCGGAACCCACACCCAGGTTCCTGCCTTCACCTGAAAGATCACACGCACACACACAAACACACACACAATGAGTAAATAATAAATGAAACAACTGCATATTGTATACCTAGTAGTATTTTATTTGTTTATTTTTTTTAAATGGCACCATATTTTCTGTAAGTTTTGAGATTGACCATCAAACCGCCAGATAAGTCCTGAATCACGCCACTCATGCAAGTCAGTAATGAAGTTTAACCAGTTGTGTGTATCCTCCTTGTCGCTGTCCAAAATGTACACGTCCAAAAAAAAACAAACCGTACATAGGCCGCGCGCTCATCGCTGCTCCTTAATAAAAATAATTTTGTTCAAACTCTTTGAAAACACATAAACAAAAGAAACTTTCTTTTGTTTCTGAAGCAAAGAAATGATCAGCATTTCTATCAACAGGTATTAAGCTGTTTGTGCTGTTTAATATTTTCATTACTTCATAAAATTTGTCTGGTAATCAAATTTAATCAACTTCATTAAAAATAATAGAAACCTTCGGGCCTTTATCTAAATGAATTCATTTACTTCTGGCACTTCAGCTAAGGCTGACCGGACCGAACCCACCATCCGTCAAGGTACGATGAAGACGAACACAGCGACGCTTCATTGTCCTGCAGCCTGATGTTATTCCTATCCCTGACCAAGTGAACTAGTACAGTATGAGGATCTCTGTTTCCTAGAGACCACAAAGAGTTTATATAAGTCACTCAACTGCTTTTTTTTTTTTTTTCTTTCGGCTGCTCTCGCCTCAGCAGGTCAGCATATTTGATATGGCACAGGTTTTATGTTAAAAGCCCTTCATGTTGCTATTCCTTCTGCCGCTGAACGGCCGGGAATCAACCCCCCTCCCACCCCAGTCGCTGACCTGGAATCAATCCAGAGCGAGGAACTGGAAGCACAGAAATCTAGCCGGGGAACCTGGATGAGTGCGTCTGCTAAATGCAGAAAAATGCAAATGTAACGGCAACGAGAATGTCAATAGTAAATGGGAATAGACAATCGGGTCCAGGAGAAGCTTCGGCCTCCAGCGTGCTCAGTCGCGGTGGCTCTTTTATAGCAAACGCTTTGTGTGCAAAGCAGTCAAAGTGGGCAGATTATACACGGGCTTACGTACAAATCTGTTTGTTTTAATAAATTCCCTATTTTCATTTGAGACACAAATTACGCACATATCCAAGGCCTGGCATTCCGTGTGACTGAATCTCGAATGCAATTGCACGGAGGAAACAGATCGCTACACAGGTACTGAGTGAAAAGGAAGTCAAGGCCTGTGGTAGTGATATTGCTTCCTCATGATTCTCTGTGCCGAAGAAAATGCTGTGATGATGGACCGGTTTATCCTGGTCATCGTTGCGGTGGATGTGGAATTGATCCAGGAGCGCTGGGAACAAAGCCTGGGATACAAATTCAAACCTTACTCTAAACCCTAATCCTAACCTCAGTAACCAACAAGGAAATCATTTGGTGCTTTTTCGTTTGGTTTATAAACGCTGCACATAAAAGCAGTCAGATATTCTTATTCCGCGTCTGTGTGTGTGTGTGTCTGATTCTGTGTGCGTGTGCATGCAGATGTGTGTGTGTGTGTGTGTGTGTGTGTGTGTGTGTGTGTGTTAAACTGCATCATGTGTAAGATGTGGTTAAAGGCGAGAAGTATTAACTTCCTCCCAGAATGCACTGCGGCTTCCAGCAAAACACTGATTCAGAAAAAAACATGTGTGTGCTCACACACAACCACATACACAACAAACGTTAGCTATCACCCAAACGTATTACACATTACACACGTACAGTACAAACCAGTAATTAACACACACACTTTAGTCGAGTGTGTTGATTGAACAGGCTGTGATATTTAGTAAAACTTATAATATAATAATAAATAAATAAAAACAAAAAATATTAGTACAATGCCAGCCAATGATCTGAGATCAGTTAGTCTGCAATAGCACCTCCTACACACAGTAGTAGTCCAGGCCTGGACCTGGAGTCTGTCTTCAAAAATCAATTGTACATAATTGTATATAGTGAACGTAGTACAATAATCAAGTCTGTAACTACTTTAAGATCATGAACATCTTGGGAATACTAGGATTTCAATAATTTCTTTGTAACACTCACTTTTTTTTTTCCAGATTATCTCCCTAATTTAGTCGTATCCAATTCCTCCACGTCACTAGGAGGCTCTCACATTAAGGCTACTACTACCACTCAGTCGGGAGGACCGAAGACTATCACATAGTTTCCTCCGAACTATGTGATGCCAGCCGACTGCATCTTTTCGAACTGTTCGCTCAAGCACTGTTGGGGGCGGAGTAACACACTCGGAGGACAGCGTGAGCTCACAGACGCCCCTGATTGGCTATAGAGCCGTGATTAATTTGGGAGCACTAAGTACCTCTCATCCCTCCCCTCTGAGAGTGCTCGGGCCAATCAGCTCTCTCTAGACCTCCGCACATCTTTAGACGCAGAAGCTTTTGGTAGCCACCAAGAAGTTTCAGACAGAATTCTGGTTGGATATCTGACCACACATTTTGGCAGAATTCAGACTCAAAAAAAGTAAAAGTGTGAAGTTATCCGGCTTTATCCATTCCACTACCAGCTGTAATGTGTGTTTGGGGTCATTGGCAAATTCAACCATTCCTTTTTTGTCCACGTTTCAACCGACTAGCGGATGATTTGTGGATAAGCTGAAGAATTCCGCCGTAGTCCTCTTCCCTTATTTCCTTCTTTATTCCCTTCACTTTGTGGAATGCACAATATCCAAAGGCATCAAAACATTCCCAAAGCATAATCCTACTATCACCATGCTGCACATTTATTACCGTTTTCGGGGGGTTGAATGACTAACATTCACTCCTTTAAACCTAGCTCTGGTCAAAACTTTACTCCAGGTGGCTTTCGTGGTTAACCCCAAACGATAGTCAAGCTTGAAGAGGGTCAGTTTTGGAGCAGAGGCTTCTTTCTTGGACGTACCTTTCAATCCACGGTGACGTAAAGCTCACTTGCGCGTAGACGGTGACACTGGCGTTCCTGTTCATGGCAGGCCTGTGCCTTGGTGGTTCCTGGGTTGATATGGACCATTTGAATCAAAAGGGTTTTCAGTTTGGGTCTTCTTCCAGACCTTGACAAAGTGACCACACCTTCTTTCACTCCTAAAACCTGAACTTACGGGCAATTGATTGGACTGTTCTTGGAATCTGAAGATGTTTAGAAATGGCCCAGAGGAACATGCCGGAGTTGTGTAAATCTATCATTCTCTTTATCAAATCTGCATGGAACTTCTTGGACTTTCCGGTTGTACTGCAAGTTGCTCAATCCAATAAACAACTTTTTAAGTTGGCACTGATAAGCTACAAGCTGAACTCCTGATCACTAACAGGAAGCTGAGACACCTTCAGCCTGGCACATTAAAAGATGTTTAAAGACTTGCAGCACCAATTATTTTATAATCTAGGTGGTTGTTAACCCTGTATGAATAATTTTGATGCTGTATTGATATCAGAAAACCCAAACCAAATGAAACCTTGCTCTCCAAATTCCTGCGGGTTTCTCCTCTTAAACGTATACCTGTATGTTTATTTTACTTCCAGGAAAAGGACCGGTTCAAAGAAGTCACTGAAAGTCTAATATTGCCATAACATTAACGCTCATGTTGAGTTTATATACTTCTGTCCACAACTTTATATTGTGATTACTGTATATTGTAAACATAGTTTATAGTTAACATTGTATATCATTGATATTTTAGTCTAACATGTTCTTTACAGTTAAATAATGATGTAATCCTAGCTTCCTGATGGATAGAGGCTACAATATTTACAGTAGCATATGCAATGTTTTTTTTACCTTTTTAATTCCATGTCCAACTCAAGTCTCGGTAGCGCCTGACCTGAATCAGCCTCGGCATGCACCACCGATCAGAGTCTAAACCATATGAGTGGGAATTCACATCTCTCCACATCATGTACAATGGTGCTAGTCTGACATTAAGGCAATATAAATACATAAATAACAGCATAATGTTTTCTTTGCAGTTTTATCCCACTGCCCGACTAGCTGGTGGACCCACCGTGTTGAGCAGTGAAAGTAGTACACCCACATACACATACACACACATACACACACACATACACACACAAAATCAGTTATGATACCAAAGTTTCATAATTTCAGTTCATGCCTCTGTCTATATGAGCACAGTTCTCTATTCCATATAATTCTAGAAGAGAACCCTATCTATGGTAACACACACACACACACACACACACACACACACACACACACACACACACAAACACACACACACACACACACAACATTCCTCAGTACATACCTCTCTGACACTGCTGATTGTGTGATGTCATACACACAGAGGAAGCATAATCTCTCTGAAGTAAAGCTCCAGGGAGTGTGTGACAGCAACCAATGCCCTGCAGTTAACTCTCAATATCGCACTCTTTTTCTCTTTCACACACACACACACATGTACACCCAGGTGCGATCTGGAGGGAAACGAACATGTGCCACTGTATGCATAGCAACGGAAGTGTACGCAAACCAAGAGGGCATAGCCTGAACAAACAAGTCTCACACACACACACACACACACACACACGCACACGCACACACATACACGCGCGCGCACGCTACCAACACATTGGAGCAGCGAGTGCTCGTTCTGCTCTCTACAGGGTTCTGGAATTGTAGACTTCAGAATGTTGAACTCCAGTGTCCCACTATAACAGTCAGAACATTCTAGAACAGCTGAGAATCACATTATGCTCTAAACTAGACGCCTAGATGTAGGTAGACTGGCGGGGAATTTATCCTACATATGATGACTGAGTGAATGTCATTCATGCACATACATAAATGTGTGTTTATGTGTGTGTATGCAAGTCATTTCCAGTGTGTAAAGCCTGACTCCGCTTGTGTGAGTCTATGTTCTCAATGATCACAGATCTCTATAATCAATCACTAAACACCACGGTTCCCTATGACCAATCACTAATCACCATGGTCCTCTACAACCAATCACGAAACACCACAGTTCCCAATGAACAATCCTATGCCTATCACTAATCACAATGCAGTCCAATGTCCCATCACTAATCACCATTCAAAACTCACCATGTTTCCTAGGCCAATCACTGATTCCCACTTTTTCCAACAACCAATCACTATAATGATTTGCAATGACCAATCCCTGATCATCTTTCAAAATGACTAACCACGAATCATCATTGTTCCCCCTACAACAAATCTCTCAACATCAACAACCAATCACCATGTATGCTAGGCCAATCACGTACATAACAATGATTAAACACTTTTCTCTGTCATTCTCAAATTATCATTGCTGTTTATCTAGCATAGTATAAAACCGTAAATCGTGTAACAGCATGGCTTGGACAGTAGTTCTAGCTGTAACAAAAACAACAGGTTTATATTAATGCACCCCATCTGTTATTGTTTCTATACTAACAGCTCGTTCACAGGCATTTGTGTGGCAGATGCTCCGCATAATCTTAGACTAAAAGATACTAAGAAGATGATTAAAAAGTGGTGTAAAAGAAAAAATAAGTCAATAAAAAAGAAGATGTGGTAGGGTTGGCTGGGGTTGGTAAAGGAACTCAGCATTATAAACATCCAATTATAATGTAACTATAAACCTAAAAAGTACAATGTGCTGTATCACACCACCCCGGTCTGTTTTTTATAATTCCTTTCCAATTTTTTTTTCTGACAAATTTATTTTTCAGTTTTACTCCAAGTCTCTTCCACAAGGTGTCCATTAAAAAAATTTTGATATGCAAATGATCATGACAATTTAATGACTTCTAGTCAAAATGTCACTAGATTTCTAGGAGGAAGCAGAAGTGAGTCTTTACACTCCTGGTTGGTTGTTGTTGTTTTTTTGATGTGATGGGGAGAGATATATAGTGGGTATGAATTGGCAAATGATGAGAATGCAGAGACTGGGGTTAAAAAAGGTGATACTCTCTCGCTTTTTTTTTCTTCTTCTAAACAACTGAACAGAAAATCTTATTCAATCGCCGAGAGCTCACAGGTTCGATTTCCACAGCCATCCATGCACGTGGAGTCTAGATAACAAAACTGTCCATGCTCACTGGGTGGGAGGCATGGTAAACTCTCTCTGCCTCCGTCCTCTCTCTATCACAGTGACACTAGCTAATCCTGTGAGCTCATGGATGCGGAAGAAGGAAGACCGAGTGTGTCACACTGTACTCTCACAGCATGAACAGCGGTAAAAAAATTTTTAAAAGAGGTGGTTTCATGTGTCTCAAAGGTAGCACACGTTAGTCTCTGCCCACCCTGATAAATTTTAGGTGATTAGGGTATTAATTATGCTAAACAAGCATCACTCATTAAACTTCTTCAGAAATTTTTATTAGTTTCCACCAACACAAGACTAGCTTTAAGCTAAACCTGTAATGCAGACGCAGCTAATCACACACTGCTAATACTGCACATTTTCTCATAATCTGGCTACACTCCATCACATTCCCATTAGTGATGATTTTCAGATTATTTGAACTCATAGAAACAAGGGCAGATTAAAATACGATCTCTGTTTGTAAACCAAACACACACACACACACAAACACACACACACACCCACACAAAAAAGCCTCGGGGAGTGGAAATCGAAGCCTGAACGCAATGTTAGAGTGTATCTCATCTCTTGTGTGGTTCCAATTTCATCAGAATAGTTTACTGAGATGAGGACGAGATAGACTGGGGATTTTGCTGTAAAATCTAAAGGGACGGCCTGCAGCAACGGAACAGTACAATGCCTTGTAGCAACCAGTGCCACGAAAACGCTGCACAGGTAAAGCGCTACCTGAAGTTCATTCGTGCCTCGAGGAAACAAGACTGTCAAAACACACGCGCGCGCGCACGGCTCTCGGCTGCAACGGGGACTTTAAATGTTGATGGCTGAAGGTACAGCTGTAGCAGCCGGAAATCAAGCTGCATGAATGACTCTTGCATATGCACTGCCATTCCTTCTTGCATCGACGCACAACAAGCCGACCCCAATAAGGTAAACAACAAATCTCGAGGTATATGTCGGCAGTAACGGTGTACTTTTGAGCCGTCATATTCCTTTTAAACATGTGGTAAATTTTTCATCACTTAATAGATATAACATCTGAAACACTATCATCAGTTAGCATTACAATCCATTTGTATACTGTATACAGTGCTTGTATACATACTATACAAAGAACTTTTTACCATGAAATGAACTGCTTTGTTTGCATTTTAATTTATTCGGCCATAATAAAGTCTTTCTGTCTCTGATAACGGAAATCTTTCAACCAAATTCACGTAAGAATATTGAAAGCTGTGCCAAGTGCATTCATATTCACTGTACAGAAGTTAATGCTTGTGTTATAATACAAAGTGCAATATCTATCTAATGTCACACTATTTCAAATGCAACCACAGCAAAAAATAAATAAATAAAATAAATTATCTGAACATTTAAAGCATTATTTAGGTATCCGTTAAATAGATCTAAAAGATATTCTTTAGATCTACTCATAAACCTGTCTGGCAGTATTTTGATAACAAACAGGGTCGTGCCAGTGTGCATGGAGGGAGAAAAAGTGCTGCGATAAGGAGCTTGTCGGTTTTTAAAAGAGACAATAATATAATATCTCTGTTAAAATTGTGAAAATGACTCTTGAAGTAACTTTATAACAATGAACAACAATCGGCATGCAAATGATTATTTTTATACCAGAATTGAAGCTGCATGTGGCACATCTTGACCGAACGTTATATATCAGGTGCTGCTTTGAATCGTCAATGCAGCAGAGCAGCTAAACAGAATCCACAAATTATGGAAGTGTGAGGAAATATCGACTTACATTTTCATTTGTTCAATTACATTCAACTCTAAAAGGTCCCACATTTCCTTAACATGTCAACACAGGTCCCAGAGATCCGTCAAAATGCGTGTTAATGCTCCTGATAAAAAGTTGGATAAGGAAATTTCAAACTTCAAACTCTATTTCACTCCTCTTCCACACATGCCATTTCAGTGTCTATGTAAATGAGCCATACCTGAGTCAGTAAAACCCAGAGCTAAACAATAAGCTGGAGGAGGTCTTCTTCTTATGATGTCATATTAGAGGGCAAATCTACTTGACTTTTTGAAACCCTGGCCAACATGTAAACAAATAAATGAAATTAAAACACCTTAAATGTTCTTACTTTTTTGTTTACAGACCAGAAATCTGAATCTGGATGTCTAAAAATGACTAAAACGTGAGATTTTATATTAGTTCGCATTTAAATTTAGTGAGCTGATATTTATTAAAGATTTTACTGTGCGTTTAGTATCTCAGCATTTCGGTCCATTATTCCTCAATATTCCTTCTGTTAAAAAATAATATTTGCACCACCGTGACAGAGAGGAAGAATGCTTAATTTTGGTGGAAAAACAATAGACCATCTACAAACTCTAAAACTCTTATTTTCAAGTTTTAGCAGTTTACTCCTGTTCATTAGCTCACTGAATATTAAAAGTAAGCCGCAACAACACTGCTAGTTTCTTTACAATTACTTAGAAAAGCCTGTAATCATACACAAAGTTCAAATCTGATAGAACTTCCATGCGATATATTTTCATACAAACTTTATCTGCAACTTGGGAGAGCTAGTGAAAAAAGGAAGTGAGGCAATATCTGAGCAACAGCTCTGACGTACGATGTAGTACAGTTCAGGTTTAGTAGTGTATCTTTCTGAGAATAAGCACTCATAAGTCCTAATGGCTCCAGATCTTCCTTTGTCACAAAGGGGTGAGGAAGAAAAGTGCTTGGCCCCTCACTGTTTCTACTACTCTTTCTTCTTATTATTATTTTTAGAAATAAGACAGAATCCAACACTAGTATGATGGTCTGCTACGTACAACCTACTTGCACTATAATATAGTTGTTACTTCTATATTATACAATTATAAGAGTAAATCCCAAAAGCTTTATGCCAGCCTTGTTCAATATTCATCCATTTAATAAGCCACCACAGTGAGTGTTAGCCTTGTAGCCTAGCCTATGCGCTTGAACTATGTAACACCACCACGATATGAGACACAGACAGTCTGAGAGAGGGACACAGGTTGATTTCAGACACTGTAAGATGATTTTGTGAATGAACTTGAGCCATTCACCAGCATCATTCAGCTTAATACTGAAACGACTTTTCACACCGTCACACTCTCGACACAGCGCTGAACAGTCGACCGACACACTTCAACCAAACCGCTGGTGATTCGAGCGCTTCAGTTATATATATCCTCCATTAAAGAGTCCACTGTGGCCGTGTCCCAAATGACGCACTCTATTCACTGCACGCATCAAACACACACACATATTTAGGACAACAGGAAACGGAAATAAAGAAGTGTTTGATTTGTTATATGACGCATTACTGAGTTCAAGCATTTCAGTGTTTTCACTCGATTAAACCTTGATCTTGTGCTGTATATAAAAGTAATATTTGTCTGTGATAACAGACGTTTTTTCCCCCATCATGTTAAACAAACAGCATGAGTTGAGAAGCAGGTTTTAGTGAAAGAACACAAAATACTGAATTTTGTCTTTTAAGTCATTAACATGCACAAATGTACTCTGCACAGCATTGGAAAGCTATCAGTACTAATATAATCATAATGTAAATGTAATTAAAAAATATATGAATAATAATGATTTTAATTAAAATAATTTTAAATATAATCGAATAATAACTTTCATAAGTAATGAAAATGTTCAGTTTAGAGTAGACGTTTAACTTGAAAGGGTTTCACACGTTAATCAGCATCACTGTGATGAGCAACAAACTCTCTGAACAAACAACACACTAAAGCTGTGCGATTTAATCCTGTGTTTGTAAGTCGATTCAATGAATTGAATTGTTAGGTCAGTTTTTCGATTCAGAATTAATTAACATTTTTAAGTTATTAAGCCAAACTTCCAAATGTTAAGCCATCTAAAATTGAGGAATTTCTTAAAAATATATCATTACTTTGGTGGAAAATGCAAGCTGAAATATACCTCTTCTTCTTTTGAGTTTATAAGCTATTGTTGCAAAACCGCCACATACTGGCCTGGAGTGCAGAGCAGATGATTTGCCAAAAAAAAAAAAAAAACCCCAACCAAAAAAAAAAAACATCTCCTTTATCGAGACACGACATTTGAACAACCAACAGCACAATTCACACAGAATTTCACAGCATATTTCTTGTATACTTTTTGTAGTTTAACACTTCAAAACCTGTAAAAATAAAAATAAAATAAAAAGATATATGAAACAAATCAGAAACATTAGTGCTATCGAATCAAACAGAAAATCCGAATGCCCAAAAACCTAATAAAAATAATCTGACAGTACATCACACACATGCTGTTAGTTTTTCAGTCTAAAAATGACACTTCTCACTCATTATGTACCTTCTGTACACTAACTGCACAAGTAGTAGTTCCTGTGATATGATGACATACTGTATACAGAATGGCTTCTACATACCATAAACAAATAACGAAGCCTAAAACGAAATTGATACTGACAGTAATTACAAAACGAGTAAACTACTTAATATCAATCAGGGGCTTCGATGGACAGTTCGGCTTTCTTGCTGCCAGCATTTAAAGTCTGTGGTTTTGAGTTTTATGTTAATGATGCTATTGTGTTTAAATGCTATCTTTCTGGCCAACCTGAGCTTGACTTGTGAGCAAAGATTAGACGCTTAGACGCTAAAAGGGTGGAAAGGAAGTGCCTCTGCCATAGTGCTCAGCATAAACGCTGTTACATGCAAACGTTTCTCTGCATGCTCCATGCGTGTGCACTCACAATTAATGCATGCTTGTACAGTAAAGTGCGCTTATGCTTGCTTCACTATGTCAGCATCAGATGCCTATGCATTCTTCTAACGTGTACAGGTACATCAAGACATCAAGAGAGAGCAGGACCGCTACCCAAGATCAATATCTGTACTGACTCATCCTTATTTAAAACCTGCGTGATCCCCAGCAAGAGTGACATCTCCAACTGCCATGTTTTTCCATGACGAAAACTACGAGACTGTTTGACTGAACTGGACATACATGCTCCAAAACTTGAACGTGACGAACGTGATGCTGCACAACACAAAAAGCTTCCTATTTAAAAGTGGCCACTATATAAATCATTTAAAAATATATATTCGGTACCACCACATGGCTGATTGGGTGTTTTTTATGCGAAAGAAAAAACCCAACATAAACAGATAATCATCTCTAAACTCAGTGATGCCTAGTGTTTGCATGATCTGCCCTCATCCAGTTGGAGCAGCTTCGAGAAATGTTTTTAATGCAAACATGCACACATTCAAGGGAGGACGAATAAAAGCCAAATTTGTCCACATGCCGATGATGATGATGATGAGCTCGACTTACACAAGTGAGTTAAACATAGTGAAGTTTAAAAAAGGTCAATCATAAAATAAAATGCACTACTTGGGTAATAAAGAATTTAAAGAAGGTGTCTAACGGATTCCATCATTAACCTCAGGCTGCACTGTTCAATCGAAATATGAAACATTTAATATTGTTTATTATTATCTTATAATGTGCATTTGTCTCATACTTTATTTTGTACATGACTGTTGGAAGAAATGTGTACAAACCAATCAGCAAATTATGTTTGCAGTATAAGTGTAAAAGTATGTGCCTAAAAAAGTTTGGGAAATTATTTTACTCTACAACAGACATGTAAAGATTATAAATTAATAATCTAGAATTTAACCCAGTTACACCAAAATTTTTAATATAGAACTCTGTGTGTGTTAATGTTACAACATCATCATCATCATCATCATCAAAACAAGACATGTGAGCTAAGCATGTACATTGTACATCACAATATTTAATGTGCAACGACAGATGCTCAGCATGGGGCTGCGTAGTCAGGCAACATCTTCGGGAACTGTTTGGGATAAAACATGTCCCGTTTGAAAAGAAAGCAGGAGCATAAGGACAGCTGTCTTAGGTCCTTATCTTGGACAGATTTGAAGACAGATTGCCAGTGAGAAAGCAATCCTATAAACCCGTTCACTAGACCATGAAAGTTTTACAAACGTGCCAGGCTGAACGGTATTGTTTACGATGAGACGTAAATAACCTTCCTGTCATGCCTACATATTTAGGAACTAAAAATAATATCGAATATCGCTTCCGTAAATAAAATTGTCTATAGAAAAGAGTTTCTTAATGGGGATGTGACGTTTCATTATGTGCTTAAAGCAAAAGGGTTTGTTCAGGACTTAACTGATTAGTACTAGAAGGCAGTACAAAGATCTGCACTGATGCTCAGGCTATGCGGAATATTTCTCCTATGTTTCCTCTACAGTGGTACTCTCATTTACTGTCTCATAGTTTGTACAGGTTATGTGACTAAGTGTAAGGAGAGCTTCAGTTTTCTTCTGCTAAAAAAAAACTAAACTCAATTAAAACTTTTTATAATAATGTTTTAAATATGAACATGATGTTCTACCTTTCAGATTAAACATAATCTGATTCAGATTAAACATTTGAAAAAAAAAAGAGAAATTAGATAAACTGCTACAGACCACAAATCCATCATTTGTACGTTTCTATCTATCTATCTATCTATCTATCTATCTATCTATCTATCTATCTATCTATCAGGTTAATGTGTTTTTGATTTCTGCCCCACTGTGAATTATAGACATTAATCTATAGAGAATACAGATTTTTTAGTTTGTGTTTGACGTTATTTCTCAAATGACCCTACTTCTGACATTTTATAAAATTTAAACATGTATTTAAACACAAGCAGGAACATGTGCAATGTAGTGAATTTAAATACACACCGTGCTGCGTTATCAGATGATAATAAAGTGAAAATAAAGTGTGTTTGTGTGTTTATGTGACTAAGTGGAGCATCAGTCATTTAAAAAAAACTGCTAAAACTCTTAATATTTTAACGATGAACATGATGTTCTACCTCCCAGATTAAACATAATCGACTGTACACACACACACACACACACACACACACACACACACACACACACACACACAAAGATGAGTTTATATAAACTGTTGTAAACCACAAAGCCATCATTCGTTAGATCTATCTATCTATCTGGTAAGTGTTTCCCTATAAAACATTGGCAATTAATGTAACCAAGCAACAGTCGTTAAATCCTGCCCCATTATTAATTATGAATTATGATCTATAAAGATTACTGACTTTTTAAATAGTTTGTGTAGGCTGTTATTCCTCAGGTTGGGAAGATTCGAAAGAACTTAAAGACAATAGGAAGAATACTTAGACACAAGGAGGAACATGTTACAATTTAGTGTAGTTAAAGCCATGTAGGCTTTTTAAATACACACCGTGTTGTGTTATCAGATTTGAAGTGAAATAAACTGTGTGTTTATGGGCGCTGAAAGGCAGTGCGACTTCCTGTGCGAAGAATTTCGCAAGTTTTTGCTGAATTTCTCTTCTCTGTGCGTTTGAGTGTGATTCACAGGCACTCTTCACCTCCAGTACACATCACTCAGCTCCACGGCTCGGCGGCCAAGTGTTTAAAGAGTTTATAAAAAAGGGGAAGTGAAGTCGTTTTAACTTTTATGTGCGCGTTAAAAGGTTTCAGGGCTTCACCGCTGAGCTCATCCCGATGCCGGCCCGACTCTCTCTCTCTCTCACACACACACACATACTCACACACTGTTTCACACTCCTCGCCAGGTCGATATGTGTGTAAATATCCACATCATTAGACCCGAGCTCGTCTTAACCCACGGTATGTTAGTGTGTTTTGCTCCTACCGCGCCCCTCTTCGTCTCGATCACACACTTTCTTTTTAAGGTTTTCTTAACCTCAATCCAAACACACACACTCTGAACAAAGTAGTGAAGGTAAACGATTTCACACTTACAGATTTTCCCTCGCAGACTTTGTAGAATCCGGATTTTCGTGTCGTCTTCTTCCGCCATGGTCAAAGCTTTGTGTATGAGTGTGTGTGTGTGTATATGTGTATATGAGTGTGCGTGTATGTGTGTGTGTGTGTGTGTGTGTACAGTAGCTACATTCACAGAGTACTGAACGCAACTCTCGGGAGCGCCTGCTGTCACTACCCGATTGTAAGTGCGCATGCGCGGCGCTCGCGCGCATGCGTACAAAGCGGCGCATATTGCGACGTGCCGCGCATGCGTGTCATTATACGCCCTTAACGAGGGATGATGGGATTAATCGGAGTGTTTACAAGCGCACGTTTTTAACGCAGTTTGGTTGTTTGAAATATTATGTTTGCTTCAAATATTAAATTAAAATAAAAACAAAATCACGCAACGTTTATGGTAAATAAGCGCGGCTAACAGGTGTCTAAGCGTCTCTGTCCCATAACCAGGTTATTAACTGGCCACATCCCTGAACAAGACATGCGGGAAAGTGACAGAACAATATGAAAGTTATTACTTAGTTATTATTGGTGATAGATATACAAGTGTTTACAGACAAGATATTAAGAGATGACACAGACATCTTAGATGGCATAAAATAACAGAAATCAGATCATGTTATCGGTTTGTCAGTTCTTGTTATTATTAAATAAACTATTAAATTAAATAACAATAAACTAAGTCTGAAAGTGATGTAAAAAAAAAAAAAAGAATTAAGCATATCCCGTTATTAAAACTTATTTTGGTCGCACTGTCTTATCAGCGCTTGCTGTTCAAGGCTACTGTCTCTCCAGTCACTGCTGTGCAGGTGTGAGTGTGTTATATCAGGTCATTTGTAAATACCGTTTGAGCAAAAATGGATGACTAATTTTTTCACCACCACGTTCCTACCTAGAAGATGAGTTCACCCCTATCCTTCTAGTATTCATTAATGCATTTCACAGTTCTTAGTCCAATTTTAGTGTTTTCAGTTTTCTTAGTGGTAGTTTTCTCCTTGGTTGTTTTCTTTACTTGATGTACAGTAGGACTAAATTAGCCCCTTTTGAAACAGAGTAACATCTTTACCACGACCACAGGATATGATGGCATGACTATTTAAGAAGCTACTCACTGCATCAGTTAGGGTTAAATAACTTTTGTTAGCTGAACCATCATTAATCACTGCAGGCTCTTACCTATCTGTTTAGTTGAGGTTGGGCAGCGTATAATACAATCTTTAGCAATAAATAATTTGATATTTGTAAATTCTGACAAAATGTTTAAAATGTTAGCTATAAATAAGATTATTTTTTAAAATAAAGTACAACCTTAATAGTTTGAGAGTCATTGTTAAACATAAATGTAATTTCCAATACAGTGGAACCTTGTATTGCGAGTAATTAGGTTTGCATGTAACAGCGTTTAAGGTAATTTGTTTTGCAGGACGAGCAAAATTTTAAAATAGCCTGATAAACGAGTGAAGTCTTGACATACGAGTAGTACACATGCGCTTTGTCTGCAAAGCATCATGTGATCACAACTGAGCCAATTGTTCTTTTCTCTCTTGCGCTGCGTGATTTTTCTTCTATGCTCAGTCTCAGTGCATGTGCGTCTCTCATACAGTCAGCATCAGTGTGTGCATGTACTGTTTATTCTAACATTGTGACCATGTGTGTGTGTTTTTTATTTTGTGTCCAAGTGTAGTGACTGTTCTTTAGTAACTGTACTGCAATGACCCCCGTGAAGAGAAAAGTTATAACGCTGTAGCAGTGTGGGAGATAATTCTGTTTAAAGACAATGCAATGTCACATTTCAGCAAAATCCGCAAAAGGAGGCAAAAACAAATGTCATTAGAGAGGTTGTGTGTGTGTGTGTGTGTGTGTGTGTGTGTGTGTGTGTGTGTGTGTATATGTGTGTGTGGTGTGAGTGTGTGTGTGTGTGAAAGTTGGCCTACACAGTTGCCCCCCCCCCCCCCCTCACCTCATCTTCCTTCAGCCAAGATTCTTTTCAAGATTCTTTTCAAGGTTTAACTGTATAAAAATGAAACACCCACGTGTATGGTATGGTTATGTAGTAAAAATCTAAATCTAATAAAGTTAAAAGTTAAGATCTTGAGGTCAATGGGTTGGGTAGCCTTGTGTGACTGGCTGAACTAACTGGCTGAGCTAGTGAATGATAGTTAGTATAATTAACAGGGGAGAAAGTAGTTTTATATTCTTGCTGTGGCCAAATGGCGATGGGGAATAAACCATGGAGGACAGTCCTGAGAAACTTATGAGGTTAATACTGTATCAGTGCAAACATTTTTTGAGGGGATGCAAACAAAATTAAAATTAAACTTTTAATACTCGCCTGTAAATAGCCATTTATCAGGTCATTAAGCTTCATTACTACTAGTATAAAATAAAGGCATGACCCGCATCGCATCCAGTCAGCCAGCTCCGCTTGCCATAAGAAGTGCTGGAAAAGACTCATTGAGAATGCTCCAATCACATGAGTCCAAATATTTAAAGACAATATTGATTCGCTAAGAACAAAAGTGGGAGGGTTCGGGATGCACAGTGCTGCGCCCAAGTAAAGATCCAATCAGAGCTCAGCCTCAAATCACATGCTTTTCAAAAATTTACATGCTTACATAGACACTCGTTTGTCTGGCGCCCCGTGTACAT
This sequence comes from Clarias magur, assembly GCA_013621035.1. Lineage (NCBI taxonomy): Eukaryota > Metazoa > Chordata > Actinopteri > Siluriformes > Clariidae > Clarias > Clarias magur. The sequence continues at coordinate 2,455,399 of QNUK01000018.1, forward strand.
GAACACAAATGAACGTAATACAGTTTAGATTTTTAAATCTATTCTTAAATGATATTAAGAAATACAGCGGAATATTGTGAATAAATGATTTTTTTAAATTATTAAAATAAATAATTATTATGTTAAATAATGTTAAAGTAGCATTCTTCTCTGCCTAACTTTAAGGGGTGGCGGCGGCCCTGTGCCTCGTATTGACCGGCCGCCACTGTACTGTATCTATCCCTTATTCCGTTTTAGCAGCTAACTTTGCTTTGTGTTAGAAGCTATTTAGTTTTGTAGCTGATGTTAGCCATAAACAAAACACCTCAGACAGCTCAGATACAATTCAGAACTGATTAAAAACAATTATTAAAGAGAAAGTGCTTCTGTGACTAGTTTTGAATATGGGTTTTGGCAGGCAGGCTGCTCTCCCCTCTTTCCAGTTCTGTGGACTGTGCCATCCTACTTTCGCCTGTCACGGGTGGTCCGTGTGAGACGGGTGTGGCGGACCCAGAAGCAGACACAACAGATAGGGTTCAATATTATACTTTAATGAAAAATATAAAAGTTAGCCAAAAGAGAAGTTCAACCAAGGATACAGTACTTTGGGATGCTGTCTGGAGTGGGCAGTGTCGTGGCTTGGCAGGGGCTGTAGACAGGGGTTAAGGAATGGGTGGCACAGAGAAGCAGCAGAGTGAGCACGGCTGTGTGGGGAGATGAGGGCTGCAGCGCGCGCGCACAATCCGGCGCGCAGGTTGAGAGAGAACAGCGGCTGTGTGAGCGCGGCTGTGTGGAAAGATGAAAGATGCAGCGCGCGTGCACGATCCGACGCGCAGGTTGAAAAGGGCGCAGCGGCCGTGTGAGCGCGGCTGTGTGGAGAGGCGAAGGCTGCCGCGCGCGCTGAATCCGGCGTGCAGTTTGAAAGCGAGTCGGAGACAAAAGCGAAAGCAGAGGGTCAAAACCGGGTTGTCAATCAGCGCAGCAAACAATTCCGAGTCGTGAGGCTAAGGACGTAATCAGAGGAAAAAAGGGGTCAGCAACGTAGAAGGCACAGGTATATTTTGCAGATACACTAGACACAAAAAACTGCTCTAGACACTAGGCTTGGAGCACGAAATAATCCGGCACCGGACGGTTGTTCCTGGGCGAATTATATAGAGCGAAAACTAATGAATGAAATACGGAGCAGGTGTGCTCATGCCTGTGAATGAAGCGGCAAAACGGAAGCCGTGGAAAGGAATGTGGGAAGGAGTGCAGGTGATCATGACTTGGCTCGAGCAGAGGGCATGGCTTGGCGTAGCGTTACAGTACCCCCCCTCCTATGGGCGCCACCGGGCGTCCTAGCTGGTGCTTCTGGGTGTTGCCGGTGGAAATCAGAGATTAGATTTGGGTCGACGATGAACCTGGCGGGGACCCAACTCCTCTCTTCAGGCCCATAACCATCCCAGTCGACGAGGTACTGTAGGCCTCTGCCTCGGCGTCGAGCTCTTAGTAGCTTGCGCACCGAAAAAACCTCACCACCGTCAATGAGTTTAGGAGGAGGGGGAGGGCGGGGGGGTTGGGATAGAGGGCTGGGGACCAGTCGTCGGAGTTGCGACACGTGAAACGTCGGGTTGATGCGGCGCATAGAGAGAGGTAGGGAAAGTCTAACGGAAACAGGGTTAATTATCTTGGTGACCGTGAATGGTCCGATAAATCTGGGGGACAATTTGTGGGAGATTGTCTTGATGGGAATGTCTCGGGTAGACAGCATCACCCTCTGACCCACTCTGTATCTGGGGGCTGCCGAGCGGCGTCGGTCAGCTTGCCGTTTAAAGGTGCTGATGGTGCGCAGAAGACGGGTTCTGGCCTGGGACCACACTCTCTTGCAACGGCGTACAAAAGACAGGGCTGACGGCATGTTTACCTCCTCCTCTTGGGATGGGAACAGTGGTGGCTGATAGCCCAAGCAGCATTGGAAGGGAGAAAGACCTGTGGCAGAGGTCGGTAGAGAGTTGTGTGCGTACTCAATCCAGGGGAGTGTCCTGCTCCAGGTGGTCGCATCACGTGAGGCCATGCACCTTAGGGTCTTTTCCAGTTCCTGGTTCAATCTCTCCGTCTGCCCGTTTGACTGAGGGTGATAACCAGAGGATAGACTGGGCGTTGCTCCGATTAACTTGCAAAATGCCCTCCAGAACCCTGCGGAGAACTGGGGGCCGCGGTCAGAGACAATGTCGGAGGGGAGACCATGCAGACGGAAGACGTGGAGGATCATCAACTCAGCCGTTTCCTTGGCTGACGGGAGCTTAGGCAAGGGGATGAAATGGGCAGACTTGGAGAAGCGATCCACTATGGACAGTATGCATGTATTTCCATCAGAATTGGGGAGACCGGTAACAAAATCCAGAGCGATATGAGACCAAGGCCGGTGAGGGGCTGGGAGAGGATTCAGGAAACCAGCCGGAGGTTTGTTGGTCGACTTGTTCCGGACGCAAGTGTCACAGGCTGTCACAACCCATCAACATCGGTCTTCATAGATGGCCACCAGAACCGTTGCTGAAGGAGGGAAAGAGTGCGGGCTCTCCCCGGGTGACAGGCAATTCGGGAGCTGTGCCCCCATCCCAGCACCTGAGATCGAACCGACGCTGGGACAAAGAGAAGGCCGGGGGGAACGTTGCTTGGACCTGGTTCCCGACTGAGTGCCTTCTTCACCTGCGTTTCGATGTCCATGAGAGCGGCCGCCACAAGGCAACGAGGGGGCAGGATCGTCTCGGCCGGCACTGGTTCATGGGGTGTGGAGAACTGCCGGGACAGGGCGTCAGGTTTTCCATTTCTGGAGCCCGGGCGATACGAGAGTGTGAAGTTAAAACGGGAGAAAAACAGGCTCCACCTGGCCTGACGGGCATTGAGCCGCTTGGCTGACCTGAGGTACTCCAGGTTCTTATGGTCAGTCCAGACTAAGAACGGAGCAGCAGTTCCCTCCAGCCAGTGTCTCCACTCTTCCAGTGCTAGCTTTATAGCCAATAGCTCTCGATCTCCTATGTCATAGTTCCTCTCTGCTGGGGAGAGGCGACGGGAGAAGAAGGAGCAGGGGTGTAACTTACTGTCCTTGGGGGATGTTTGGGACAAGATGGCTCCGACCCCTGATTCGGAGGCATCTACCTCCACCACGAACTGAAGGGTAGGATCTGGGATGATTAGTATGGGGGCAGAAGTGAACCTGTGCTTCAGGTCATTGAACGCATTATCAGCCTGTTTGCTCCAGGAGAAGGGGATCTTTGTGGAGGTTAGAGCAGTGAGAGGGGCTGCTACGGAACTATAGTTTCTGACAAAGCGCCTGTAAAAATTAGCAAATCCCAAGAATCGTTGGAGGTCCCGTCTTGAGGTAGGAGTGGGCCATTCTGTGACGGCAGTTAATTTAGATGGCTCCATTTGTAAACTGGAAGGGGAGATAATAAATCCCAGGAATGACACAGAGTCTCTGTGAAATTCACATTTCTCCGCCTTGACATAAAGCTTGTTCTCAAGGAGTCTTTGCAAGACCTGTCGCACATGCACCCTGTGCTCCCTCAGGGAACGAGAAAAGATTAAAATGTCATCTAGATAGACAAAGACAGAGATGTTCAGGAGGTCTCTCAGGACGTCGTTGACCAGGGCTTGAAACACCGCAGGAGCATTGGTCAGCCCGAAGGGGACCACCAGATACTCATAGTGGCCTGTCGGGGTATTAAAGGCGGTCTTCCACTCATCTCCCTCTTGTATTCTCACTAGATGGTATGCGTTGCGTAAGTCCAGCTTGGTGAAAACACATGCTCCTTGCAAGAGTTCAAAAGCTGTAGACATGAGAGGTAGGGGATACCGGTTCTTGATAGTGATGGCATTTAGGCCCCTGTAATCGATGCAGGGACGAAGGGACTTATCCTTCTTGGCCACAAAAAAGAAACCAGCCCCCGCTGGGGAGGACGAAGGGCGGATGATTCCTGCTGCCAGTGACTCAGTGATGTACTTGTTCATAGCCTCCCTCTCGGGGGCCGAAAGGGCGTATAAGTGCCCTCTCGGGGGAACAGTGCCTGGGAGGAGACTGATGGAACAGTCGTAGGGTCTGTGGGGTGGCAGAGAGAGAGCACGTGACTTACTGAAAACTAGCCGGAGGTCGCTATACTCGGGCGGGACATTGGACAGATCAGGAGCTTCCTCATTAACAACAGAGGGTGGTGAATGAGCTCTCGCAGAGTGAAGGCATGAAGACAGACAGGCAGGACTCCAATCGCGAATGGTGTTCTTGGTCCAATCAATGTTGGGATTGTGTCTGACCAGCCATGGATTCCCAAGAACGACTGGAGCATGAGAGCTTTTCATGATGAAAAAGGATATGGTCTCTACGTGGTTACCTGAGGTTCTAAGGGTGACAAGGGGTGTGCAGTGAGTAATGGGAGGTAGAGTGCTTCCATCAAGGGCTTGGACAGACAGGGGTTTGTCTAGGGGCAGACGAGGGATTCCCAGGTCCCTTGCTGTAACGCCACAGATCAGGTTTTGGTCGGATCCAGAGTCAATGAGAGCCTTGAGTGGTTGGGCTTGGTTATTCCAGACGATCATGATGGGTAGTAAGGAACGTTTATCTGAGAGGTTTTCTTGTGAACGGCCCTCCAAGACTCCCAGTTTCATTGGGGGGCCTACCTTTTTAACGGACACTGAAGACGGAAATGTCCTCCTTGGCCGCAGTAGAAGCAGGCCTCCTTATCCCGCCGACGTTGGCGCTCCTCGGGCGAGATTCGGGTCCGGTCGATCTGCATAGGTTCTGCAGGGGGACTTGTGGTTCGTGGGGGGGTGATTGGTCCTGCTCTCACCAGGGGTGGTGTGTGTTCACGACGCCTAGCTCGGAGGCGTGCGTCGATGCGGCCGGCTAGATCCATGAGTCCATCTAGGTTCTCAGGGTGCTCCCGAGAGACCAACTCATCCTTGACAGCCTCACTCAGTCCGTGAAAAAACACATCATACATGGCACAATCGTTCCATCCACAAGAAGCCGCCAGGGTGCGGAACTCAATGGCATATTCATATGCTGAACGTGTTCCTTGGCGGAGTCTCAACATCTGCCCTGCCGCCTCTCGGCCTGAGAGTGAGCGATCAAAGACTCTTCTCATCTCCTTTGTGAACGCTTGATAATTGGTGCAACGGGGATCATCGGCGTCCCAAAGCGCCGTTCCCCACTCACGGGCCCTTCCAGAGAGGAGGGTGATGACATATGCTATCTTGGAACGTTCTGTGGGGAATGTTGAGGCTTGGAGCTCGAGAGACAGTGAGCATTGGGAAAGGAAAGATCGGCAGGTGCCAGGTTCTCCGCTGTAGGACTGAGGTGGTGGCAGGCGAGGTTCTCGAATAGGCGGTGGTGGAGATTGAACTGGCGGCGGAGGTGATGTAGCCTGAAGCTGTTCGATCCGAGAGGTTAGTGCAGTGAGGGTATCTGCCATAAGCTTAAGGTTTTGGTTGACCTGCTGAATCTCCCCCTGGTGTGTGCCGAGGAGGGTGCCCTGGGCCTCCAAGGCGGTCCTGAGCTGTCCCAAGTCTGCTGGGTCCATCTTGGCCGGATTATTCTGTCACGGCTGGTCCGTGTGAGACGGGTGTGGCGGACCCAGAAGCAGACACAACAGATAGGGTTCAATATTATACTTTAATGAAAAATATAAAAGTTAGCCAAAAGAGAAGTTCAACCAAGGATACAGTACTTTGGGATGCTGTCTGGAGTGGGCAGTGTCGTGGCTTGGCAGGGGCTGTAGACAGGGGTTAAGGAATGGGTGGCACAGAGAAGCAGCAGAGTGAGCACGGCTGTGTGGGGAGATGAGGGCTGCAGCGCGCGTGCACAATCCGGCGCGCAGGTTGAGAGAGAACAGCGGCTGTGTGAGCGCGGCTGTGTGGAAAGATGAAAGATGCAGCGCGCGTGCACGATCCGACGCGCAGGTTGAAAAGGGCGCAGCGGCCGTGTGAGCGCGGCTGTGTGGAGAGGCGAAGGCTGCCGCGCGCGCTGAATCCGGCGTGCAGTTTGAAAGCGAGTCGGAGACAAAAGCGAAAGCAGAGGGTCAAAACCGGGTTGTCAATCAGCGCAGCAAACAATTCCGAGTCGTGAGGCTAAGGACGTAATCAGAGGAAAAAAGGGGTCAGCAACGTAGAAGGCACAGGTATATTTTGCAGATACACTAGACACAAAAAACTGCTCTAGACACTAGGCTTGGAGCACGAAATAATCCGGCACCGGACGGTTGTTCCTGGGCGAATTATATAGAGCGAAAACTAATGAATGAAATACGGAGCAGGTGTGCTCATGCCTGTGAATGAAGCGGCAAAACGGAAGCCGTGGAAAGGAATGTGGGAAGGAGTGCAGGTGATCATGACTTGGCTCGAGCAGAGGGCATGGCTTGGCGTAGCGTTACATCGCCCATTATAGTGTTTAGTAATTATATATTATACATAGTAATTTCAGAAAATAGAGAAAATCAAACATTTAATGAGTTAAAAAGTAATAGTAAATTAATTCATAGAATAAATCTGAATGAAAAAATGAATCTGTTGAATCTGTTGAAAAAAAAAACTTTGCTTTTTTGCATTTTTTAATTAGAAAACTCCCACATACCTAAAAAGGTTCAATAAGAAAATACGAACGGAGCATTGCAGCATAGGGGCCATTATTGTAAACATTTGTATACTAAACATTGTTGCTGTCGTCAACCCTGTTACCCTCATGTCAACCATGTTATTTAGCTATATTTTGGGTAATAATATATTCAAAACACAAAATAAGATGGAGCTAAATGACTGGATAGTTAGAGAAATGGCAGATCAATTACGCTTATAAGGAAGTAAAAAATATTTATAGTAACTGTCATACTGACATTTCACACGGTTTTGGTCTATATTTGGCATATATTATTGCCATGGTTTGTTCAGGGTGCTCTGAGCCTTGTGTTTTGTTTTGTACCCTTATTTTGTCATTTGTGCTGCTTATCATTTCTGTTCTCCTATTTCCTGTTTATGTACATTGATTTTTTCTTTAGGTATTTTTGATTATGTCCTACATTTAAGCATCTGGCTTTTCTCTGTTTAGTTGCCTTGTTTTCACTCACTCACTCATCGTCTTCAGTATATCGCTTTATTCTGTATACAGGGTCGCAAGGGGGCTGGAGTGGGGTACACCCTGGATGGAGTGCCAATCCATTGCAGGGCACACAAACATACATTCACACACTCATTCACACATTACGGGCAATTTGGAAATGCTAATTAACCTAATCTGCATGTCTTCGGATTGTGGGAGAAAACCGTGTACCTGGAGGAAACCCACTAAGCACGGGCAGAACATGCAAACTCCATGGACACAGACCCAGAACCAGGAATCGAACCTGAACCCTGGAGGTGCAAAGCAACAATCCTAACCACTAAGCAACCATGCTGCCTGCCTTGTTTTCAGTATGTGATAAAATTATGCTTATTTCTTTTCAGTTTAATGCTAAAGCTAACATACACACATATGTGTAAATATGTTTAATAAAAGTGTGCCTGCGTTCATGTTCAGCCTCCCTCCTATACGTGACAGAAATCATGGTCGACAAATTTTGGATGCAGCAGACAAGCACTGACAATAGATTGGCAGCTAAGAGCACAAAGGTGTCCATGGTAGGGAGGGACGCATAATATGCGCCAAAGGAGAGCACAGAACATGAAGTAATCCTGGATGAGCAGGCTCCTTATATCATTCAGCATCAAAGACCAAGGGCACAATGTGCCAAAATGTGCACCATCAGGCTGAGAGAGCAGCTCAGCCACATTGGTTGCACAATATTCCTGTACACACCTCGCAAAGTGTATAAATGAGGACAAATAAACTGTGATTTAGTAGATGCAGGATCTGCAGGAGCAATAGTTGCTGCTCAGCATCGATCTGACCCAACTCCAAGAGAACTTCATTGGGAAGTCTCCTCATATCACATCAAGTTAAGTCCTATTTTTTCAGACTCATGCTCTGATAATCCAGAGTTCCCAACTGTTAAACCAAAATAACATACTTTTGTGCCCGAATTATGGCCTGTACATTATTGCCATGCTCCCCTGAAGCTGTGTGCTACACTTTCCTAGCCACGCCCTGCACCAGCCTAGCCAACTCCAGCAGTGCCCTCTAATGCAACAGTGTCCTGCTTGCTCCACAGCTGGTTTGAGGACATCATGTGAATGTTGTGCTTGCAGCACACGCTAACTAACTTCAATAATGTTATGATGCTTAACACCGTAGCCTTGAACATTTTTTTGAGATATCTTCTGCATTATAGCTCAGATGCTGACATACTCATGACACTTTGGAAAATTCATGATTTCTGCACATCCAAGCTTCCTTGCATCCTAGCTCAAAAGAAGTCATGCTTGCTCTAGCTCCAATGATGTCATGCTGTCACCACCAGCAGGCTTAGAGGACAACATGCTGGTGCCAAGCTCACAAAGTGGCCACTCAAGTCTTGAACCCTAGCCCTATCCTTGGCAAAACTGAAGGGTCGGTGTCTTGCAAACAGTAAGTTACCCCTGGATTCTGAGCCAGATTCTGGCTACTTGCCCATGTCAAATTCCAATATGGCACTCAAAGCCTGACTCTCATGATAAGTGTCAACCCAGTTCACACCAAAGCCTGGCCAAACAACCATACTAAGCTCAACCCCAATTACCATGCCCTGTGTTGAGTTTTAGTTCCCTAGTCCACTTCAGATCCTGTGTCACAGACATCTCACCAAGACTCTACCCAACCCCCATACCTTGCTACTCAGCATTATCATCAGATCAAACTGTTAAGGTGCTTAGAGAGCAGGTTCTGTCATGGTTCTCTTGTGCCTTCTGACCTTGTGTGCTGGGTGACTCTTACTTTGACATTTCTGTTGCTTAATGTTTCTGTTCTTTCATTTCCTGTTTGTGTTTATCAACTTCACAAAAGCAGAATAAAGACATGCAGGTTAACTTGACCTCGCATAATTAGTGCTTCCTGGATTATTGTGTTTCACTGCGGCCACACCAGGATGAACAGTAGTGACAAGGTCAAGCCAGGTGTAAGTAATTCTGATAAATATCTACCCATGGCTTAGACAAAACCACAAGGTCGACCACAGATGCACTGATAAAGAGATGGAGCAGAGCCGTGCCCCTTATTTCTCTTCATCTAAGCAGCAGCCTCTTATGTAAAATGTGAGAAGGTAAAAAAAAAAAAAAAAACAGCCATGGAAATTAAACAAGGAGGAAACACACAGCAAACAAAACAGAATGTAAAATTAATGAAATATACATGTAGTAATTACTGTTCCACTGAAAGTAGTGAGATGCCCTTTTTTATACAATAAAAACTACATGTTTTCTTTAAAGTAAATTTGGGCATTTTCTATGCATATTCATTCAGAATCAGAAAACATTATTGTCACGACAGTAGTGGCCACAGTGGCCATTATTGCTTGATAATTTGTGTAAATTTTTATGACACTGGGATTGAAGAAGTTTTGGTAGCTGTTTTTTTTATGGAGGGCTTAATAGTGGCAGCCTGATAAGAGTAACTGGAAAGGTATGTGGGAGATGAGTCATAAATAAATGTATAATAAAGTCGGCTTCCCTTTCAAGTGCTTGGTTATGGAATACTGATAATAGAGTTTGTGTTTTAGTAGTTATTTCACTTGGTTAATGATCTGCAAAAGTACATACTTACGCTACACAGGATAATTACAAGCGAATGAGATGTTGAAGGTGAGGACAAGGCTACTAAAATGTCTCTATTGAGTTTCTATTTACAGCTGAGTTTGTAATACCATTCCCAACCAATACCCAAACCCCATCCAAAGGACGCAGTGCCGATCAAAATCCCAGATAAAATGGACGTGTTGCGAAAGGAAGGGCATCTGGATGGTCCGTTTTTCCTCGACGGGAGCAGCCGAAAGACTAACACTGATTCACAATGATAGAATATGTCCTGTCTTTCACTTCTCAGGGCATTCATGACTAGACAAAAGAGGACTTGGCAACAACATTATGGATGCTGGCAAGTGTCCTGAAAAATTAACAATGGACAAATCGATCATATTAATGGAAAAGCACGCATGTGTCTGGCTGATGGGGTGGTCCACCAACTCAAGAATGATCCCCAGCTGAGGAGCTGAACCTTGACTTAAATTAAGGGAAGTCTGTCGTGAAAGGGAACTAAGTGGGAAGATGTAATGACTGTCTCACCTCCATACCATGTTGACTTTGGCTTGCCTAGCAGTAACCAGGAACACAATCATTCTTTTGGAGCTTCCAGCTAAAAATCTGGTGAGTCATACACTTGGAATACCCTGTCAAAAATGCATCAAGCCAAGTTCTGTTCCATCTGGCAGGGTGAAGAGACCACTGCAGCACATGACGAACAGACAGTGTTGGCGGATTCCAGAAGGCATGAGGGATCAGGTCAGTGTTGGGCAAATACCTATTGGTGCATAATGGAGAAGTAATCCGTGATGGGGTGGCCATAGAAATACAGTACATATAACATTTGTAACAGGACCTAGATGCAGCACAGCCTGATAACCAGCCTGATGACATGATTAGTGTTGCCTGAAGGACATCCACATAGGATTTTTATTTGTCAGATACATAAAATTAGTAAGGAAATCATGTAGAAAATGGTGTGGTTGCTTGACTATGTGCAAGAATAGGCTATGTGATCTGAGGGAGTGTGTGTGCATGCATATGTGTATGTCTCTGTCTCTGACTGAGACATATTGATGTGCCTGCCATTTCTGAGGACAGACAGGTCCACATAAAACTCACTTGTAATTATGAATGTGAACCGTCATGACATGCAAATCAGATCTGACCAAAAAATCTGAACTGAACAATGTGGCTTGCAACATGAACGTATCATGTAGCCATGATATAATAGCATATAACGTATAATAGCACCCACCTGAAAGGCAAATCGAGTTGGTAGATGTGAAGATTGCATTTCATAATAGAAAATTGCAGGACATGGACCTTGATATGAAAATGAAATAAAAGACACTCAGGGAAATTGGACTTGGACGTTCACAAGCTAGAAAAAAAAGTGGTGAGTTCAGTAAATGTTGTAAGCCTGAACACAATGTATTACATTAATTGTTACTATTCTCTCTCCCATGTTCCAAGCCAACGAGTGCTCACACCAAAATGAAGTTACTAAAAGGGTATAATTTAGGAAGATTATGTAATTATGGAGCCAATTACCACAAATTATATTCTTCCAGTGACAAATAAAATACATATGACGTTTATTATCCATAAAAAAATAAAATAAAAATAAAAATAAATAAAAATAATTAAGAATATTAATTCTCTTTGTCCAGTCTACCATTTACATTATCTGGAAATATTGCCGTATCATCCCAATCCATTCTGCAATACCACTCTGGGAGCCATTTCTCTCTGGGGACACAAAATGTTTTAAAGCACAGTGCAGGCATCAAAAGTGATGTCACAGGCCCTGTCTGGGGTGACCCTCAGGTGTTGGAGGCATTGGAATCGAGACTTCAGAGAGCCAAATGCATCTTTAGGATTATTGTCTGACCCATATGCTGACAGGAATATTTGTCTCCCAGCAACACACCAGAAAAGTGACCTGAGAGGACAGAATGTAATTATAAAATGTGCATCAAGTAAAAATTTTGAGCTCGGTAGTAGGTTTCTTGCCTACAGTACCACACGTAAGGCCAAGAATTGATTCCCAGCGAATGCCCAAACTCTAGCCACTGGATGCAGTGCCAGTCCCAAGCCTGGATAAAAGAGGGTTGCATCAGGAAGTGCGCCTGTCGCGAAACCTGTTCCGTTGTGTGGATCGGATGGTCTGCTGCGACGACCCATTGATGAAAGTAAAAATTTAGACTCACTTGTGAGGATTATGGTGCATATGACTAAAATTTGTGTCACTGGAAAATTGTGCTGACTCTGGAGGACAGTTTGCCTCAATATTGTTGAAAAAGACAAATCTTTTCTAATGTTTTGTCAATAAGAAGGTGTAACCTTTAAATGTTGCCTCCAAAGTTAATTAACTATTTATTTTTAGCATTTGAAAAAAGCAACCTTGAAATGAAACTACAACCTTGGCAGAGTGACAACTTCCATCATTGTAACGTGGTCTCTACTTCATCCATAAAACTCATCAACGCTGAAAGTTATTCAACATTCTAGCTGTAATGTCTCTTTGCTCTTTTCCATGTTTAAACAAACCAGTCAATTATTAATATAACTTCTGTAAAACATTTGATCTCTTGTAATGCCTACAAGGTTTCATGAACTTGTAAAGCATCAGAACACCGCTGATGAATTGTATGTTTACTTATTCACTATTAATTCATATGTTTGTTCTGGAAAACTAGATTTCTGCAGAAAACAAATCTCTACTAGACTTGCACGTTCATGTTATCAACAGTTATCAACCGCCCCAACTTCAACTGTGTTTAAAATTCTTTAAAACTAGAGTAAGAGTTTGTAGATATAGTTATAAGGTTACAGCTTAAAATATGTTGATCCGCTTTAATTTAATCAGTGAGATTAGTATTTTAGGTTGAAGCTTTTGTACATGTCTGCTTCTCTTTCTGTACGGCAGAACAGTAGGCCTAACTTATTAATACAAAAAATATAAATTTTGTAAGGTTGAGTATCTTACGTTTTAACTGTTCATAACATCACTTTCATTCAAAATTTTGATCTCATTTATAGTGCAGATTAAACGTCAGGGTGATATCTTAGTTTTGCAAAAGATTAATTAAGTGTATGTAACATAAAATATATAATTGAAAGAAAGAGTTCTGACCAATATACAGACTAAACCTTTATTTTATTTATATAGATACTGTTTATCAGTAACTCAGTCAGACATACAGTAAGAAATCAGTGCTTGTACATTTTCCTTAGAATACAGGTTAGACAACGTACTTAGTACAAAAGTAGTACTTTTAATTGTAGTGGAGTATATTTTTAGGCAAGTATTTGAACTGTTACTTGAGTATTGAGTTTGTGTATGTCTTCCACCTCTGATGAAAACCCATGTGAGGATATAAACTCACCAAGAGATTGAGTAAAGAAGGAGAACAGAAGGGGACCAAGTTCATGTTCATGAGACAACTGAGACTGGTAGGAAACCAGTGGAGAGATTGTGTGGAGCAGATGTGTGCCTTCCAAATCACAACGTAATATCAAGTTTACAGGTACAAAGCAAACAACTGCCATGCTGTGCAACAGATTCCAAGGATGGATAATAGAGTCTTGTGGTTGACTGTTTCAAATGCAGCTGAGAGGTTCACGAGGATGAGGACAGATGAAAGATAACTGATCAGCAGCATGTAGCTTCTCGTTGACAGCCAATGGTACAGTCTCTGTGGAATATACCACTTGGAATCCTGATTGGTTAGGATCCTGGAACTTGTGCTGTGAGAGATAAATTGATTGAAAACAGTTCCGGGATTTCAGAAAGAAAAGAAAGAAGTGATACCAGCCAGAACTTGCTGATGTCTGGTGGATCTAGAGTTTCTGCAGGATGGGAGAAAGACTTGCTCTCTTGAATGCCATGGAAACAAGACAAGATGTTATAGAACAGTTGATGATGACTATGATGAAGGAGATGAGGTCTTTTGAGATGGTCTAGTGCATTGCGGAATTGGTTTGGTCCAATGGACAGTAGGATTGGAGGACAGGATGATTTGCAGGATCTCTTCTGTTCCGAGTAAAGAAGAATTGGGAATCTTGAAATTGTAATATAGGGGTTGGGGTTGAAGACAACAGTCTTTCCACTGAAAAAGGTGGGAAAGTCTTTATCAGTCAGCAGGTCAACATGAAGCAAGAGGAGCAGGTGAAGTAAAGATAAGATGAAGAGGTTGCAAGCATCTTGTGCAGAGAATTCCAGCTTTTCCCTGTATAAGACAGTCTTAACAGTATTCATGTTGGATGAGAATTACAAAGGATTAGAGATAGAGTAATATATATATATATATATATATATATATATATATATATATATATATATATATATATATATTTCTTTTTATTTATTTATTTATTTATTTTTTATTACTGCTTCTCTAATAGTTACTGAGATGTTCCATGCTGCTAGATCAGTTAAACTGTAATCTGTCCTCATCCTCCTGGACCTCTCAGCTGCATTTGACACGTTAAACCAAAAGATTCATGTCTGTCCTTACAAGTCTTGGAATCTGTGGCACGGCATGGCAATAGTTTCCTTCCTACCTAGAAGATGGGTCATATGAGGTGACATGGAGGGGATCCATCCACTGCCTGCAATCATGGGGAAACTCTGGACAATCAACTATCATTTTCCACACACCCTGCCAACCTTACTCACTCTTGTTGATTTCTTATTTTCAACATCAGAAGAATTCGCCCATTTCTTTCTACATAGGCTACTCTGCTGTTCAGTCTCTTGTTATTTCCAGCCTGGACTACTGCAACTCACTCCTGGAAGGTCTGCTACTGTCCACCATTCGTCCTCTGCAGCTGATCTGGCATGCAGCTGCACGTCTCGTTTTCAACCTTTCCAACTTCTCTCACACCACACCACTTCCACCTAGCATAAGAAGAAATCAAATATGAATGGAAATTTTTTAAATGTTGCCTAATGTTTTAATAACAAGAACAAAAACAATCCATTATAATTTTATAGGAGTATTTTATACTGGCTATGATTAAACTGTCTTGATTATAGTAAACGCTTGGGATATGAAGGCAGGAGAGCAAATATTTTTGGAAATATAGTGTGTTGGATAACACATATACAGTACAGGTGAAACTTGAACAATTTTAATATCTTGCAAAAGTTCATTTATTTCAGTAATGCAACTTAAAAGGTGAAACTAATATGTGAGATAGACTCATTACATGCAAAGCAAGATAGTCTAAGCCGTGATTTGTCATAATTGAGAAGATTATGGCTTACAGCTCATGAAAACCACAAATCCACAATCTCAGAAAATTACAATATTATGAAAAGGTTCAATATATAAAGTGTCCCACTTTAATCAGCTAATTAAGCTAATTAATCCTGAGCCTTTAAATGGTCTCCAGGTAAGACACTTCTGACGTTGTTTGTTGTTCAGGAGTGGCTTGACTGAGGAATATGACATTTGAAGCTACTGAACCAGACTGGGAGACCATTTAAAGGCTCAAGACACATGTGCAGGTTATGCAAATGTTTCCTGAGACTTTAAATGGTCTCTCAGTCTGGTTCAGTAGGAAGCACAATGATGGGAAAGACTGCTGACCTGACCGTCATTGGCATCCTCCATAAGGAGGGAAAACCTTAAAAGGTAATTGTAAAATAAGTTGGATGTTCCCAAATGCTTTATCAAAGCACATTAATAGAAAGTTATGTGGAATGGAAAAAATATGGAAGAAAAAGTTGCACAAGCAGCAGGGATGACCGCAGCCTTGAGAGTCAGGAAAAGGCCATTCAAAAGTGTTGGGGACTTTCACTAGGAGTGGACTGAGGCTGGAGTCAGTGCATCAAGAGCCACCACACACAGACGGATCGTGGACATGGGTTTCCAATGTCATATTCCTCGTGTCAAGCCGCTCCTGAACAATAAACAACATCAGAAACGTCTTACCTGGGCTAAAGAAAAAAGAACTGGTCTGTTGCTCAGTGGTCCAAAGTCCTTTTTTCTGATGAGAGCAACTTTTGCATCTCATTTGGAAACCAAGGACCCAGATTCTGGAGGAAGAATGGAGAGGCAGACACTGCAAGATGCTTGAAGTCCAGTGTGAAGTTTCCACAGTCTGTGTCGATTTGGAGAGGCATGTCATCTGCTGGTGTTGGTCCACTGTGCTTCATTAAGTGCAGGGTCATCGCAGCCGTCTACCAGGAGATTTTGGAGCACTTCATGCTTCCTTCCGCAACCAAGCTTTATGGGGATGCTGACTTCATTTTCCAGCAGAACTTGGTATCTGCCCACACTGCCAAAAGCACCAAAACCTGGTTCAATGACCATGGGATTACTGTGCTTGATTGGCCAGCAAACTCGCCTGACCTGAACCACTTAGACCATCTATGGAGCATTGCCTAGAGAAAGATTTGAGACATGAGACCGAACAATGCAGAAGAGCTGAAGGCCACTATTCAAGCATCCTGGTCTTCCATAACACCACAGCAGTGCCACAGACTGATAGCTTCCATGCCACGCCGCATTGAGGCAGTAATTGCTCCAAAAGGGGCCCAAACCAAGTACTGAGTACATATGCATACTTATACTTTTCAGCGGTCTGATATTGTTCTATGTACAATCCTTGCTTTATGAGATTGTGGGTTTGGGGTTTTAATGGGTTGTACAACATATATATATATATATATATATATATATATATATATATATATTCCTACAGCTGCTTTAATGTTGCTGTCGGTCTCTTGGCAGATGCCTTGAAAATTGTTTGTCTTGTCCTTTCATAAATTTTTGAGGGACATCCTGTTTTGCTAATGTCAGTGTGCTGGCCCATTTTGTCCACTTGTTGATGGTGGTCTTCACAGTGTTCCACTGTACATCTATGGATTTAAAAATTCTTTTGTGCTCCAGTCCAACAACAAGATCTTTGTACGTTCCTTGTGGACCAAAGCTTTAATGGTCAGTTAAAACTATTGAAAGATTTCAACAGAAGCCTCCAGAAATACTCACTCATTCACTATACCACTTTATCCTATATACAGTGTGGTTTCAAAATTAGTTTTTTCTCTGAATTTTGTTGGTTACTAAATGGTATAAAGGTGGAAAAAGATGTTTATCATAAACACATTTACAACTTTAACTGGGATGTGATGTAGATGTAGCTTCAGGTAATACAATTACACAATGAATAATCACAAGTTTATTGCAATTAATAATATTTATTGCGCATCCTTCAGTGGAGCATTTGTGTGAACAATTAGAACATTGGTCCTACAGAGATCAGAGACATTGCTGTTATTTAGAAGAGACAGACAGAGTTGTCATAGAGGCTAAATATTTAACAATGATAAGAACTGGAAAGAAAAAAAAACCCTTCTCCAAATTAAATTCAGTAGAAGAGTAGTAGAATTGTCAATTGAGCTTTACCTTTAAATGCTACAAATATGTTGGTGGCATGCAAGCTGTGTTTATTGACTGTATTATGACACATTTATAGTGATTTGTACTAAAGGATTAAATTCAAAGTGAATCAAATGAGTTTGGATTAATCAAATCTAGCTTAGAGACTAATTTCTATAGCTTAGAGTGTGTGTAGAGATGGGATGTATGCCTACTGGGTTGGAAAAACTATCCTTCTATAGGTGTTTTTGAAAATATCTCTTATCAACATGAAAATGCTAAAACAATATGAAGAGTTATACCTGAGCACACTAGCACAGTCATAAAGCATCTTATGCTGTTATGTCTAGTGCCTCAAGAATAATGCCAAAATAATGCATATACAGCAATTGAGAAGATGAACTGATGAAAAACATTAACATAGCCAAAATTCTAAAATAAAAATAACAAAAACAATGATTCATATGTACGGACTTGGACATGACACGGAACTACTTCTTAAATATAATTGAATACAAAGGTTTCACCCATATCCTATTCAAAAGCTGTTTCTACTGCTGGAGTAGTGGATTCGGGATGAAAAGTACAGCTCATGTTCTGGAGTCTTTGCACATGGGTGCCATAATAAAGAAAAAAAAAATACAAACATAATAGCTAGAATAAAAGGGTACCCATCACATTCATATTACATTCATAACCACAATGGGCATGCACAGAGTGCCCATTTCTGAAAAACCTTCAGCCCATATTAGTAACCTCTAGTACTAATAATATTTTAACATAACCACAAAATAGTTTACTATGATACTTTGATAAGTGTCTATGTGCCCATGACACAAGTGCATTTCTTCTAGGGGTAGCTCATGATGTTTAAAACATTTTTAAATAATGTATTCATCATAAGCAAAAATACTGGTAGAAATATAAATATAAATCTAAATGAAACAGAATAGAACTGTCAAAATAAATGACTGGTCAAGTTGCTTGGTCCATTCATGGGTAGGGTTAAAAAAATGATACAACCAGCCACTAGAGGGCATCATAGATACTTTTAGATAACATGCTGTTTCAATGACTCAAATGTTCCATTTAATTAAACACAGTGAAAGTCAACTCATTTATTCACAACAATGACTCACTTTAGTTTTTCAATTCCTTTTGAACTTCCTTTTAAAATCAATCAAATGGTAGGTAAAGTAAATTTTTATTATCTGATTTACAAGTTGCAACAGCTCTTGTGACATGTACCTGCTAGTATTGTCATGTTTGTCAAATGATTTGCCTTTAAAAGGGTACATCAAAAAGAATGTCAAAACATGAATTGTCCTCAAGTGCATGTATCAAATAATATGAATACGATGAAAAAATATTTTAATTGAGTCTTTAAAATGTGAATACGTCCTGCTTCTGTTAAGCATCTGATAAGCAATGAAGCATCCACTTGATCCAGGGAGGCAAACGAAACCATACAAAAATAAAATTTTCTCCTCTCATAGAAAAAAACATAAAAAACTACCAACAGTATTTGCAGGAAACAAATAAAAATACTTTTTATTTACACCATTGTAAAGTGACTACAACAACTTTAATTTCTGTCACACAGGCTCAAATGTGCATCTTCGTACTGCACTCATTAAAGTTTCCTGCAAAACATCATGTTGCGCATTTGTCTCCTTCAGGATCAGTTATGGGAGTAAAAAACAGGTTCTTCTTTACACAAATGCCACTCTGACTTGGGTGACTGCAGGGAAGCTCCCTTAATGGAAGGCATTCTTGTCAGACATTTTGAATAAAGACTGGATGTGTTGAGATGGTTGTTTGTTAAACTTTTAGGCAAATGGCCCTTTTGTACCGGTGTCTCGAACCCCAGAGTGGTGTTTTTAGAAAATTCCACAAAGCTTTTCTTCTTAGATTTCCTTCTGTGTATCTCTGGATGAAACTGGGGCAATGTCCTGTCACCTTTACAGGACAACAAATGGGATGATGATTTCAGGAGTTTGGGATACATTCCTTTACCATCCATATCCAGTGCCTTGTCAGTTTTAGGGCTGAGTGGTAAGCAGATTTGAGGACTTGCCCAAGGTTCAATTTTGTGTTGTTCTTTGCTCTCTGAAGCAGACAAGTATGAGCTTGCAATCATCTTTTTATCACTAATTTCTGTTTCTTTTACCTTACTGAAGTGCTTGTTTTCATGAATGCTCAGCAGCATTGCAGACTTGCACACTTTAGGACAGTAACGACAGCTATGTTCCATAGTGAACCGCTCAAGATGTTTTGCTTCATGGCTCTTTTTGGTGGCAAGATAGAGGAACCGCTGTGGACAGTATGAACAGCGGTAGCGTTTTTCACTACTCAGGGTACGAGTCATCACTGTAGAGTTAAAGCATGAGCCATCTTCGGTGCAACTTTTGCAGGAAAAATCTTCAGTGAATGGAACATCTGTATTTGGAAGGTCTTCGAGAGGACATTGCTTACCACAAATCTTGCAGCGAGGCTGATGGCAGTTGATGATATGCTTGCTGAGGGAGGCTGAAGTTAAGAATGAGCTGCTACAGCAACGGCAGGTAAAATTTTCTTTGGGACTTTGACTCCTTAGCTCCATTCTAGGCTCAGATCTCTCAGATGTGACTCTTTCCTCTACACCACGATCCATTTCCAGAAAGTCATCTTCTTGTTCAGGAGACAGTGGCTTTGTATAGTACTGAGCAGCCTTTAACCTTTTCCGCTTCGATCGGAATCTTTTGCCCTTCTTCTTAGGTTTGTATGTGTAATAAGGACGCCACAGTTTATCATTTTCAGGATCATTCACATCATCGTATGGCTCATCTTCTGTGATTGAGCTCGAAACTTCTGTTCGTAAGCGCAGGTTTGGGAATCCTGTATCGTCCTCTGCTGTGAAAACTTTCTCATGATCTTGCTTCCAGTTTCTTCTCTTTTTCCTCTTGGGGAACAGCTTTGAGCCTTTAATCTTGCGACGAATAATGGCTTCATTGCCGATTTTGACAGTTATCTGACAGAGGGGCAGGACTTGGTTGTTTACTGATGGACCAGGACAAGCAGGCTTGGCAATGTAAGTTTCTGTCTTTCCATCAGGACGAAGGTTTTGAGTCAGGGTCTCTGGCTGTGGCTGAAGAAGTTGATTAGCCATTACTTCAATGGTTTGTGCAGCTGCTGATAATTCACTAAGCTTACTCAGTCCCTCAAATGAGCACACAGGTGGGATATTGAGGAATGGCAGAACATCTCTGCTTGTGTTACTAATGCATTGCGTGGGAGATGAGTCATTTCTGTGCATTATCATAGAGGACCTTGTGTTTTCCTCTGTTGACAAAGACGGGGTGTATCCACAACCAAAAACAGGTGGCACAGTGGCCTGAAAGCCTGTCAATCCACTATGGGTATTAGTGGGGTTAAAGCCTTCCTTTTCTTTACGAGACAAATCCTTATCAGAAGGCAATTGAGTTTCTACACCTTGGTCACATGGCTGGTCAAAGGTAATATGAGGCATTTCCGAAGCCACCATCTTTGGAGTTGCCATAAAGGTCACAGGCATTGAAAATAATGACTGACCACTAGTAACACTCTCTGGGTTATGAATAGAATCTGTGCCTTGAAGTGGAGAATCCTGTGAGTTAGCATCTAGCGGGGCAGTAAAGGAATTCTCATAGTTGCCCATGATTTCAGAGTAAGTCTGACTGTAAGTCTTGTACCTTTTTTTCTTGAACTTCATTGGTAAAAGCCTATAGAGTTTAATGGGGTATACACTTCCCTTGAAACCACCATTAGCAGATTTTTTATTCACAGCCAGACGAGGATCAATGCCATGAAATGACTTCTGATGGTTTTTGAGAATGTAGTAAGTCAAGAAGGTCTCCAAGCAGAAGATGCACTGATATCGCCGCTCTCCTGTGTGCCAAATCTCATGTTTGGTACGGTATTCTGCTAAAGCAAAAACTTTATTGCAGTAGTGACAAGGGTAGGCTCTTTGCCATGAATGCACATTCTCATGTCTTTTTAGGCTAGACAGAGTTACATAGGCTCGTTTGCACACGCTGCATTTATAAGACCGTTGATTGCTTGATTTGATAACTTGATTTGCTTCAACTGGGCCTGATATTGTACTATCAAGTTTTGAAGTTTCTTCAAGATCGGAGCCTGGGAAAGATTCATCATTTGGGGCTGGTTTACTACTTGCGTCTAGACTGACTGAAGCCTCTTTGCCATTCAGCTCTAGTTGTGGTAAACCTTTCATACACACTTGTTCATGATTGCGCAAGCGCTTCAAATGCATGAACTTTTTAGAGCAGTACTTGCAAAACAGATGACTGACAAATCTTCTTTTGTGACTTTGCATATGGACTGCAAGTAGTGCTGAACTGCTGAATGCCTCAGGACATTGCTGGCAGCGGTAAGTTGTAGAAGTTGGTACATCTTCAGGTACAAGAGAAGGAGGATCCTCATCCTCCTGTGGGGGCAAAATCTCAGGTGGAGGCAACAAATCTGGAGCAGAGCTCATAGCTGAATTTGAGCTGGAAGCCTGCAGCATAGATGTGGAGTCAGGTGGACCATTTTGTACAGAACTGCTAACAGGACTTTGAATTAATTCTATAGTTTCATTACTTATGGGTGCCAAACCTCTGCACAGTCGATGGCGCTTTTTAATGGGACCAAGCCTATGGTTGCTTAGAGTCTTGCAAGGTAGCACCACAGGCTTTGTGACTTCTTTATCATATTGTTGGACTTTGTCTTTCAGCTCAGAAGTTTGATGGCCTTGGTTTACAGCATATGAGTGTTCAAACATGGCATCAACAGAATCACTTTCGACAAGTGGTATTCCTGATAGTGGTTGGTGATCCATGTCTGGTGATTGGGGGCCATTGCTATGGGAGTCCAATGAAGTAAATGGGTTGTTAACTTCTGGCACTTCTGTGATTGAGAATGCATTAGTTATTCTCGGACCTTTGGAACACTCTTGCTCTTCAAGGCGTGGTGTTTCCTTCTTCAAAGTAGAGCAAACTGACAGTTTTGTCTGATTGGGTGCATTTTCTGATTTAGCAAAGGCTGGGCTTTGGACCACTCCAGAGTCTTGTCTTTCAATCTCAAGAAGTTTCTCTAGAAAAGGGATCCCTAACTTTTTCCCTGCAGCTATTAAGGATTTGTTGTCCCCTTTACTTGCTAAATCCACTTTGGAGGAGTAAATAAAATTAAGAATGCTGGCAAACACATCTGACTTCAGATCTGGAATTTCCAGCACCTGGCTAGAACTGCAAGTCTCAGAAGCAGTGAGTACTCTGTGGAAATATCCGCTAGTCGCAGCCAGGACATTTCTGTGGGCACGGAATTTAATGTCCTCCACGACAACAGTAACATCACAGAATAGGCCCAGTGATCGTTGTTCGCTAAGCCGAGAAAGGACAGTGTGGGAATGCATGTTGTCCATCATTCCATTACAGCTTGAATGGACCACCATCATCTACAAGTGTGGGTGACAGAGAAAACAATGTCATTAGGATACAATGTTAATGGGCAGAGTTATCTCAATAGTATAGGTGCTATGGTAGTGACTGTAATGTTAGTTTAAATATAAGAACTGGAACAAAGTCCTTAATGGGTACACATTTTAGTTTTTTCATGTGCAATGACTTTAACAATGTTACTTACTATAATTTATTATTATTTACTTATAAAATAAATGTATTACATTTATACAGAGCAATGACCAGTTTATAAATGAAATAATGACTAAATGAGTTTAGAGCAACGCAGAGGACCTTGTGTTAACCTGTGTTGTATTGGAGTCTTCCAGGGTGTATTGTGACACTTTTTATTTTGTTTTGAGAGGACTCTTATTTTGACAGTTTCTTAGTATGATTTGTCTCAATTCATAGTTCAGGGTTTAACTTGTGTTTTGAGGAATGCAAATTTAAGGGCCTGCTTTCTCAGGTTTCTTGTCTAGTGTGTGTGTGTCAGTGAGTTTAAACTTTGCTGCTATGATGGAATGCTGGATCCTGGTTTTATTTCATTTATTTTAAGTGTTAATCGTAAGTAAAAAAATATTATTTGTAAATATGTTTTGCCTGCACATAAATCCTGATACCATCTCAGTTCATATAGCAGATCGCTACACATCTAAACCCTTTGGAGTTAGTCTGCTGAACTACACTATGCCCTCAAAAAAGACTGACTGCACAGAGCAACACAGTGTTCACGGTAAGGACACCATGATGGTTCCCAACACTGTGCTCTGACAAATGCCTGAAAGCTCAGCTCTGCTGACAGCCCTGCTTCCTGCTCAGCACACTGTGGTGGTCAACCTGGTGATATCTATAGCACCATTGTCTGTCCAGCTGTCTGTGGAAGTCTACAGGGTGGCCTCCGATGCAAGGTCTTAGCCATGCTTTACCATGTCACAGCAATGCCATTAACTTTCTCAGTAACGGCATCACATTTTGCAGTAATGCAATGCACAGTCTTGGCAATACCATGCTCCGTCCAAGCCACCCTTTGCTCTGTCTGAGCAAGACTATGGTGCTCTGCCTGCTCCATGTCCCACTCATTTCAAAACACTCCTTGTTCTGTCTGAACTGAGCCCTGCTCCTGTCTTTGAGGACATTGCGTTGGTGCCATTGATCAGCTTCAAGAACATTATGCAGGCATCATAATAAGGTATTAAGAACACTGAGATTGTTCCACCTCTGTGCTTTAGGAACACAGGGCTGGTGCTGCCTGCTGGCTCAGAGTACATACTGTAAGCCTTACCTAGCATCCTGGCTGTTAGGACATTTTGTGTCTGGCAGGCTTTTTGCCATAGACTCATGAAGTGCCTTTTTTCAGTCCCAAGTGCTATCCAAGTTCCAAGCACATGCCCAAAGCCCATGCCAAGATCGGCCCGGACTACTATGCAGAGCTTAATTCAAATCTGTTTGTTTGCAAAAATGTTTAAGAATGAAGCTTTGCTTACATACATCCTGCCTCCTGATTTCAGAAGGAAGTAAAGGCTTCATACTCCAGACATTGCTTAACTACTAGGGTGCACCCTTTGCTGTTAGACTGCAGCATGCCAGTAACTATGGTTACATGGTTATATGCACCTATACTAGGGCAATAAATTAATAAAATAAATATGCTATAAAGGATGTGTTCAGGCCAATTGTAAATTAGCAGTTTTAACATAGTATTATTTATTGATACATAATCAATGACAACATGGCCTTTCTTAATTGAACTGTCTGCCAGGCTCCCAGTACCGAGTAGGTTTCCAAGATTGGACAAAATGCTGAATGGGTTTGAGTCCAGGACTTACAATATGAGACCCTGATGAGTTAGAAACAGTTTGTTTATTTACCACTCTCCTTAAATGACCTTGCTTGACTCAAAACCACTTCATGATCCCACACCGTCTACTTATCTAGTATTTTGTAAATCTCAAAGTGTCAAAGTTACTACAACTAAGTCATTAGAATGTTCAAATAAATTAGTCAAGTCCCAGTGTGACCAAGCTAGATGCAGAACTCTTTAATGGATTCTAGTTGGTAAACTAGATATCAAGGTTTGTTACCTACCCCATCTCCTTGGCAGATGAACTAGATAAGCATCTGTAGATCATTTAAAATGTGGACCTAACTAAAACAATTCATGAGTGCAAAAATTTGCCACATATATTGCCTTTCATCAAAGAACTACTGTCACACAATTTTTTAAACCAGGTTTTAGCATATGTGCTGAATAGCTAAATACACTAGTGTGACACATGCAGCTACCTTAGTTGTCCATCACAGTACAGATAGTAGAGTGACAGGTAGATAGCAAGGTAGGAATAGGCTTGAATTTCATAACAAAATGTAAACTATAATATCCTGCAGAAACAATGTGTCGATTTTACAAAATGATAAAAATTTTATCTACTCTGAGACAACTACAGACATACATACTGTAAAAGTTAGTACCCCCTCTTTTTATTTTAAATATTGTGAAAAATGGATGAATTGCATTATTTTATTCACCGTGGAATTATTTATTTAACAAAAAAAATGAAGCTAAAATAAAAAAAAACTAAATATAACTTAAAAAAAAAACTTATATAAAAAAAACTTCTGGCAACCACAGCTGCCGTTTTTTTACCGTAAAATTTACGGCTTATTTTTTTACAGTGCAATAATGTATTTTTTACTATAAAATTCTGGCACAATTTGTTTTTTACAGTGCACCATTAGCAGCAATAACTTAAACTAATCATTTACTGTATGACTTAATCAGTCTTGGCAGGTTCTGGATTTTTGGGAATTTTCATATGCACAGCTCTCTTAAGGTCTCACCACAGCATTTGAATTAGATTGAGGTCAGGTCTTTGACTAGGCTCTTCCAAAACCTTTTCTCATTTAATATTTAACCATTCTGATTTACTGGTCTGCTTCAGATCATTGTCCTGTTGCATGACCCAAGTGTTATCTTTTAGACAGATGGCCTCACTTTTGCAAAACAAGCCCAAATCATCACCCCTCTACCGCTGTGCTTGACAATTCTTATTAGACAGAAATGCCTTTCTCCTGGCAACATGTCCAAACATACCATACTTGTTCAGTTCTACTTCTACTGTAATTGCGCTGTCATGGACTGTCATTTAACATGCCCAGTGAAGCCTGTAGGGTCTGAGATTTAACCCTTGCAATTTTTTTGTTCTGAGCACTGCACAAGCTAACATTGGGTTGAATGTGCTGGGACGTCCACTCCTGGGAAGGTTGGCCACTGTCTGGAATGTGAACAATCCTGCTCACTGTAGAAAGTTGAACTCCAAATTGTTTGGTAATAGATTTACCTTTCCAGATTGATGTGAAGCAACAGTTGCTGCAAAACCACTCCTCATATCTTTCCCTCTTGCCATTGTGTTAAAACCCTTAGGGGTCTGAGGCCTTTCTAAAGACCAGAAGTGATTCAGCGCTCTTCTTAAATTTGTGTAAATCTTTTATCAATCTTTACCAATATAGTAGCTAATACATTTTCCTTATTTATGTGGAATACAAACTAGGCTTTCATAATGTGACTGATGTAAATATGTTAGATTCATGTGCGACCTTTAAATGTATGTTAAATCACACATAAAAAAATATACAATTTCAAACTCTAGCCGAAAAGCAGAGAAAATTAACAAACCTTGCACTTTGTTTTGAACACAGATCTGAGTTCATAAAAGCCTTGGTTGTGTGCCCATAGCAAAACAAATACTATGAATAACATTCAGAAAGACCTTTTATTTGGGGTAAAGTGACTGATGTGCCTAACTTTTTTCAGCAGAGCCTCTGTTTCACAGCATAATCCATGACTTTTCATGAATATTTAAGACCTATTGACACCTGTTCACACTCAGATTCTTCAAAGAGAATCAGGCAGAGAAACAAAAATAAAGCATGGTTTAGCCAGTATAAATCGGTGTTTGTTGCATTTCTGGGTGATTGTGCCTGCATTTTTATGAGTAAATCTGCTCATATCAGTGCTTTCTTTCATCTGCCTTTTGATCAAAACTCTGCAAAGTGCAAGTGCGCGCCACATGTATAAAAAAGAAAGCTGCTCACGATCGGTGCTCGCTTTCACTTTATAAAAGGCAGCGTTTATTTAGCAAATATATATTTGTGCTTTGTTATTTTTCTTGGGTACTGATTATGCATGTTGTCTGCT
Source organism: Clarias magur (assembly GCA_013621035.1). NCBI lineage: Eukaryota > Metazoa > Chordata > Actinopteri > Siluriformes > Clariidae > Clarias > Clarias magur. Next base: position 2,482,125 of record QNUK01000018.1, read on the forward strand.
TTGCAAAAGTTGCCACTCTTTATGACTGAAACAAAGCAGTTCATATCGCCACAAGCACTTTCATCTCCCCTTTGATCAAAACGCTTCCGATATGAGCAACTTTGTTTCAGTCATAATATACTCAGATCACAAAAGAGGGGTGACCTTTGCAAAGCAGACAGAATGTAAAATCAGTACCCCAGAAAAATAACATAATATATACTCGCTAAATAAATGCTGCCTTTTATAAAGTGGAAGCACGCACCGATTGTGAGCAGCTTTATTTCAGTCATAAATTCACAACCACATACCAGACATTTGTGGTCAAATAATTATTCAATGCTGGACATAAAAAGCAAAAAAGCAAAAAAAAAAAAAAACCTGAAGGATTCATGTGACGCGTCATTTTCTCAGAGAAAGACTGATATGTGCATATAAGAATATTTGCGTGAAAATATAGAATTTTTTTTGTTTCTTTATTCAAGCCCTTCCAGTTCTGTTAGACACGGGCATGGTTCCGCACATCACTCCCCTCAAACAACACAGTAATTGCCATTTACTTAGATTTAGATAGAGTCATTTACATAAATCTTGCATGTGAATGGAGTGCTAAGCGTGGGGGTGGGGGGGGGGCGGTCTCCAACGCATGTGCTAAGCGTGGGGGGCGGGTCCCCAACGTGTGGAAACGAGATTCTGACATACGTCTGTTTTTTATTTTTAACATTAATTTATTAACAAACATTTATTTGCCAATTAACTTGTTTAAAAAAAGAACGTCTATCGTTTGTGTACATATTTTTTTCTGGGTTGATACAATATAGTTTAATTTACAAATGACCCCTAAGGGTTTTAACACACACCTGAATGCTCCATACCAGCAAACTGTCAAAACGTCTGCTTGTATAGAGATCTGCACACCTGCTGATGCTCAAAATCAAGGAGTGATGATTAGTAGAACCAGGCTGCAAGTTATCCTCCTAAATCCTGTGAAAGCAGTAAGGGGGTACTTAGTATTGGCCACATATAAAAAGAAAAAAAAATTATAATAATGGCACAAGGTGGCATTTGCCTAATACTAAGAACATTATGAGCAGATGATTTTTATAAAGTTTTTTAAACGAACACACAGAATTAAAAAGAGAGGGTACAAACTTTTGAACATAACTGTATAAATATCACCATATCATCAATCTGCCATATGAAATTTACATTACATGTTCCTTGAAAGTGTTGTAAACTTTGAAATAGCTGGAGCTTGATAAAAATCAGTGATCCAATGACTGAAGTGTCTCCACATACAGGATTATCTAGTCTCTCATCATCTGTTCAGTTACAATGCGGTGGGAGAAATTTAGTCAGTGATTCATCATTAGTTATTATGGTACTGTATGAGGCATGCTTCACAGAGAAAATGATGAATGTTTTGTTTGTGGACACATGACTGCAAGAGCTCTATAGCTGCTCCTGTTACAATCTAAGAAAGTAAGTTCACACTATAATTAGAAGTCTAAATATAATAAATAAATAAATAAATAAATAAATACATGCACACTACGAGTAGTGCCAAATAAAGGCAAACAAGTACTATAAACAAATTAAAACTTCATTTAATGGAACAGACAGATAGGCAACAAACTTACTTAAAAGTGCTACTCTTTTGCTTTCCCTGCAGACTCACGCTACGAAGTCTGACCTTCAGCATGGCATTGTGATACACCATGAAGCAACACATTCTCACCCCAGAGATTTAATATACAGTAATTAACAATATGGGCTATTCAACATTGTGGTTAGTGTGATGTGAGAATTCAAAATATTCTCACATCACACTAACACAAAAAGTATTATCAAACTTTCTTAATTCCCAAATAGTATTTATAGTATTTATTTATATGCAAAACTGAAAAGTGGCAACTATAACTGACAGATGAAGTTGGTAGTGGCATTGGGAGGTCCTTATTCTTTATTAATATCACAGCTAGAGACTGATCCTAAAGAGTTCTCAGAGTGCTGCCTTGGCAGAAATTTAGGCACAGACCTGATCTCTTGAAAATGGAGCATACTGACAGCATGTAACATCTTAAGCCAAGGTGCAACAACCAAATAAGACAAATAAGCCCTTAGAAAATAAATAAGCCATATTTCAATTTACTTGCATCTTTCATTTTTTATTTTCATATTTCCTTAAACTGTTTAACTATAAATCATAATTACGAAAATATGTATTAATGTTTGGAATCCAGATTTAGAATTTAGCATTTTTAAAGAACCGAGAACTTTATTCTTTTCTACCGTTTACGTAATTGTTACCTAAAATCACCTTACCATTTTCTCATGCACTGCCAGCATTTATACACGGTATACACAGTGACATCTATCTACCCCTTCCTGATTTCATCTACTTTTTGCATATTTGACACATTTAGCTTTCCCTATTTTCAAACGAATAATGTCATATACACAGTAAAATTCCTTAAGTTGATTCAACACTTTCAGAATCCAGATGGACCTATATACTGTATAAACACTGTAAGGTATTAATTTACCACTCTGAGTGGTAATTCAACACTGGGATTTTGCTGTGTCAGACATAATCAACCTAAGTAAACGTTAGGTTACTTGCGTAACCCCGGTTCTCTGAAAACAGAGCGAGGTATCTCACTATGGGAAACGCCTCAGGCGTGATAGACTATGGAAGCACCAATCACACCACGTCTGCACGCAGGGCAAACCAATCACAGCTAAGATAGTGGCCTGCCTCCTTCACATATAACCAGCTGTGATGCCCTGAAACGGCATTCTTAAGCACGCTCTTCCCCTGTGTAAGGCGAGAAGGGAAGCTTGGTGAGATACCTCGCTCTGTTTTCAGAGAACCGGGGTTACGCAAGTAACCTAACGTTCTCTTTCAACAATTGCTCGGTATCTCACTATGGGAAAGATATGGCCCACTCCCGTAGCGCATGCTTTCCGAAGCCGCTGACAGACCTGGTGAAATGAAACTGAAACCAACCTCCTATTTCCTTCATGAGCCGATCTTGAGCACTGCATGAGCCAATGTTGGCGCAGTGACATCCAGACGGTAAAATCTGATAAACGTATGAGGGGAAGCCCAGCTTGCAGCTGCGCAAATGTCTCCTACCGAGATCCCCTTAAGCAAAGCCCATGAAGTGGCCATACCCCGCGTCGAATGGGCCTTTAAGCCCATTGGGGAATCAAGACCCATAGCTGTATAAGCCAACTCGATTGCCTCCACCATCCAGTGAGAGAGACGTTGCGATGAGATCGGCTTGCCTATGCACTGAGCAGCCCATGAGACGAACAGTTGATCATTCTTCCTGAACGCTCGCGTTCTATTCACATACTGCCGTAACGCCGGCACCGGACATAATGTATGCAAAATGCGTTCCTCCTCCGAAGAGAACGGTGGTGGGTAAAAAGCATTCAACTCTAAGGTCGTGCAGTTATAGCCTGAGTCCCAGACCTTAGGAACGAAGGCCGGGTTAGGCAATAGTGCAACCATTTTGCCATCCGGACTAAATTCCAGACATGCCTCATGCACTGACAACGCATGTAACTCCCCGACTCGCTTAGCCGAAACTAAGGCGAGGAGCAAGACCATTTTCAGAGGTAAGAGTTTCATATGAACCGTCTCCAAAGGTTAAAAAGGCGCCCGGGTTAAGGCATTCAGGACCTTGGCTAAATCCCATGATGGGATGCGCTGCTTTAGTACTGGTCTCATACGCCACACTCCCTTCATAAAACGGCATATAAGCGGGTGACGACCCACTGAAGCTTTTCCAATGCCAATGTGGCATGCCGAAATAGCAGCCAGATAAACCTTAATGGTGGAAAAGGCTCTGCCGCTGTCCATTAAGTTCTGCAAAAAGCAGAGAATATCCGCTACCGAACATTGGAAAGGAATAACCCAGTTCTCAAAAACATGCCATTTGAGATTATATAATGAGCGCGTTGACGAAGCTCGAGCACACTGGATAGTGTTTATAACTTCCTGGGGAAGCCCGAGCGCATTCAAATTCATCCCTTCACGGGCCAGACCCAAAGGTTGAGTCTCTCCGGGTGGGGGTGAAGTATCTGACCTCCTGCTTGTGACAGCAGGTTCCTGCATAGCGGAAGTTGCCAGGGCTCTCCCTGAAGGAGCTGGACAATCTCCGCCAGCCACAGCCTCCCTGTCCAACGAGAAGCTACTAGGAGGAGAGATAATCCTTTTTCTCTTACCCTGTCTAGGGTGGGAGAAATTAGGCTTAGCGGTGGGAATGCGTAAAGCAGCCCGCTTGGCCACTCGTGCGCCATTGAATCCACACCCAATGGGGCATTCACGTCCTTTAGAGAGAAGTAAAGCGGACACTTTGCGTTTGCCTGCGAGGCAAAGAGATCTACTACAGCTCTGCCGTACTTTTCACAGATTTGATTCACCACCTGCGGGTGAATTGTCCAATCTCCGTATAACGGATTTCCCCTTGAAAGGAGATCCGCTCCTACATTGAGAATCCCTGGAACGTGCGTCGCGTGCAGTGAGATGAAAAGCGCGCTGTTCCAAACAATCAGCTTGTGTGCTAGATTGTGGAGTTGTAGCGAGCGCGTTCCCCCTTGACGATTGATATATGCCACCACCGTCGTGTTGTCTGTTCTGACGAAGACGCGGCATCCCGTTAAAAATGGTAGGAAATGTCTCAGAGCCAGAAATACCGCCAATAGCTCCAAAAGGTTTATGTGCACCGTGCGGAGCTGGGGCGTCCAACAACCATTTACCAATCTGCCCTGAAAGACAGCTCCCCATCCTAGGAGGGATGCATCCGTTGTCACAACCTTCCTTATGGACACGCTGCGCAACGGAGCCCCCGTCCTGAATAAGGAGGGGTCCCTCCATTGATGAAGAGCCTCCACACACTCCGCGTCCGCTCTCACTCTGCTCACGAGGTGTCGGCGAGGGCTCAGGTGTTTCGCCGCTACCCATCGCTGGAAGTCTCTCATTTTGAGCAAACCCAGTGAGATCACTGACAGCGACAAGGCCATCATACCCAGAAGGCGAAGGCACAGCCTGAATGACACCAGGTTTCCCCTGCGGAAATGGCTCAGACATTGATAAAACGCAGTTATCCTCCTTTCTAAAAGAACAGCGCGATAGGTCACAGAGTCTATTCTCTGTGAGATCTAGACGAGATCAACCGGCTCTTGGCATAGTTGATTCTGAGCGCCAAACTCGTGAGATGGGACGTGAGCAACCTTGTGTCCCAGCTCCGCGCGCTCCCGTGATTGCGCGCATACTAGATAATCGTCCACATAAGCTGATAACCTGAGACCTCTGTGTCTCAGTGGTGACAGAGCTGCCTCTATGCACCTGCTGAACACATGTGGTGCTAGGCTCAGCCCGAATGGAAGAGTAACAAATTCATATGCTTCGTTCTGAAAAGAAAACCTGAGATATTTCCTGTGCGCGGGATAGATGCTTATGTGAAAATATGCATCTTTGAGATCTACCAGTCCCCCCTGCGGATGGAGCGAGTCAGAGCTCCGACCGTGAGCATCCTGAATTTGAATTTTCTTAAGTGCCTGTTCAGAGATCTGTTATGTTACAGATCTCTTCCCAGACAGATGGGCTTGGGTTACCGGCGTCTAGCTGCTTGCCTAGCTCCTCCAGTAATTTGGCTTGGTAGGCCATCAACATTGAAGTTGCGTTAAGAACTCTGACTGCCAACGCCGAAGACATATATTTTTTTTTTACATGGATGCGGTGACATTTTACCTGGAAGCGCCGGACTAGTGGATGAGAGGGTGGTCCGCCTGTTTGGATGCAGGTGGTGAGCCACCGACTGTTCAATCGCGGGAGGATTAGAGATACCGAGCGTCTCCATCTCACTCGCATCCAGAGATGAGTAACCCTTGACAGGCACCTGATGAGAAAAAGGTCTATCCCACGATCTTTTCATCTCTACTAAACATGCCGGCAAAACCGGAAGCAGCTGTTTCATCGGAGGAAGGCGGGAGGGGAGACTTTTCCCGTCATAGATATCTCGTTTAATGCCTGGATCGCCCGGAATCACCGGCCAAGTGATGCCAAGCTTAGCAGCCGCGCGCTTGCTGACCTCGATCATATCGCAGTCCACCACTGTCGATGCCGCATCGCCACTCTGCGCGCTCACGGGCCTGGACGGTTGGGCCAGTGAGAGGATCGCATTCTCCTCCTCATCATCCGGTTCCTCTCGAAGGAGGCGAGCTAACATCTCCTCGTCCTCCTCGTCATCTCCCTCAACTTTGTCGCCTTCCGCCAGCAGCTGCTGGTCGAAAAGTGGTGTAAACTCTGGGGACTCTGAGTCCATAATATCCCCCCATGAAGTGAGATCACGCAGGGGAGAAGGTTGGGTCCCTTTAGTTGAGGGAGAGGCGGTAGCGAGGACCGGATCCTCTTTGGAGGACGCCGCCACTCGAAGCCTCCTCTCCAGGATTCTAGTCGGCATGACCCGACAATGCGCGCAGTTCTCCGCATCCGCCAGCGCGGCCTGGGCATGCTTGACTCCCATGCACGCGATACACATAGGGTGCGTGTCGCGACCCAAGATCATGAAACCGCACGCTGCCGGGCATGAGCGCGAAGGAGCCTCCCTCCCTTTCTCCGCGGATGTTTTGGAAGCGAACATGGTAAGTCAGAATGTTCTAGTCTCATCTCGCCTCAACGCGTTAGCCAGGACTAGGGACACTCAGTAACGAGTGGACAGAGAAGACGTAAATGAATACAGTAAAAAACCCACAGCAGGTTTCGTTTGGCTGTATTGCGTTCGGCAACGTTAACCTTGACGGTACGTTTATGAGCTGAGGCAGCGCAGGCTGGGTGCTGAGGAAAGTCTTCACGGGGAAGAGAACAAGAATGCCGTTTCAGGGCATCACAGCTGGTTATATGTGAAGGAGGCGGGCCACTATCTTAGCTGTGATTGGTCTGCCCTGCGTGCAGACGTGGTGTGATTGGTGCTTCCATAGTCTATCACGCCTGAGGCTTTTCCCATAGTGAGATACCGAGCGATTGTTGAAAGAGAACACAAATTATTTGTAACATAATTAGAAAAATTATAACTTCTCATTTGTGTGAAAAACTAATTGCCAACTTAGTTATTCAATTAACAAAATACATTTCAGTTAGTTTATACAACCAGACTAGATTACTCTCAGCTCTGTAGTAGATAAACTTTATTTCAACAGATTTCAACAGCACGTTTTCTGGAATAATGATTCCTGTGGACTGCTTACTAAAAAGTGCAACCTAGAATCTTTGGTATGGACTGTCGATCTGATTACAGTACTTGTGTATTTATCAGAGGTGTTGGACCATTACCGCCACTTTAATCCCTGATTACACAATAAGAACGTCATACCAGTAGTCAAACATGGCAGTGGTAATAAATGTAGTCATAAATAACTTGTGCGAGAATTTACACACATTTTACACACATTTTAATTTTCACGTCTCATTGATTTCGCATTCTAACTCCCCATCCAGAGATGTGCGAAAACGGGTGCCACACCCATATTTTACAAAGTATAAAACAGCAGAGTATTAAAACCCGTAGAACGGTCGGTCATGGCATATGAGTTTTTGTGAACAATTAGAAAAAAATAAAAAACACACATTTTACTTTTAATGCTCCTGAGTGTGTGTACATTTATAAATAAAAAATACAATTTGCAAGGGAGTTACTGCATAATATACATCCATACACATTAGACTTTAGGATTTCAAACAGGTGCCCTGACCTGACACATTTACCATATGCCAGTGCCTCATCATGCATCTTTAAAGCAAGGGTTTCTGGTATAAACAGGAGAAATACAGCCATCCGTTTCATTTACACAACATGATTTATTTACACCTTTTCTCATTTTGCAGTGGTTTGTATATTTGCTGTAAACTTAAACTCTGATCTCTGAGTTGCTGCAGTGTCTTAAATTGCTCTGAGCATAGAGTCCTATTTATCCAAGACTGGAACAAAGTCATTTTTTTGTCACTTGTAGAAGTAGGTCAAATATGTGCCCAGTACTAACACCTTTTTGTTTTTTTTTACCATTTAGGAGACATTTTGTGCTCTTCATATTTATTATAACACTATCATAGTGTTGCCTTTATGGAGTTTTGTATGTGCCATTAAATGCAAATCATCTGTGGTGCGTTTGTTCCTGGTAATTAATAGATGATTACCTTTTATCAACATGGGTATGTGACTATGAAGAAAATGAGATGTTACGAAATAGTTCAGTTTGGCTTGGACGTAGATTTACATGTACCCATGATACAAGGTAGATAAATGAGGGCAATGTGGCATCATAACACAGGCAAAGTAATTCACATTTAATGAAACACAAACACCAACTATCAAAATAAGAGGCAGTCCGGAGGGTGCGTGGGTATGCAAATTAATATGCAGCATTTGTACTATGTATATGAAACATTTATTCTTCTCATAATGGCGACAACAAAAAATGACAGTCGCAGATAAGCCATACACACAAACACTGTTTCATGCTAAATGTATAGATTTTGCTTAATTCTTGTAATTCTTACTTTATATACTGTAACTACATACGCCATTGAATTGAGAACTGTAAACAGCACTGATACAATAAACATTCAGAGCATTTATAAAGCTTTGTTCAAAACACAAGATGGCAGCAGAGCCTCTCCAATGGAAACATGTCACCTCACATTTACCAAATAATTTGTTTAAGCTAATCAGAATAACTGTTTTAGAAACAGTGTGTAAAATGAGATCTTGAGGACCTTAGGTTCGTAAAAAGGTTCAACTTGTTAGCCTCTTTAAAATGGAACCCCACTTTTGTAGAGATCACAGAAAGATTTTTTTATATCATTATTTCAAATGTTTCAAATGTCTAAAATGCTTCCTTTAAGCTCTAATCAAAGCATAGTGTTTTATTTTCTTACCGGGAAACATGACATATCTTAGATTTTGATCTTGTTTTTTAATTCTCTGTAGGTCCAGAGGTACTTGCAGGTCATTGCACTAATAGCTATGTATGTGTGTGTGTGTGTGTGTGTGTGTGTGTGTGTGTGAGATTGTGTGGTTGACTGGGAGTGGCTAACCCTGATTTCCTGTATCATTTTGCCATAAACCATATATTTTAACAAAAATTCTATTTATTTTTTAATATAATGGCCATTCTACATTCAAACAAATGTATTATCGCACACACTTTACATTTCACATTAATTACACTCTTATAAAATTGTTATTATGCTGTTATTAACTTTATCTGTGTTTTAGTTTGCTCTTCTCTCCCATCTGTCTCTCGGTCACTTTTCTTCTCTTACTTCATCTCTCTGGCTCTCACAAATCTTCTCGGTCTGTCGTTTTGTCCCAGGTATGCTCTGCTTCTCTTCTTCTTCCTATTTTGACAGTTCCCTTTCTTAATCTCTTCTGTATTGTCTCTCTTCCTGTCTCTCTGCATCTCCACATTATCTGATTGTATTTCAGATCTAATTCTTTATAATGTTTGTGTTTCTCTCTTTTTTTTTTTTTCGTTTCCATAGTTGTTCATTCAGATTTGCAGTTCTGCCTGTTTTCCTCACTGCAGCGCGGCCATTTTGAGACACAAACTTGAGATGATTCAACCTCGGTGAATAGAAAATGGCTACTGGGGTTTAGCTGACGGTTCAGATAACTATCGATTTGGGAACAACGCTTGCATGTAACAGTTTGTGATGAAATTACAGAAATTAAGCCAGTACCGATCGTGATTTCTACACACTTTTAAAAATAGTTTTTCTATTTGCAGTTAGCATGGTACCAAAATAGCAGTAGACAAAGACCCACTCATATGACGCTACATTTTCTGTTTTTAATTTTTTTTTTTTCTTAAATAGGAAATTGTTTTGAATTCGCATGTCATTTATAAAAACTATGTGGCGGTGAGTGTGATAAAGAGAAAAAGAGATAGGAAACCACATGCGAAGCTGTACATGAATTACACAGCAAAAAAAAAAGGGCACAGTGCATCCACCCACATAGGGCTGCGATGACATCTTCAGAGACGTATTTAAAAGATTTGCGGATTTATTTAATTTCGTGCTCTGATGATCGCGCATAGAAATGAACTTCTGCAGAAATCTATGTATAAACAAACAAACAAGCAAACAAACCAATCTAAAGCCAGTGTACAGTGTGCCTTTCATAAGGCAGAGAAGTCAGTATGACCACTGCTGAAACAGGCCTCTGTTGTCGGGGCAACGCATTTATCATCAATTAAGCTGAGTGATGAACGGCAAGCGGCGTAAAAATTGTGCTTAAAAGTCAGCTTAGCAGCATGTGTTAGTATAAGATGGAGGACAGGCGGCTTTGCCTCCTCTGCTCCTGCATGTGTATGTGTGTGTGGGTTTTGTCTGCTCAGCCTCTGGACTATTACACTGAGTGCTTGCTGCATCTTTTCCTGCGATGGCGGCTCGCGTATGAGTCGCTAAACCTGCTTAATAGTGCAAGGCACTAAAGGTCATTGGGAGTTTTTGGTCGTTTGTTTTTGAACACAGATTTTGTTGTATCGCCTTATTGATTTCGCATTCTAACTCCCCATCCGTAGATGTGCGAAAAAGGGTGCCACACCCATATTTTACAAAGTGTAAAATAACAGAGTATTAAAACCCGTAGAGCGGTCAATCATGGCATATGAGTTTTTGTAAACAATTAAAAATAAAAATAAATAAAAAAAAACCAAAACAAAACAAAAATCCCCTACCTCAGCAAAATGAAACACAGCTGCTGCCGTCCAGTCATACGCAGAGCGAGAATCGTATCACAGCGCTTTCTGCAGAGAAGGAAACACGTAGAACGTACTATTTATTTCTGTTCATCAGAGAATGAGGTGAAACAGGCGAAACCGAGAAATGCGCCATCTTGCAACGAAAATAAAAATTGACTCGTTGCTTGCTGTCTAGCACTGCTCTCAAAGTCTGTGCGTCATCTCTCTCACTCTCTCTCTCTCTCATGCACTCTCTCCATCTCTCTCCCTCTCTCTCTCTTCTCAAAGCCCTCTTTCCGCTGAGCTACAGAGGTGGCATCGACTTTGCTCTGGAATAGCCACTGCAACTTTAATCAACATGGCTACGAAATGGTTGAGAGCGAGAGACCGAGATATGAAGAGAGAAAGGGATGCAGAATGGTACGATGCTAACGTCAGAAACGCTGCTGAAACACCAGGGAAGATGATGGACGGCGAGAGAGAGAGAGAGAGGGAGAAGAAAAAGGCAGAACAGGACAGCTGCATGCTGCATGGAGAGAAAATGATACAAGGGTGGATGATAGTATAGAAGGAATGCCTGCTCTATATAGGTGGAGGAAAAAAACAAAGAATGGAAAAAGGAAAGATGAAAGCCAGAGCGACCACAATATGAAGGTAGAAGCAGAACCCTATGATGCTAATTTCAGGACAAAAAAAAACAAAAAACGATGGCGATCTCAGGTTAGCAGCAGTGGCGGTGGCTAGGAGATTAGGGGATAAAACAGTGTCTATACATTTGCATACAGACACACACACACACACCGCATGAGCGGTGTCTGTCTCACACAAGCAGGATAGACAGATTCATCTCGCATACCGCAGACCTTTTTAATGCATATTTTAATGCAGCTAAGCTGCAGCCAGATCAATGCAGTGGCATCAGAGAGAGAGCGAGAGAGAGAGAGAGAGAGAGACGGGGACAGAATGAGGGCACAGAGGGAAGAGTGCATGAAAAACATGAGTGTAGAATGAACGAGGGTACGGAAACACAAGGGAAGATGATGGATGGCGGGAGGAGGGAATGCGAAACGGGAAATAGAGAAAAAGAAAAACGAAGAGAAGCAGAACAAAAGGTTGTTACAAAACAAGAATAGATTAAATGAGTACACTGTGTAAACATAAACAGAATATAGATGGCCAAGATTGAAAGAGGGAGAGAGAGATTTTTTAATTGGACATTCTCCGTGGTTCTGAGTCTTCTCCAATAAGGTAGACATATCACAGTTTTAAAGTGAATGTAAAATTAAGTCTCAGGTTTGCACGTGTACACACATGTGAAAGCTGGTGGTCAAACATGTACACTGCAATATCAATCTAAGTCCCTTCTGCATTAAGAGATCTATGTGTCAGTTTGGGAAAACCCTTTTATACATTTATAGCATTCGGCATGATGCTCTTACCCAGAGCGACCTACAGAAATGCTTTAAACTCTATTAAAAAATACATTATGATACTGGTTCACTACGTCTTGAACTAAGAATACCATCAGTCTGTTGGGAGGGTTTAAAAAAAATTACCCAAGTATTTTCTAACCTAGGTCGGGTCTACATTTTGGCATTTGCCCTCAGCTTTAATTAAAGTGATTGGACAAAAGTATGGCATTATCCATTCAGGAATTACAGCCATTTTCAAACACATACTTCATTTTTGGGTACTCATAGATGGAGCAAACTAAAATAATTATAAATATAAGGATTGCTTCTTAACACTGACTGCCTAAAGTCCAGAACCCACGGACAAGACCAAATGCCCAATTTCCTCCTCAAAATGCTTTACCAGGTCTTTACTGCAGCTGCCTTCAACTGCTGCTTGTTTGTTGGTCATTTTGTAGTATCCCATTTCTTTGCCTTGAGGAAACTTTTGGGTAGCTTTCACTGTATGTTGTGGATCATTATCCATCTGCAAAGAAAGATATATGCAATATGAAGTGGCATCCTTTATGTTTTGCCGCATTTGGCTGAATCTGAGCAGAAAGTAAAGGTCTATACAATTCAGAATTCACCCTGCTACTTTTTTCAGCACTGTGTTCATCAAGCAACACCAGTAACCAAGTTCAGTGACAGCCAACACTGGTTTGAAGCCAACATTCCCTCCACCAGGTTTGACAGATGATGTGGTATGCCTTTGGATCATGGGCAGTTCCTTTCCTTCTCCATACTTTTTTCTTCCCATCATTCTGGTACAAGTTAACTTTCCAGTTCCAAAATCCAAAGTCCAATCTGGCTTTTCTGATCTTCAGCATTACCAATGGTTTCCACCTTCATGTGAAGCATCTGTATTACTCCATAAAGCCGTCTCTTGACTGTAGACTTTGACAATGACATGTCTTCTGAAGAATGGTCTTGCCATGGCCAGATGCTGTTCACCATGGCCAGAATTCTGTGGTTATACCCTTTAGTTGTCTTCTGTGGTCTTCTAGGCCTTTTACTGTCGTTGAGCTTACCAGTTAATTCATTCTTTTAAGACTGTTCCAAATAGTTTTTTTTAGCCCAATGAGGGCCACCTTCACTTGCATTGACACATCTTTGGACCTCATGTTGAAAGTTCACGTGAACAAGTACAGAATGCAAATGTAACACTCAGAACCACCCCAAGCGTTTTATCTGCTTGGAGTAATGAGGGTACAGGCCACACTGATTGTTAGTCGTTTGTTCCATTATTTCTGATCCCCCAAAAGGGGTGGGGTAGGTGTGAAAATGGCTGTAATTTCAGAACGGTTAATGGCAAAGTTTTGGTAACCCCCTTAAATTAAAGCTGAAAGTCTTGACTTCACTCACATCTTCAGTGTTTCATTTCAAATTCAGTGTGGTGGTGTACAGATGTCAGATGCCAAAAAAACTGTCTGTTCCAAAATGTATGGACCTAACTGTAGACTTTTAGACATAGATCGAAGACTGTTAGTGACTTGGCTGCTCAGACATGTAGAAAAAGTTTGTTCAACCACCTTGGTACCAGTACAGAAAAAAAATCTTTAAGCATGCATTCCTTGTACCGTGAGCGATGGTGGGAGAACTTAAGTGATATACAAAAAAAAGTTTTATGATTTAATTTGCACAACGCATAAATATGACCATGAAACCTATGCCATTATAGATCTATTTAGTAGGCCCACACATCCAGTTGTCATTGATTGTTCTACCAGTACTACAATGTTATAATAAACCTGTATATGCTTATTGATCAGCCAAAACATTAAAATGCAAAACATCAAGTCCAATATTGTGTGGGTTCCCCTTGTGCTGCTAGGCAGCTCTGACCACTCAGGGCATAACTCCACAAGATCTCTGGGGAAGTATTTTGGTGTCTGGCACTGGGATCCTTCCAAGTCTCAATGAATTGGACTTGATTGTCTGGCATATTCCTTGGATCTGTTGACTTTTCGCCTGCTAAGCGCTATACTTAACAGGCTGTGATGCAACCGGGTGTTCTGATACCTTTCTAGCCTATCCAGTATAAACTTTTGTTTTAGCAATTTTCTGGGATCTGGCTGTGCGGGCTAGCCTTTGGTCCCCATTGGTGTATGGTTTTGATGATCCTGTCACCAGTTTACTGGTATATAATTGATAATCAGTGTTATTCAATTCTCCTGGCAGTGGTGTGAATGTTGTGGCTGATTGGTGGTGTTTTTCAGCCCTTCGAGGGGTTGCTACAGTGGACCATACAATCCGCACAACAACTTGGCACAGATCCTTACGCAATGCCATTCCTGACGCATCCCTCCCAATTTATCCGGACTTGGGACTGACACAGCATTCAGTGGCTGGGGTTCCGCATGGCAGGCAAGAAACTTACCATTGAGTCATCAGTGCCCTTGTGGCTGATTAGTTCATATAGTAAAAAACAACAAAACACCCCACTGACCCCTACATTTGTAGTATTCTGTTTATGGAAAAAGAACATAACTGAGACTTAATCAAAGAATTATAAATTCAAGATGGAAAGATCTCCTGAGGTCACTGTCAAATCCGCTCTTACACCCATGCTCATTAATTCTGTGGAAAGTTTTTGCATTCTGTAAGATGCTTCAGACTGCAATGGCGTTATTTGCAGGATGAAGATGGTTTATAATAGCCCAGTGGTGTATATAATGTGTACAACATGATGAGGTGGGCAGTTATAATATGAGAATTTTCTTTAGAATCGATAAATTATCTATCTATCTATCTATCTATCTATCTATCTATCTATCTATCTATCTATCTATCTATCTATCTATCTGAAGGGGTGACATGATACAGAGAGTTCTTGAGTTGGTTATTCTTTCAATACTCTCATGTCTGAAGTCATTTATTAACCTTCTTTTTCACAGGTTAGCCTCTATATTAAAACCAAGAGTAAAAGGAAATGTCTGTGGTGATTAATTATGCTACTGGATTAATAAAATGAACTTTGTCCTTGTAAGGTCTGGGATACTTGGCACTCAAAAAGATTATATTTAAACCTTAGTGACTTAATGCAATTGAGTTATTTAAAAAAAAGAGCTTTAATTCTGAGAAATATGGTTCTCCAATGTTTATAGTTTGGAAATAGAGCGTTTCAATGTTCAGTTCATTTTCAGTTGGTTGAAACAATCGTACACAACCGTTTAAAAAATGCATGGTGCTGGTAAATGCGCAGCGGCAATGTGATGTCAGTGGTGTCTCGTTGCAATTCATATCTTATTTCTAGTCCCACCTGTGAATACTCACACACACACACACACACACACACACACACACACACACACACACACACACACACACACACCTGCTATAAAGCCCAGCCTTGAGCAAAGGAAGGAACGTTCAGCTTTGTGTCCAAATATATAAGTATGCTGATCAGTACTGAGAGATTAAAAAATGATCTGACAAGATGGCCTGGAGCTACGGAACACAACACCACAAAGAAACGCGCACTACAGGAGAGTGAACAAACCACAGTGTTATTTTCTGTCTGAGTCACCAAATGGTGCGTAGGTGGTGTGCTGCCACATCATCACTCACTTCCTGTCAAACATGAACCGAATTACCATGTTAACACTAACTCACCCATCCTGGAGAGACAGGACTGCAACCTATTAACTGCAGTGTCAAATCGCCCTGGGCTAAGTTCCAAATCTGCTGTCGACATGCCCTCTCTGAAGTGCATTTCATTTATGTAACACCTGTGTGCGCGACTGCGCAACAGTGCGATGTGATTTCCAATTATACTTACAATAACAAATGGGCTTGTTCACTTACTTTTGTGCTAAGTAGAAGTATCCGAGGACTGAATTTGTCATTCACTTATCCCTAGAAATGGTGTTATACCAATTGGAATATTTTTTAAGGTCGAAGAAAACCAGACAACCCATAGGAAACCCATACAGACATTGGCAATCAGAAAACCAAAATTCTTTTATATATCAAATATAGAATTTTGTTTACAAGAAACCTTGTGTACATGTAGATGTCCAAAAAAAGTAACTGTTTGCCAATAAAAATCACTACCTACAATACAAGGGCGTTTATGTTTCATATAAAAGGTCAAAACCCAGCTATGCCTTTAGGTTGAGTAGGTTGTGCTCCTGGGGATGCCCATATAATAATCATCTAACACACTTCAATTGAAAAAAGCAACATAATAGCTCTCAAGATGGACGACTGCCAAAGGTTGGGGGGAAATTATGTTAAAAGCAGTACTGGAATGCAGCCTAGTGCTTTTATAGTCTTCCATTTATAGCCGTTCTCTACATATGGAACACGGACTTGATTCAAAACAGCTGAACTACGAAGGGTTTTCATTGTTTTTTTTTTTTTTATGTATAATTCTTTTTAACTGCTTAAACTGTTTTGTCAAAGGACACTGTGTTCGATTGCAGCAGTGCCTTCTGGGTAAGTTGAGCTCTTCCAACCCTGATCTAATGCCCTTCAGTCGAGCTGACAAAGTAACAGATAGGCCCTTGTGATGGAGGGCAGCCAAGTGGTAAAGGGAAAAAAGGGAATAGGAGAATTTTTTTTTTTTTTTTAAATAACAGGAATAAAACACAGCAGGTGACAGGATCAGTCAGCTCTGAAAAAAGAAAACAAAAACGAGAGAGAGAGAGAAGAGTTTGTCTGATTCACAGTAATGCAACGGAAATGCTGCAGCACATCAAAATGCATCGAAAACACACACCTCAGTGTTTACTGTAAGATCAAAGTGATGACATCATACAGAAATACAAAAAAGAAAGGAGTGTATAACAATTAGTCAAGTGTGTGTGAAGTGTCACAGCGAGGCAGAGTAGGGTTAGTAATTCAGTACCAACCTGCAGTGCAGTCGTCCCGATCATGATCGCCTCTTGTCTGCTTCTTCTCTGACCACACACTCAACACAGAGTGTGCAAGTCAGTGTGCAGTGCCGCCTGCTGGAGATTATACATAATGAACAGGAAAGCTAGATAAAGGCAAAGAAATAGGCCTATATACATAATGAGGGAATGTTCTCTTATACCATCCTCCATGTGGACGTGTCACATGATCAGCTTTGTATTCCCACACTGTCAACTCAAAACTCTCTCTCTCTCTCTCTCTCTCACACACACACAATATCTATGTGCTATTTTTAGTATTCCCAAAGATATTGATACTCGTACCAGATTATTTTCTTCTTCCTAAGTGATGAGCCTGAATCCTGCAGCACTAACAGTCACTCTGGGTGTGTGCGCGTGCATTTGTGTTGTGGTACACTCTTTTCCCTGGACAGCAGCCCTTCCTCTGGCCTCAAACTGCTGCGTCATTCCTCTGTTGAATAAAAGAGAGATAAGGTGAAAACAAATCCCTCCGTCATGTTATTTATTCTTACCTGCTTTCTGACTGACTTTCTATCTTCGTCTCTGTTTATATTTATTAATTCACTGGAAGGCTATGGAATAAAATCACTGCCAAAAATAATCGTGCGTAAAAAAAAAAGATTTGTGTGTAATTCTGTATTTTGTCCGAGTTGGATTCCAAAATCTACGGCCACGACAGCTTACAGATTTAGTGTGTTTGTTACAGTACAACTATGAAATATACAAATTGCGAAATTACGCCTATGAATGTAGTGTGTTAGACCGCTGTCAAAAATACGTCATCAAGGCCACATGCACAGGCATTAATATCTGAGGGAAGAGGAATCGATTCGGCCAGCGTTTTAAACCACCGGCGCCAAAATGGCATATCAGCAGCCGAGCGCTCTCTCATCGTCTCAGGTAAGTTTTCTTTTTTTCACAAATTCGTACATGTTTAAGAGAAGTAAAACTACAGAGATGTTTTAACTATAGCAGGTAAGATTTTAGGAGTTTAAAACGGTGGCAGGGCGCACGCGCCGTATCAATCTCTCCTCCTTCGGATATTAACGCCTGTGCATGTGGACTTGATGACGTATTTTTGACAGTGGTTTAACACACTACATTCATGGGCGTAAATTCTCAATTCGTCCGTGTAACAGAGGGGTTGTACAAACGAGTTTTGTGTCTGTAAACGGTCAGATTCGTATATTTCAGAATTGTACTGTAACAAACACACTAAATATCGTATCTGTAAGCTGTCGTGGCCGTAGATTTTGAAATCCAACTCGGACAAAACACAGAATTACACACAAATCTTTTTTTTACGCACAATTATTTTTGACAGTGATTTTATTCCATAGAAGGCCAGCTCTCTCTCTCTCTGTCCCTCACTCAAGAGTCAAGATTCAAAGGTGCTTTATTGGCATGGCAGATATTTACATTGGTATTACCAAAGCTTAGAAATAAGTCATAAGAAAATAACAGGAGTAGAAAGAGAAAGAAAACAACAGAATACAAAATAATACATACAAAATAAGAGTACATACATTTAGTTAAAGTCAAATATAAAGTGACTCTCTTTCACACACACTCTCTCTCTCGCTCATTCTCTCATACACTCTCCTTCGCTCACTCTCTCCCTCACACACTCTCACTGTCAGAACCCTGACCTGGAAATTACATAACAACACAATAAGGCTTTGTTTCAGCTGTCGCCTTTCCTGCGGTGTAATTGCCCTGCACCTATGTGTCTACACCGCCACACTGAATCACTCTGTGTACACTTAAAGCACGTTGCGTAAGTGTTTTTCTTTCTTTCTTTTTTTTTTGTGCGCGCAGTAGAAGAATTTAATGACACCTACTTTTCCGGACATAACGCTCCTCCCAGTCATCCAGGACTCTGTGCGCGTGTGTGTGTGTGTGTGTGTTAATGCGCCCTCTCTTGGTCATTGGCTGTATAACATTCGCGTCACCACAACTCACCACAAGGGTTCGGTATACAGCTACAAAACTGAAGGAATCAAGATTCAACATTCAAAGAACTTTATTAATCCCCAAGGGGAAATTGCTTATTCCCGGTTACAGTTGCTCACCCTTGCTATCAAGTAAAGTAAAGTAAAAAAAAACAACAAAAAAAAAAAAACACAGCATATCGATGAAATATAAAGTGCCCTCAAACAGTAAGTACCATATTGCACACTACGTTAATACAAAGTAAACAAATATAATGCAAGATTCAAGTGTAGAAAAATGGATTACACCACGAACACTGTAACAGAACAAAAAACAAAGAGATATACGATATAACAAAAAGATATAAAGTATAGGAAACTTAAAGAATATGTTAATAAATAGTAATAATGGACAGAATAAACCAACAAACTATTAAAAACATTTAAACTCATCGTACTAAATGAGGGAAAAATCACTGACTAAATCTGAATGGCGTGACAATAACACAGAGGATTTGTGATTTTCTATTAGATTTAACAAGGGTATAACCAAAAACGCAGTAATGCACTGTATAGTGATTGTCACCTCAAACCCTCAAAAATCAAGTCAACTAGGCTTTTATTGTTATTTCAACCACTTACAGTCTAGTACATGGTGAAATGAAACAACAATCCAGGACAAACGTGCTACACACAACATAAATGAACAAAACTAGCGAAGACAAAACCCAAATAGTGAACCAGCTTAGACACCATCAATTAACAAAACCAGCTAAGAACTATACAACAACAAGACACAATGTAATACTCTGTGATAATAAAAACAATTCTAAAGTTAATTTAGGATTGTCTTCAGTCGCAGTTTTTGGATTATACATTTCTTATATGAACTGTACTGTATATGTGTTTCAGTTTAACACACATTAGTCTTTCTTTTAATTGTAAACAACAACTAATGAAGCTGGCAGCTTTTCACTTTTCTGCACGATGGTGTAGTGGTTAGCACTGTCGCCTTGCACCTCCAGGGTCCGGGTTATACTCCCGGCCAAGCTCAATTCCCATCTCTGTGTGCATGAAGTTTGCATGTTCTCCACGTGCTTGGTGGGGTTCCTCCAGGTACTGCGGTTTCCTCCCACAGTCCAAAGACCTGCAGATTAGACTAATTGGCGTTCCCAAATTGCCCGTAGTGTGTGAGTGAGTGTATGTTTGTTTGCCCTGAGATGGATTGGTAAAGATACAGGCTCCAGGCCCCCCGGGACCCTGAATACAGGGTAAAGCAGTATAGATTATGAGTGAGTGAGAGTGAACTAATAAAACTCCAGTTACCAGCCAAATGACAATGAGCCCACAAAATAAATAAATAAAAATATTTATGATTGGCAGGCTTTATAGACTTTATTTCACTCAACAACCATTTGTAGATTTCTCAATCAAAACTTTTTGTGTTATCTTAGTCACCAGGACAAACCTTTTTTTTCACTGAAGTTCACTGCAATTACAATGTTAAACAGTTCTATATCAGTGTGTACTAAACAAGAAAAAACATTTTGAAATGTCTTTATCAATAGACTTTAATACACAACATAATGCATAGAAAGTATATGTCACGAGCAACTGGAGGGTGAACACAGAGAACTTAGCAATTAGCCTGTGTAGTGTGGATGGTAAACCCAAATGCAGAAGCAGCGCGAGTAGGCAGGATAACCACGCGTTTAGTCTAAGAACTCACTTACACAAAGAGCTAGAATCTACAAAAATAAATCTGCGTTCTAGCAACACACACTCAATCAGCAACCCGAATCGGTGAGTACTCACTGAAAAGTCGGCGAAGCGTCGGAAAAGGCATGGGCGAACTCAATCACTGAGCAATGTGAAGAGCCATTTTGTCTCCTTTTATGTTTCCTGAATCGCAACCATACTACTTGCGGGTCCTCGTGCCGGTTGTGTTACGTGTGCATGACAGTACCCCCATGTCCAGGACCGACTCCTGACGGTCCAGGGGTGGAGGATATCCGACGATGGTAGTCCCGGATGAGTTCAGGGTCGAGGATGAACCGAGCCGGAATTCAAGATCGTTCCTCGGGGCCATAACCCTCCCAATCGACCAGGGACTTGGATTCCTCTGCCCCGAGGATGTGAATCGAGGATCCGGCGTATGGTGTAGGCGGGACCACCCTCAATTATACAGGGAGGAGGAGCAGGGTGGGTGGGTGGAACCATGGGTGACATCGTGAAGGGGATCCGGAGCGCCGCAGGCAGCTGGAGCCAGTAGGTGACAGGATTGACAGGGAGGGTGATGCGATAGGGGGCAATGAATCTGGGTGAGAGTTTCTTGGATTCCGTGTGGAAGTGTAGGTTTTTTGTGGACAGCCAAACTTTGTCACCTATGTGGTACAATCATCCTAGAGGGTGTCGACGGCGATGTTGTGAGGTGTAGTGGATGTTGGCAGGCTGAATGGCTTCCTTGGCTTGAATTCATGATCGTCGACACCTTAGGACCAACTTTTAGCCCGAGGGTACTTCAACCTCCGGTTCTTGATGTTCGAACATCTGAGGTTGGAAACCCTGGCATACCTCAAATGGGCTCAACTTAGTGGCGGAGGAGACGTGGAGGTTGTGAGAAAGTTCCGCCCAAATCAGGTAGCGACCCCAGGAGCGCTGGCAATGAAACATCTCAGGTGGCGCTCCAGTTGTTGGTTGGTCTGTTCCGTCTGACCGTTAGTCTAGGGGTGGTAACCCGAGGAGAGACTGCAGGTAGAATTGATCAAAAGACAGAAGGCCTTCCAGAACCGTGCAGTGAACTGGGGCCCCCTGTTCGAGATGATGTCCTTTGGGAACCCGTGCAGATGGACTACGTGCTTTAATATCAGCTCGGCTGACCTTTTAGCTGATGGGAGGCCAGTGAGGGCCACCAGGTGCACAGCTTTGGAGAACTGATCTATCATGGTCAGGACGACGTTTTTTCCCTCGGAGACCGGCAGGCCCGTGATGAAGTCAATGGCAATGTGCGTCCAGGGTCGACGGGGAACAGGGAGTGGTTGGAGTTCCCCTGATGTTGGTTGATTAGTGTTCTTGGCCCTCGTTTCCAGTTCCTAACGAAGCGGGGCAATGATTTTGGATGAAGGACAGGCACGGGGTTCGCCTGGGGAACGTCCTCCTCATGTTGTCGAGAAAGTGCATCGGCTTTGATGTTCTTGGACCTTCGGGCGGTATGACAGATGGAAATCATAGTGTTCGAAGACCAGGGCCCCCTGCACCTGCCTTGCGTTGAGCTGTTTTAGGTTCCTGATGGTGATGAGGTTCTTCTGTTCGGTCCAGACGATAAATGGCTTCCTGGCACCCTGAAGCCAGTGTCGCCATTCTTCCAATGCCCACTTTATGGCCAGCAGCTCGTGGTTCCCTAACAAATATCGCTGCTGAGTGGGGGGAGAGAACAGCTCCAGCACTCACATCTGAAGTGTTCACCTCCACAACGAACGGTTGGTTAGCATCTGGATGGAGGAGAATTGGGGCAGTGGTGAATCGACGGAAAAGTTCGTGGAATGTGGCGACGGCAGTGGAGTTGAGTTGAAAGTGATGAGATGATGGGCGAGTCAGTGCGGTTAAAGGTGCTGCAACTGTACTGTAGTCCCGGATAAAGCTATGATAGAAGTTCGCAAACCCGAGAACCCGTTGAAGTTGTTTGAAAGTCTTGGGTAGGGGTCAAAGACGTACAACTTCCAGCTTCTGCGGGTCCATGGCCACACCCTGGGGCGAGATGACAAAGCCCAGGAACGTGGTGGAGCACTTGTGAAATGTGGTGGAGCGCATGGGGGGGGTTGGACAGAACCTCGCTGAAGCTTGATAGCCAGGTCGTAGGGGCGATGAGGAGGAAGGTGGGTGGCGCTTCTCTTGCAGAAGACTTCAGCCAGGTTCCCATAAGCAGCGGGGATGGCGTTGGTGTCAACATCAGGGGCCTCGGACGCAGGTCGGCCCCCATTGTAGGATCCGGTTTTGAGACCAAGAGATGAGAGGGTCATGTTGTAGTAGCCAGGGGTATCCGAGGGTGATGGGTGAAGATGAGATGGAGGTGAGGTGAAAGCGGATTGATTCCTGGTGTTGGTCGATGATGAGGGTGATGGGTTGAGTCTGGGCGGTGATAGGGCTGGAAGAGAGGGGCCGACCATTGACAGATGTTATTCGAACAGGCTGGGATAACGCTTCAATCTCCACTCCCAATTTTTTGCCATATGAAGAGTCAATAAAGTTTCCTGCGGCACCGGAGTTGATGAACGCAGAGCTTTGGACTCGTTTGTGGCCAAATTGTACCTGAAGGTGTACTTGAACCATGAGACGAGAGACGCTGGGTGTGGTGGCGGAGAGATAGAGGGAGCCTGCTGAACTGTTCCCATGGTTCACCGGGCCCGGGTGTTTCCCGGGTGAAGGGGGCATATGACTCTATGATGCACTGCCACAATACGTCCCTCCCTGAAGCGTCGTTCTTGCTCTGCAGCGTTCAAGGAGGCGTGTCCTAATTGCATGCGTTCCCCGGCTCCGGTATCAACCATGGAGACCCGGCGGGTGCCATAGCGGTGATGTTGAAAGCTGTTGGTCGGGGCGTGGAGTGCGAGAAAGATGGCGTGATGAGCGGCCGCCCAGCGCAGGGTCACGTTCTCCTGCCGTAGCTCCGCCACCTCACGGCACAAGGCCGCCACGTCTTGTAGGTCCTTCTGGAGAGACGCGACTTCACCACGGAGCTGATCAGTCAGCTTGGCATGCTGGTCAACCACATCACAGAGGTGAGCAAACTTCGCTGGGTTTACTGCTTTAGGCTCAGTCACGATCAACCAGAGGGTGAAGCAGCGCGAGTAGGCAAGATAACCACACGTTTAGTCTAAGAACTCTCTTACACAAAGTGCTAGGATCTACACAAATAAATCCGTGTTCTAGCAAAACACACTCAATCAGAGAAACAACTTGAATCGGTGAGTACTCACTGAAAAGTCGGCAAAGCATCGGAAAAGACATGGGCGGACTCATGTTTTTCAGATTACCTCCCCAGCACACCATGACATAGAAAAGCACACTGGCGATGACTGACTGATAAAACATCAGCATCAGAGCTTTTTACAGATGTTGACAGATCCAAGTCTCCTGAGGAACAGCCCGGCTCTGACGTTTCTTATACAGATAGTCAGTGTTCACTGACCAGTCTAGTTTGTCATACAACTTTAGCAATCTGTATGACCTGAACCTCTCAACATCCACTCCCTTGATGGAGACAGGTAGCAGGAGAGACCCGGACCAATGAGAATCAATAACCATCTCCTTGGTTTTAATGATGCTTAGTTGTAGCTGGTTTAGATTTCACTATGTCACAAAGTACTTGACCAGGCTTCTGTATTCTCCTTCCTGTCCAACACTAATTCACCCCACAATGGCAGTGTCATCTGAGAACTTCTGCATGTGGCATATACATTTACATTTAGGCATTTAGCAGACACTCTTATCTAGAGCGACTTACAAAAAGTGCTTTGAAGTTTCTGTCATTGGATAGATACTTACACTGGGTTACTAGGTTACTAACTAAGTACCCATCAGTCAAACACAATTGGGAAGGGGATTTATTTATTTATTTTATAAACGGGGGTACCCCAAGTACTAGAGAAACAAATACGTCTTGAGTCATCATTTAAAGGTTGTCAAAGACATTTTACCACCTACAGTGGCGTGAAAAAGTGTTTGCCCTCTTACTGATTTCTTTTTTTTTTTGCATGTTTGTCACATTTAAATGTTTCAGATCATCAAACAAATGTAAATATTAGTCAAAGATAACACAAGTAAACACATTATGCAGTTTTTAAATGAAGTTTTTTATTACTAAGGGAAAACAAAGTCCAAAACTACATAGCCCTGTGTGAAAAGGTGTTAATGTTATAACTGGTTGGGCCTTTCAAGCATTTTCGATAACTTGCAATGAGTCTGTTACAGTGCTGTGGAGGAATTTTGGCCCACTCATCTTTGCAGAATTGTTGTAATGCAGCTACACTGGTGGGTTTCTAAGCATGAACCACCTTTTTAAGGTCATGCCACATAATCTCAATTGGATTCAGGCCAGGACTTTGGCTAGGCCACTCCAAAGTCTTCAGTTTGTTTTTCCTCAGCCATTCAAAAGTGGACTTGTTGGTGTGCTTTGGATCATTGTCCTGCTGCAGAACCCAAGTTTGCTTCAGCTTGGGGTCACAAACAGATGGCTGGACATTCTCCTTCGTATTTTGGTACGCTGTAGAATTCATGGTTCCATTTATCACTGCAAGTCTTCCAGGTCCTAAAGCAGCCAAACAACCCCAAACAACTACCACCACCATTTGCTGTTCTTTTTCTGAAACGCGGTGTTAACACACGACACATAATGGGACACACAACTTCCAAAAGTTTAACTTTTGTCTTGTCAGTCCACAGAGTATTTCCCCAAAACTCTTGGAGATCATCAAGATATTTTCTGGCAAAACTGTGATGAGCCTTTACGTTCTTTTTGCTCAGCAGTTGTTTTCGTCTTGGAACTCTGCCATGCAAACCATTTTTGCCCAGTTTGTTTCTTATGGTGGAGTCATGAACACTCACTTTAATTAAGGCAAGTGAGGCCTGCAGTTCTTTGTATGTTGTTGTGGGGTCTTTTGGATGAGTTGTCACTGCGCTCTTGGGGTAATTTTGATCGGCCGGCCACTCCTGGGAAGGTTCTCCACTGTTCCATGTTTTTGCCATTTGTAGATAATGGCTCTTACAGTGGTTCGGTGCAGTCCCAAAGTTTTAGAAATGGCTTTATTACCTTTTCCAGTCTGATAGATCTCAATTATTTTCTTTCTCATTTGTTTTTGAATTTCTTGGTATCTCGGCATGATGGCTAGCTTTTGAGGATCTCTTGGTCTACTTCACTTTGTCAGGCAGGTCCTATTTCAGTGATTTCTTGATTGTGAACAGGTGTGGCAGTAATCAGGCCTGGGTGTGGCTAGAGAAATTGAACTCAGGTGTGATAAACCAGAGTTAAGTTATGTTTTAACAAGGGGGCAAACACTTTTTCACACAGGGCTATGTAGTTTTGGATTTTGTTTTCCCTTAATAATAAAAATCTTCATTTAAAAACTCACTCACTCATCATCTATACCACTTAATCCTGTATTCAGGGTCACGGGGGGCCTGGAGCCTATCCCAGGAGACTTGGGGCACATGGCAGGATACACTCTGGACAGGGTGCCAATCCATCGCAGGGCACAGACACGCTCACTCATTCACACACTACGGACAATTTGGGAATGCCAATTAGCCTAACCTACATGTCTTTGGACTGTGGGAGGAAACCGGAGTACCTGTAGGAAACCCACCAAGCACAGGGAGAACATGCACACAGAGACGGAAATCGAGCCTGGCGGGGGATCGAACCCAGACCCTGGCGGTGCAAGGCGACAGTGCTAACCACTACACCACCGTGCCGCCTCATTTAAAAACTGCATGATGTATTTAGTTGTGTTATCTTTGACTAATATTTGAATTTGTTTGATGATACTAAACTATTTCTAAGCGATAAAAAATAAGAAATAGACTGGGCAAAAATTGCATCCATGGGAGAGTTAAGAGCCAATGCCGACCAAAAAGAACACAAAGACTCGTCTCCCATTTGTCAAAAACCATCTTGATTATCCCCAAGATTTTTGGCAAATATTCTGTGGACTGATGGGACAAAAGTTGAAGTTTTTGGAAGGTCTGTGTGACCAGTTACATCTAGCGTACAACTAACACAGCATTTCATAATAGGAACATCATACCAACAGTCAAACAAGGTGGTGGTAGTGTGATTGCCTGAGGCTGGTTTGCAGATTCAGGACCTGGATGTAATTGATGGAACCAAGAATTCTGCACTCTACCAGAAAATCCTAATGGAGCATGTCCGGCCATCAGTTCGTGACCTCAAGCTCAAGCGCACTTTGGGTTATGCAGCAAGCGATGATCCAAAACATACAAGTCCAACTCTAAATGGCTTAGTCCGGACTTAAATCCAATTGAGATGCTGTGGTATGACCTCAAACAGTAGATTTTTGCTAAATGTAGCTAAATTTAAACAATTCTGCAAAGAAAAGTGGGCCAAAATTCCTCCACAGTGGTGAAAAAGACTCATCGTCTGGTCATCGCAAATGCTTGGTTGCAGAGTGGCACAACCAGTTATTAGGTTTAGCAGGGAATAACTTTTTCACATAGGGCCAGCCAGTGTTGTGACACCTTGTTTACCTTATTAAATGCAATCGTCATCTAATGCAAATGTGTACACACGTGGACAAAAATGTTGGTACCCTTCGGTCAATGAAAAAAAAACTCATAATGGTCACAGAAATAACTTTAATCTGACAACGGTAATAATAAATAAGAATTCTATGAATGTTAACCAATGAAAGTCAGACATTGCTTTTCAACCATGCTTCAACGGAATTATTAAAAAAAATAAGCTCGTGGAACAGGCTTGGACAAAAATGATGGTACCCCTAGAAAATACTGAAAATAATGTGACCAAAGGGACATGTTAATTCAAGGTGTGTCCACTAATTAGCATCACAGGTGTCTACAATCTTGTAATCAGTCAGTGGGCCTATATATAGGGCTCCAGGTAGTCACCGTGTTGTTTGGTATCATACTCAACATGGACCAGAGAAAGCAAAGGAAAGAGTTGTCTCAGTAGATTCGAAAGAAAATTATACACAAGCATGTTAAAGGTAAAGGCTATAAGACCATTTCCAAGCAGCTAGATGTTCCTGTGACTACAGTTGCACATATTATTCAGAAATCTAAGATCCATGGGACTGTAGCCAACCTCCCTGGACGTGGCCGCAGGAGGAAACTTGATGACAAATCAAAGAGACGGATAATCCGAATGATAACAAAAGAGCCCAGAAAGACTTCTAAAGAGATCCAAGGTGAACTTCATGCTCAAGGAACATCAGTGTTGGATCGCACCATCCGTTGTTGTTTGAGCCATGGGAGACGACCAAGGAGGGGACACCATTGTTGAAAACAAATCATAAAAAAGCCAGACTGGAATATGCCAAACTACATGTTGACAAGCCACAAAGCTTCTGGAAAAATGTCCTATGGATAGAAGAGACAAAAATGAAACTTTTTGCCAAGGCAAATCAGCTCTATGTTCACAGATGGAAAAATGAGGCATATCAAGAAAAGAACACTGTCCCTACTGTGAAACATGGAGGAGGCTCTGTTATGTTCTGGGGCTGCTTTGCTGCATCTGGCACAGGGTGTCTTGAATATGTGCAGGGTACAATGAAATCTCAAGACTATCAAGGGATTCTAGAGAGAAATGTGCTGGCCAGTGTCAGAAAGCTGGGTCTCAGTCGCAGGACATGGGTCTTGCAACAGGACAATGACCCAAAACACAGCTAAAAACACCCAAGAATGGCTAAGAGGAAAACATTGGACTATTGTAAAGTGGCCTTCTATGAGCCCTGACCTCAATCCTATTGAGCATCTTTGGAAGGAGCTGAAACATGCCATCTGGAAAAGGCACCCTTCAAACCGGAAAAAAACTGGAGCAGGTTGCTCATGAGGAGTGGGCCAAAATACCTGCAGAGAGGTGCAGAAGTCTCATTGACAGTTACAGGAATCGTTTGATTGCAGTGATTGCTTCAAAAGGTTGTGCAACAAACTATTAAATTAGGGGTACCATCATTTTTGTCCAGGCCTGTTCCATGAGTTAATTTTTTTAATAATTAGGTTGAACCATGGTTGAAAAGCAATGTCTGACTTTCATTGGTTAACATTAATAGAATTCTTATTTATTATGACTTTGTCAGATTAAAGTTATTTCTGTGACCATTGTGAGTTTTTCTTTCATTGACCGAAGGGTACCAACAATTTTGCCCACGTGTGTATATATGTGTGGTATGGGAGAGCAAACAAATCTATAGATCGAGTGATTAACATTTTGGCAATTAACAAAAGGACTAGACTCGGGATGGAGTAATGGAGTAGACGTGTTTTTGGAGGCTCCGGAGGATTTTTGTTAAAATTGTTATTAAATTGCGCTTTCTAGTTTTAATTTCACTGTTATTCTTCCCCGTTAACAGTTTTATTTGTATACTCATCTTTAGAGGTGGTTACAATGTCCGGTAAAAATACTAAAACCCGTAGCACAACGCAGTCACAACTGAGGCCTAATCCACAGGTCACGGCCTCACCTTCGCGCGAGTCGCCGCCGCGCGCTGACCCCACCGTTCACCAGGCAGTTTCTGTGATTGACACTGGTGCGCTGAAGCTCGAAATATTGTCATCTTTGAGGAACGAAATCGCGGATATTTTTAAGGCGGAACTGCGTGCTGCATTGGGGGACGACTTGTCCACAATCAAATCGGAGTTATAGGCTGTAAAAACACAACTGGCTAATGATAAGGCCGCCATTGATGCCGGACTGTCTGCGCTAAAGGGTACTGTAGGTGAGATGGAGCGCTCGCTCTCTGATTGTACCGATGACATCACTGCAATGCAAAGTAAGATACAACGTCTTACTGCAGACCTACTTAAGTTGGATAATAAATGCGAAGATTTAGACGCCAGATCGCGGCGTAATAATGTTCGCATAATCGGTGTTCCTGAGGGTCCTAACAGCTGCACTACTTCTAGCATCGCTGCGTTGCTTAAAGAGGCGCTCAGCCTGGAGAAGGAGCCGACCCTGGACAGATCTCACCGCACTCTACAGCCTGTACCAAAGCCCGGTGAGCGACCCCGAGCCGTTGTGGCCAGATTTCACTAGCACGGTGAATGCCTTGATGTTTTACGTCGGGCCAGAGAGTTAAAGCAGATTAAATTCAAGGAATTGAGTATTTCTGTTTTTCCCGACCACACAGCAAAAATTGCAAAAGCTCGTGCTTCTTTTAATGAGGTTCGGCGACAACTCCGTGGCATTGAGGGCGTGCGCTACGGCCTGTTTTATCCAGCGCGGCTGCGGATCACCTACAATGGTGTGGGAAAAGATTTTCTTTCGGCTGATGAAGCAAAAGATTACATTAAAACTATGCAAACGGCGTGAACTGCACTCGTAGTGTTTTAAATAGTTTTTCATATATTTAATTTAAATTAATTTTTTATTGTTGAATAGGGGTTTTCCCTCTTCTTTCTCCCTTTTTTTTAAGCGAAATGTGTAATCTGTTTACAAGTTCTGATGCTACCTCTGTCTATGCAAGCTTCTAATTTAGCTAAGTTAGTGTTTTGTCTAGATATATTGCACTCCGGCTCTTAGGTCGTCTTGAGAACCAAATATTTTACGTATGCCAAGGATGAATCATTGTGCATATTTGGTCAATGTGTGAGGGATGATCCTAGGCGTATTCACCTCAAGGGTTTTTGCTTGTTGTTTTGTTCTCTTCTCTTTTTTTTCTTGTTCTTCCTTCAAAATGGTAATAATTTATCTATACTTTCTTGTAAGATGGGGATGAGAATTAAGTCACTTCCACTTGCGCATAATATTTGATCTATTCGATCTACGGGAGCCTTTTTGTTTGTTTTTTTTTCTTTTTCCTTCTTCATTGGGCTCACTCTCCGAACTGTGTCGTGGCCACAGTTACTGTGAGAGCGACTTTTGTTTTAGTTAGTTTAATTTGCTGTCTCCTAGTGTTTGTTAGGATGGAGACTCTAGATTTGTGTTTTGTGTCTGCTAGTGTGTGTGTGCGTGCATGTGGGGGGAGGGGGTGTCATCTTTCTGGCTCTTTGCGAATCTTTATAATTTTTCACATTTTTAAAAAAAAAATTGATAAATGGCTAGTTCCTGTGTAGTCCCAAGCTTAGTTGGGAGTAGTACGTCTATCCGTTTTCTTAGCTGGAACATCAGAGGTATGGGTAACCCAATTAAAAGATCCAGAGTATTTAATCACCTGAAACGTCTACATGCTGATATAGTGTTCTTACAAGAAACGCATCTTCAAGTTAAGGATCATCATAGGCTTCTCCGTCCCTGGGTAGGTCAAATTTTTCATTCTAATTTTAATTCTAAGTCACGGGGTGTGGCCATATTAGTAAACAAAAAGATACAGTTTGAACCTAACCATATAATTGCTGACAGAAATGGCAGGTATCTTATTGTTGCAGGCACACTAATTCAGACCAAGGTTTTGTTGGTAAACGTCTATGCTCCAAACTTCGATGATCCAGATTTTGCGAATAATTTACTTAGTAGCCTTCCCTGCTTAAATACCCACTTGATAATTTTTGGGGGAGATTTAAACTGTGTTTCTGATCCAGTTTTGGACCGCTCTAGTTCTCGCGTTGTGTCCCAGTCTGCCATGTCTAAAATATTTTTTGATTTCATGTCACAGAATGGCCTTGTAGACCCATGGAGATTCCGTAATCCTGTAGATAAAAAATTTTCATTTTTTTCTCAGGTGCATCATTCATATTCTAGAATTGATTATTTTTTCATTGACAGTCATCTTAATTCTTCTGTCGTTTCTTCAGATTATTTAAGTATTGTAATTTCTGACCATGCTCCCTTATCACTGGATATACAATTATCAACGCATAAACAGATCCCATCGTCTTGGCGGTTTGACTCGCTTCTTTTAGCGGACAAAGAGTTTTGTGCATTCATTTCTAACACTATTGATGAATTCTTATTGTTTAACCATCTTGAGTCCACTTCTTATTCGTTATTATGGGAA
The DNA here is from genome assembly GCA_013621035.1 of Clarias magur. Lineage (NCBI taxonomy): Eukaryota > Metazoa > Chordata > Actinopteri > Siluriformes > Clariidae > Clarias > Clarias magur. Next base: position 2,513,810 of record QNUK01000018.1, read on the forward strand.
ACTCTCAAGGCTTATCTTAGAGGGCAAATCATCTCATACTCTGCTTTTCTAAATCGAAGTCGCAAGACAAGGCTCAACGAACTCACATCTGCTATTAGCAAACTTGACCATATTTATGCATCTAATCCTTCTTCGGAGTTGTACAAGCAACGCATTGATTTACAAACAGAATTTGATCTTCTTTCAACAAAAGAAACGGAACGTATGTTGTTACAGACTCGGGGAACGTATTATGAATATGGTGACAAATCAAGTAGATTGTTAGCACATCAGCTAAAACGACAAACTGCCTCACGCCTAATACCACAAATTAAAAATGACTTAAATATTATCACTTCTGATCCCACAGAGATCAATGCAGTTTTTAAATCATATTACTCCTCCCTTTATAAATCTGAATGCCTTAAAGAAGATCTAAAATTGAATGATTTCCTTCGAAGTATTGATATTCCTGTTATTGATACAATATCTGTAAGGGACTTGGACTCTCCATTGTCTCTTGAAGAAGTCATGGTTTCAATTAAGGCAATGCAGTCCAATAAAGCTCCAGGCCCAGATGGTTTTCCAATTGAGTTTTATAAAAAGTTTATAGATAAATTGGCACCATTGCTACTTGGCATGTTCAATGAATCCTTAGACCAGGGCTCCTTACCATCTACTTTAAACCAAGCCTCAATTGCTCTTCTTCTTAAGAAGGGAAAGGATCCCCTTCAGTGTGGATCATATAGGCCATTATCATTGCTAAATGCTGATGTGAAAGTGCTGGCTAAATTAATTGCATCCCGTTTAGAGGATGTATTACCACATGTTATATCTGAGGAGCAGACCGGTTTCATAAAAGGACGGCATTTGTTTTTTAATACTCGTACACTTTTTAATATAATTTACTCCAAACACACATCGGTATCTCCTGAAGTTGTAATCTCTCTGGATGCTGAGAAAGCTTTTGATAGGGTTGAGTGGGAATACTTGTTTGCAGTATTAAAGAAATTTGGGTTTGGTGATAAATTTATTTCCTGGATTCGCCTCCTTTACAAATCCCCGCAAGCTAGTGTTCACACAAATAATATAACCTCTGATTATTTTACTCTTGGACGTGGTACCCGGCAGGGGTGTCCCCTGTCACCATTGCTTTTTGCCCTTGCTATTGAACCATTGTCTATTAAGCTTAGATCTTCTCTTGCTTTTAAAGGTATTATTCGTAATGGGTTGGAGCAAAAATGATCCTTATATGCCGATGACTTGTTGTTATACGTGACTGATCCTGCAACCTCTATTCCTGTTATTTTAACTATTTTGGATAACTTCGGTTCTTTCTCGGGGTATAAGCTAAATTTGCACAAGAGTGAATACTACCCAGTCAATAGTAGTGCTTTACAACTTCAGCATCTAAACCTGCCCTTTAAACTCAATTGTTCAGGCTTTAAATACCTTGGTATTACAGTGACTCGTTCTCTATCTGACCTTTCTCATGCCAACTTCTCCTCTCTTATTTCCGATGTGAAATCTGATTTTCAAAGGTGGAGCAATTTGCCTCTTTCTTTAACCGGGAAAATCAATGCAGTTAAAATGACCATTCTTCCTAAATTTCTCTACTTTTTTCAATCACTTCCTTTATTTCTTCCTAAGTATTTTTTTGATTCCTTGGATAAAATCATAATCTCTTTTCTTTGGGCTGGGAAACCTCCTAGAATCCGTAAGACCTTACTACAGAGATGTAGACTTAGTGGTGGACTAGCTCTGCCTAACTTTCAAATTTACTACTGGGCTGCACATATTCAAAAATTAAATTTTTGGGTAAACTCATCTGAATCCTCATGGTGCAAATTAGAGTTATTGTCTTGTAAACCATCCTGTGTATTAGCTCTACTTTGCACTTCCTTTCCAATCAAACCCGCTCAATACACTGATAACCCAGTGGTACTTAATACACTGAAGATTTGGTATCAGTTTAGACGGCACTTTAAATTTGGATCTGCGTCAGCAATGGGTCCATTGAATAAAAATCATTTGTTTCCCCCATCACTTTTAGATTCAGCATTTTTATCATGGCACGACAAAGGCATCACAGACTTTTATCATTTATATGAAGATGGAGTATTTCAAAGTTTTGCTAGTCTGTCCTCAGAGTATGAGCTGCCTGCTGCTCATTTCTTTCGCTACCTTCAAGTTCGCAACTTTGTATCCAAGTGTTTTCCCAATTTTCCTTCTATACCTCCCAAGCAGCCCTGGGAAAGTCTGATCACATTTAATCCGTATCAGCGAGGTGTAATTTCAAGAATATATAATTTTATTTTATCTTTTAGTGATTGTAAAATCTCTAAAACCAGATTTGCTTGGGAAAATGAACTGGGATTGCAGTTGAGTGAAGAATCTTGGGAGAAAGCCATAGACAGAATACGCTCCAGCTCTTCCTGCGCCCGTCTCAGTCTTATTCAGTTTAAGGTTTTGCACAGAATCCATTATTCTAAATCAAGGCTAGCTGAAATATTTCCTGATGTTGAGGATAGATGTGACAGGTGCCGCGCCTCTCCCTGTAATCTAAGTCATATGTTCTTTTTGTGCCCAAACCTGCACAACTTTTGGACAGGATTTTTCAATCTTATGTCCACTATACTTGGGGTACGGTTGAAGCCATGTCCATTAACTGCTATATTCGGCATTACAGATGATTAAGTTCCATTGAGTTCTGCACATAAAGACATTATCGCCTTCTCATCATTGTTGGCTAGACGTTCCATACTTTTACATTGGAAGTCTGTCAAGTGTCCCTCTATCACTCAGTGGATTAAAGATTTATTATTTTTTCTTAAACTAGAGAAGATAAAATATACACTGAGAGGGTCTACTAATATTTTTTTTCACAAATGGCAACCATTTATTGTTTATTTTGCAAACTTACAGGTACTGCCTGAATGATTGATTATCTAAACTGGGTCATGCATCAGTGTATGCATGACCAATCTATTTCACACAGATTTGTTTGAGCCAAAGGATGAACATGGGGGTGTGTGTGTGTGTGTGTGTTTGTGTAGGTTTTAGTGTATGTTCGGGGTGGGTGGGGAGTTTTTTTCAGCTTTCTTTTCATTTTGATTTATAAATACTATAATACATTTAATTCACTGTTGTTTATATGTTTATGTATGATAATTGTTCAATAAAAAAAATTTGAAAAAAAAAAAAAAAGGACTAGACTCGTCAATGGCACCTTGATGAATTTATATAGCATTTGCAAAGAACAGCATCATTCATTATAAAAATCACGCCTCCTGCGCCACCCACATACCATGGTGATTCACTCACGTGCCATTCATTCCTGTCTCAGTGCTCTGTTATGATTAAGCTCCAAGCCTAATCTTTTCCCACAGAACGGTTGAAGGTTGCTTACGTCATTACTTCTTTTGGGCAGAGCGAGGGAATGGAGAACTTCTCCGTAGGGTGCCCCAGCAGTTTTATTGAATTTCTAATTAATTAATAAAATTATTGATTTTGTAATTTCTAATTTTATATATATATATATATAAAATGATATAAAACAAATATATATATAGCACAAGTAATAGCACAAGTAAGCAGCACTCTAATGTCCAATACCCATAAGGCCTCTGTGAAACAGGCCTGCAGGCACTCAATTTGGGGATATAGGAGATACACAGGCAGAAGGCAGAGATAGACTCTTCAAACTACTTACTTTTCTTATTCTGTATTACAGTGGAACCTTGGATTATGTGCATAATTCATTCCGGAAGTGGGCTCGTGTTCCAAAACACTTGTAGACCAAATCATCATTTCCCATAAGAAATAATGAAAACTCAAATTATTCGTTCCACAGCCCCAAAAAATAAATACATAAAAATAATTAATACAATCTACAAAATGAAAATAAAACAAATTAATCTGCACTTTACCTTTAAAAAAAAGTATAAATAAATCCTGTGTGTGTGTGTGTGTGTGTGTGTGTGTGTGTGTGTGTGTGTGTGTGTGTGTGGAATTAGCCCCTTCCCTCACCTCGTTTTACACAGTAACACTCCTCCTCCCTCTCCCCACCTCACTTTTTAAGTTTCACAAAACACACACACACACACACACACACACACACACACACACACACACACACACACACACACACAACGGAAACACTGTTTTAACAGGAAAAAAAGAAATCTCTCTGACACTGGCATTGGCGCATATTAACGTAATCACTTTTTAAGTTTCACAACAAACAGACACACACACAAACACAGTGGAAACACCATTTTAACAGGGAAAAAAGAAATCTCTCTGAGACTGGCGTGAGCGCATACTAAGGGTATCACTTTTTAAGTTTCACAACAAACACACACACACAATGGAAACATCGTTTTATCAGGGAAAAAAGGAATCTGTCTGACCTGGCGTGAGCGCATACTAAGGGAATCACTGCTGTAAAGTAAAAAAATAAATAAATAAATAAATGAACCAGCACCTTACCTTTGAAAAGAATCGCGACAGAGCAGAGTTTCTGTGTGTTTGTGAAGCCGGGGAGGGGGTGAAAAGGCGAGGGAGCATCTGTGCGTGTGTCAGGGTGTGTGTGTGTGTGTGTGTGTGTGTGTGTGTGTGTCGGTGTCAAATTACGCGCACACACGCATAAGAGACTAAAAGAAAGAGGGAGATGTTGATTATACAAGTAAGAGAGAGCAGAGTTTCTGTGTGTTTGCGAAGCCGTTGGGGGTGGGGGGATGGTGGGTGAAAGCGTGAGAGAGTGACGCTCGGTGTCAAAATAAGAGTCGTATGTGTGATACATGATACTCGGCGCTCGTAAACTAATACTTGCTCAGTTTATTTTAAATCTTTGCTCGGTTTGCGGAACACTCGTAAACCACGTTACTCGCAATCCGAGGTTTCACTGTATTATGCTCCTTTTCTAACTTTAATCAAGTAGAAAAACATGTAGAAAACTTGGAGTGTGACCGAAAGATGACCCATGCACACAAAAGTAAGAAGTAAATAACTTTAGCGGAGAGAGTAATGGAAACGTAGAGAAAGAACCTTGCTAAGGTCTGGCAAATTATCAAGTTTAAAATGGACGTTTAGGAAAATTTATAAAAATAACTTTCGGTTCCTTTTTTCCAGACACAGAGCACAGATGGCCAGATTTCCCTTTTTAAAAATTAAAAAACAGAGGGATCAATAATCGATGATAAAATCAGAATCAAAATACTCCTCAGAGAAAGGAGGTGTAGAGTCTTTGTGAACCAGAGAAGTGGGTTTGAAGCTGATGGTATTCCATTGGGACAGAAAGGGCCTTTTCCAGTTGGCGAATATGAGCAGCCAATGCTCTAATTAGGTGATAATTGTATCGATTTGGAGAGTAGAGTGTAAGCACCCGCTCGCAGGAAAATCAGATGAGATGTGCTCTCCCTATGGGCAAAGATTAAAACAAAAGGAGAGAGTGCTTTAATGTATGATTAAGTAGCCAGCCTACAAAAACTCTCAACCAATTCGATGTCAAAATTAAGCAAGAATTAAGCAGTATACTAAATTAAGCAAAATAAAATATGGCTCAAACAAAAAGTAAATGAGTAAGAAAATGTAATACTAACTTAATACTGATATAAGAAATTAACCTTTACTACAAAAACAAACACTATTATTCTATATAAGCAAAGTTCATTAATAATGGTTGTGTTGATAAGTACTAATCCATATATGTATATGTATATTGTCAAACATCAATGATTAAATTGAAATCATATAGGTTAATGAACAAATTATGATTTAAGATTAGAATTATCTTGTGAATCAAAATTTTAATGATCATCCTTTAAATCAAGAAAAATAACAATAACAATAATAATAATAATTAAAATAATACACTCCAATGTAAGCAAACTTCGATAAAAATCTATCCTTGATCTTAACCATAATTACATCCAATAATTAATCATTAAATGACTTATAATCATGAAATCATAAAAGGAATCATAAATGGTATAATACACATAAAAATGTAATAAATAAATGATTTTAATAACAATGTTATTAACCAACCAAACTTTCTTTGAAAAAAGGAAAAAAAGGGAATAAAATGTTTGAAGGCCCAAATGAAGCCAACCTCGACATGATTAAATAATAAATAAAAGATGAGATAAGAGGGGGGTTAGTATGGTACTGGGATTCACCAAACCACTAGGCTGACCAAATATAACTGTTGAATATTAAATGAAAATTGGATTGAACAAAGGAACAAGGAGGAGCGGTGAGGCACTTGTCAGGTATATGAACCAAATTGAAATTAAGGAAGTGAGGAATTTGTGGCTAGAACTTTGTGGGATATCTGTCTTTCTGACCAGATCAAAGCTGTCTATCTACTTGTTAGGAACCTCCACTAGAGGTCACTGTTCATGTCTGTCTGTCTTTCTGTGTAGTTCCTGTTGGTTGACTCAGTTTCCCAGAAGGCACCTCAGTCAGGTGATGAGGCTCACCTGAACTGAGGGGGCTCATTAAAACCTTCTATAAATAGCAGTTTGTTCTGGGAAACTGGGTCGAGCATTGTTTGTGATTGTCTGTGATTGTTTGTTTGGTTTGTTTGTATTACCATCATGTGGGCATTCATTTTTGTTACTTTAAGTTTATATTTGGTTTATGTTTTGTAACCTTTGTTTTCAGAGGGCTCTAGTTTTGTTTTCTTGATGTTCCTTGTGTCTGTGGATTCATGGAGCTGCTTTGTTCACTGTGTAGTTAGGCTGTGTCTCCTCCTGTGTCCTGTGTAAGTATTGTTTTGTCTTCTGGTCTTTTCCCTAGTATGTGTAGCCACATGAGGGCTTAGCCATTAGCAGGGTTAGCCGCTAGTAGGCCTTGATGGCTAGTAGGGTTAGCCCCTAGTAGGGTTAGCCTCCAGTAGGCTAATCTCTAGTGGGAGTGACTGCTAGTGGTTCTGGTCACTAGTAGGTTAGCCGCTAGTTTGGTATAGCCGCATGTGTGCCCTGCCTTTTGTCTTCCGGTCCCCTAGGCCAATACTAACCCATTAGCCACTAACCCGGTTAGGTCAGCCTCCAGTGTCCCCAGTACAACATGTAGCTACTAACCTCACTAACCCAGCTAGTCTAGTTCCTGTCAGCCTCTGTGCCCCTAGCCCTGTCTCCTGTCTAGTCCTGTCTCCTGTCTAGCTCTGTCTCTCCAGTCTCTGTGCCCCTAGTCCGGTCTCTCCAGTCTCTGTGCCTCCAGTCCTGTCTCTCCAGTCTCCAGTCCCTGTCTCTAGTTCCCCTCTGTGTCTTTAGTTAGCTCCGGCTCCATGTTTCCTCATCCCTAGTTCTCTGTCGATTCCCTGTGTCAGCTCCTGGTTCCCTGTGTCAGCTCCTGGTTCCCTGTGTCAGCTCCTGTTCCTGTGTTTTTCCTGAGCCCTAGTTTTAGTTTGAGTTTGTTGTTTTAGTTCCTTTGTTCTGTTTTTGAGTTGTGTTTGTTTAAATAAAAGACTCTTTCTGTTGAACCCCTCTGCCTTCATGCCTACCTTTATGCCCACGGCGGCAACATCAGCCAGTCTAGCAACTACCATCAGCTAGACCCATGACACTACTTTTGTCTTCAATAACCTTTTTTTTTGTTTTTGTTGTACAGTGGAACCTTGGATTACGAGCATAATTCGTTCCGGAAGTGGGCTCATATTCCAAAACACTAGTAAACCAAATCAAACCTTCCTATAAGAAATAATGAAAACTCAAATAATTCATTCCACAGCCCAAAAAAATAAATACAGAAAAATAATTAATACGATATATAAAGTAAAAATAAAACAAATTAACCTGCACTTTACCTTTAAAAAAAGTTAAAATAAATCCCAAAAGATAAGTGTTTCCGTTTGTGCGCGCAGGCGCCGTGTATTTGTTTGTGTGTGTGTGGAATTAGCCCCTTTCCACGCCTCGTCTTACACAGTAAAACTCCTTGTCCCTCCCCCCACCTCGCTTTTTAAGTTTCACAACAAACACACAATGGAATCACTGCTGTAAAGTAAAAAAAAAAAAGAACCAGCACTTTGAAAAGAATCGCGACAGAGCAGAGTTTCTTTGTAGAGCAGAGTGTGTGTGAAGCTGGGGAGGGGGGGGTGTAAAGGCGAGAGAGTGTGTTGGTGTGTGTCGGTGTCTCGGTACTCGTAAACCAAGACATGCTGGTTTTTCAAGTAAAAATTTACTTAAAAATCTTTGCTCGTCTTGTGGAACACTCGTAAACCGAGTTGCTCGCAATCCGAGGTTCAACTGTAGTTTGGTATTTGTTTGAAATTTGGTCAAATCCCTAACATTTGCCATGAAAGGTTGAAGAAACAAGGATCCAACCATGCTATATTCAGCAGTACAGCATGCCCTAGAGAGTGATAATGCTTAAATATACACTTCCTAGCAAAAAAAAAAGGTTTTACACTCTAAGACATGGGTGTCAGCTCTTATTCAGAAGGGGCCAGTATGGGTGCAGGCTTTCATTCCAACCAAGCATACCCCTGCTAAAATTTTGTCTTACTGGCTTTAGCTTTGATTACAGTGCACAATGTGGTGGTCATTACTGAAATATTACTGGGACCTGTCACCTGTTCGAGGGACTGCAAGACCTTGTTACACACTTCCAGTTGGCTGTGAGGTTTCTGGGATCAAGGGTGTTCAGTTCTCTTTAGCCAGTGTCTCCACTCCTCGAGAGTGAGCTTAACAGCTAAAAGTTAATGAAGTTGTGCTCTGGGGATGTAAGCCAATGAGAAAAGAATAAGCACGGGTGAAGTTTGTTGTCTTTGGAAGATCTCTGTGAAAGCACAGCTTTGACTCCTGTTTGAGATGTATCCAAGATAGCACACCACTGCAGGGCCAACTTTGGGCCGAAAGCAGTGCATATTTTGGGCCATTGTTGACATCAGTGGTTGGCCCAACATTATATGTCAACTATGGTGACAGCTGTGGGAACAAGCTCCTGGAGACGCCGTTCTGTCCCCATAGAGGTTTATCATGGCAGACGGTAAGATACACCAGGCAAAAACACAGAGCAGGAGTGTTATGACACAGGCTGTTTCATTGATATCTATATCATGAAGAACGTTCACCTGGCATTTTCACTTATAGTGGGCCTCAACGACCACGGGGGCGATCTTGGAGATCTCTCAGGGAAAGTATGCCCTGGGAACAGAAGGCAGACTCACTTACCAGCTTTCCTGCCTCTGCCAGTCAACCCTGACCCATCTACAAAGGCTGTCTCGTTCCACACCCGCGCCCCCACTACCTCGCACCTGTAATACGCATTGCCACCAAGCAGGGAACTGCCTCTGGACCTGTACGTGCACATCCTTACTCCTTTTCCTCCACTTCTTTCCTACCTGCCTACTAAAAACCCCTTCCTTTCCCCACTTTCACCTTTTTCCATAAGACCTCGCCTCGAGTCTGTGTGTATGTAGTGTGCCCTGAGCAAAAAAACTTATACTGATGGAGAATACAGTTATTAGGGACACCCAGCACAGACCTTGTGTTTAGTCCCTAACAAGGCTGAGGTCTTACCCACTCACACGCAGTGCCAGCAGAAACCCTGAGCTCGGAGCTGAGGAAGGGGTAATATCATGGATGCACCAGTGACAGCCATGCGCCCAAATAATTTTTTTCAGGTGTGTAAAGAGGCGAGGTCACTAAATTGTGCACGGCTGGTGCAAAATCATCATTATCAATGGACCTTGGAGTTGCTCTGCTCTTGGAAGTTTGAAGAAAGCATGCAGCACATTAACATTAAGGCTTAGGCACATTAACGTTAAGGCAAATTAATGCCAGCCTTTGTGGAACAGCTGCCGAAAGGGAAAAGGCCACTTCCTTGATTTTACGGTCCCCATTCCCAGTCAGGAAAGATGTTGGATTGTCACGTTGACTCATGCCTGTGGCTGTGCCAAAAAGAAGGCTGGGTGGGACCGACTGGAAGCAACAAGAAAAGGCATAGTTATGCCAAAATATGGTGGCTGCCAATCAACCTCAACTGTACCCTACACTATCATTCACCTGACTTGTTAGTTTTGTTAATGAGGACTAATATTTATAGCATGTTTCCTGTTCATTTGTTGATATTGTTACTCTGTAGCCTGTGTGTGATTAAGCAATTAGCTAATAGTTCATGTTTATGTTTCCAAGAATCCCACCCTTCCCTTCCCCCTTCCCACCCCTCAGAGGACACTACTTTAGCTCATGGCCTCACTATGGACATTACACCAACTCCCTGATATGCTTCAGATGTCATTACATGACCCAGCTCCACTTCAGACATGTTTTCACCTTCTTTCTCTGCTTAGATTGTCACTCTGCCTCTTTGTTCTAATAAGGATCTCATGTCACCTCTATACTAAGCTGAGGATGCTGCTCCACCTCCTTACTTCCCTGAAGACATGGTTCCAGTCATCTGATTTGTGGTAGAGAATGCGACCTCCCATCAGGAAAATGAAAGAAAGACGTGTTACCACAGTAAACCTTTGGCTGCCTGGGGCTGCACTGACTGTCATCTAGCCATCACAGTCTGCCCTTGTCAAAGTCGATTACATTCTTCTGCTTGTTCATTATTTATGCTTTCAACACATCAACTTTGAGAACTGACTGTTCACTTGCTGCCTAATATATCCCACCTCTCGCTATTGTAGCAAGATAATCACATCACCTCTCAGTAGATTTAATGTTACAGCCTTTTTATGTAAATTATATATTTATACTGAAAATATAGTGTATACCATGGCGGCATGCTGGATTAGTAGTTAGCACTTTTGCTTTGCACCTCCAGGGTTGGGGTTAGATTTGGGTATATGGGTATGGAGTTTTCATGTTCTCCCCATTCTCCCTGTTCTCCAGTTTCCTCCCGCAGTTCAAAGATATGCAGATTATGCAAATTGGCATTCCCAAATTGCCTGCCATGTTTGAATGAGTTATTTAACTCATCATACACAGACGTGTGTGTGTGAACGGCAATGGATTGGCACCCTGCCTTGTGCCCAAAGTCTCCTTGGATAGCCTTCAGGCCCATGATGATATATATATACACAGTGGAACCTCGGATTGCGAATAACGCATTTCACGGGTGTTCCGCAAGACGAGCAAAGAGTTTTAATAAATTTTGACTTGAAAAACGAGCAAGTCTTGGTTTACGAGAGTATCATGTATCACGCATTCGCTCTTGTTTTGACACCGAGCGTCAAGTGATCACAACTGAGCCAATAATTTTTCTCTCTCTTGTGCTTGGAATTGTGGGTAATCGTCTCCCCTGCTTGGTCTTAGTGCTTGTCTCTTACTGGTATAATCAACATCTCCCTCTCTGTTATGTTTGTTTGTATGGACGGTGGGTGATGTTTGTACACAAAAAGTCTATTTGTTTGCATGGGGGGCAGGGCTGTGCTTGTAATGGTAGGCAATAGGCAGCGTCATCATAAATTTCACTGTTAGCCTGTCACAGGCGTTCCTCACTGCCTGCTGTTACAGTAACAGCATATTGCTATATATCTGGACATTTGCCGAGCTGCACTCGCAGCATAGCATGCAGCTTGTCACATATCTGGCTCACCTTGAAATCAAGAAGTCGAGAGGGCGAGCTCAGTCGCAACATCACACCACGACACATTTACAATTAATTTTATGCCTTTTTAAATAAATATTCCATCACAAGTCCAGGTTTGACCTGAACACTCCTTGTATATACTGTATGCTGTTTGAATATTAAATTCGTAAAAGTATAGTATGTATTTTAATAATAAAATAGCTAATATAATTTGCTACTCAGTTGGATTACATGAGGTTTTCTTCTCTATCAGTTATTGCTGACTGATTTGCCTGACTACACACTGACTACTTGAGCTGTTATAATATTTGCTCTGGTGCTGTGCCACTTGTCTTAAGTTTCCTACTGTTATGGCATGAAACACTGGATATGAAATTATATAGTGTTCGGTAAGCTAGCGACATAACAAGAAGTGTTAAACATGTTACACTCACCTACTCAGTACATAATATTATAAAGAGAACAGTTGCAAACTTTTTTTTTTTCTAAAATGTGACCCTACTGGCTCTTAACTTTCTTTTTAAATTGTTGAGAATCAGGATATTACACACTCCCAATTAAAAATCAAGATTAAACCATCAAGATTAACCCGAGATTAAAACAGAAGAATGTAATATTCCAGTACAATGTATATTTACAGTACAGTACCCACAGTACAGTACAATGTACTTATGAATAAGTACATATGTATATTTATGAATAAGTACATATGTTATTGTGATGATGGGCCTACAGCCAGTGTGCCGCATAATAAAACAACTCTTTGCTCGCCTGAAAGAAGGCACACCTGAGACATGACCACCACCATGCATAGCTCTGTAACATTCCAGAAAGGGACGGAGCATCACAATTCACCAGCATTGGCCACAGCGTATAATCTACCCTCCACCTTTTGGCTGCTTCCTATAAAAGGACTCAGTAGGGCATGTCGGTGAGTAGGATGTCAAGTACAAGGTACTTATACTGCTTTTCTTCCCCTACAGACTCTGACACCAGTGAGAGCTACTACATGTGCACTCCGCTGAGAACAAGCCAGCCTCCTGCCTCCTTGGCCCACACTGCTACCGAACTGGCCCCCTCTACCCATCGCAGCGGCTGACCTGAGCATGCTTCGTATTCTGCACCCTGCCTTCACCCCCTTCACCAAGCAAACAAAGACAATAAATGCATGCGTGTGAGTGTGTGAAAGTGCTTACCCCCATGTTTGTGTGAATAAAAGTGCACCTATATTCACTACATGTGTCAGTGATTTCAGTGCCGACTACAAGGCTTTACATTGGTGGAGAATCCGTGCACAAAATACGGACCCCGAGGACCGACACTAACCAGAACACTACCTTGGGCACCTGCTAGAGACCAGCTTCCAGCAGCAGACGGTCCTGCGACAGCTCTAGCAGTTGCAGTTTGCATGGCCTTCAAACCGCAACTGCTAGAATCCAGCAGCAAGGAGGACATGACATGCCCCTCCCTGACCCTCGGAAATATGACCCGCATCTGCTGACAAAATTAACACCCCATGATGATCTCAAGGCGTAGCTTCAAACCGTCGAGAAAACCGTAGAGTTGGAAGGCTGGACAAGACGAGAATGGAGCTCCATTGTTATTCCACTCCTCACCGGGGAAGACCAAAGATGAGATACCCTACCTCACCCTTCCCACCGATGATGCTGAGGAATATGGATGCTGTATTCCTCAGCATCATCGGTGGGCTGTTAAAGGCCGAGATCTTAGCCCGCTGCTGACTTTCCTACACACGGGCACCCCTGGAATTCCACCGCTGGGCATATGAGCCTCCGACACCACCAAGTGCGCAGCTCGATCAATTGTCCAAGGTGCCACCCGGTGGCTGGAAATAGCATGCTCTCCCTTGAAAAAAAGAAAATTATTTCTTGAAAAGAGTCTGCTGCGTTACATATCACCGCCGCAATGCAAAGCTTTTCAACAAAAGGCAGTCTCCCCACTCCCACCCATTACCTGACACTGGAAGTGCCATAACTTTAGCCCACCCCTCCGTCATCCCAGCTGGAGCGAGGCCCCTGAGCCACCTGCATGCATGGAGATGGGTGTGAGGTTCCAGCAACACACTTTACTGTGGGGGACCAGAGGTAAACATTTCACTGTTGCAGGGGCATGCCTAATCTCCCTGTTCCTCTCCTTCTAGAGAGAGATTGGCCCAGAGAGCTGCCAGTTAAGAAAAGCGGGAAGAACAAGAGGAAACGTCAAGAAGCCAGCGCAAGTCGTAGGCAGTAACGTCATAGCCAGCATGGCTCGCCCCGACCGCAGAAAACGATGCGGAAGCGGAAGGTGAGAAAGAGAGGTGCAATTTCGCACAGCTCAAGCGCGAAGTTGCGCAACCTCAAAATTGTTCCACACATGTGCGAAAGGTTGAAGGAGAGGAGGATGCGGGTGGAAGTGTGAGACCGGTAACCTACTTTAGACTACTAAAGCGCGGACTGTTGTATTATCATACCAGAGAGGAGAACGTCATGACTTACTAGATGTTCTGCAAGGATGCCGTAATGCATCTTGCCCATGCACATCCGCTTGGTGGACACCTGGGGAGAGAGATATCATCGTCAAAAAGACAGGTTTCAATGGCCATGGCTAGACGCCGAAGTGAGACATTTCTGCCATGGATACCTCGGGTGCCAAAGAACAGACCAGAAAAGGCCGGTTCCCCTCCCCCCAATTCCATTACCTATCACCAGTGTCCCTTTTGAGTGGATCGGGGTGGATCTTGTCAGCCCACTTCCAAAATCAGCAAAATGACATTAATGTTTATTGGTCATTGTCAACTATGCCACTTGTTATCCAGAGGCAGTCCCACTACGAAAAACACCATCGCAGAACATTGCCAAACCGCTCATGTTGCTCTTTAGCCGTGTAGGCCTGCCAAAGGAAAGGCTCGGGAAGGCTTGGTTTATTTCCACTCTTGATTTAACTAAAGAATATTGGCAGGTAGCCCTGACACTTAAGGCAAAAGTAAAAACTGCCTTCAGCATGGAACAAGGACATGACAGTACCGAGTCCTCCCTTTCAATGCCTGATGGACATAATGCTCCACCACCTCCCATATGCAGCCACGTATTTAGATGATGTAATCATTCACCCGGCGATTGGGGCGAGCATCTGCATCACCTCCAGGAAAAATTATATGAGACTGAGAAAAAGAAGCCACAGGAGAAAAAGTTTGGGGTGGTCAGTAAGTATCTATTAGCTATTATAGGAGATTTGTGCCTAACTCCTCTATTGCAGCACCCCTCTTAAATCGCCTCAAAAAGGACAACCAGAAAGAGTGCACTGGACATGAAAGGCTGAGACAGCATTTGAATGCCTAAAACCCTACCTCACCAGCTCCACAGTCCTTGAAAATCCCAACTTTTACAGACTGTTTGTCGTGCACACGGACGTATCAGAGACAGGGGTCAAAGTTGTCGCCAGCAATACGCTACCATAAAGAGAGAGAGGTCCTTGCCATTAAGTGGTTGTTTTCAACATTTTGATTTCAATTATGTTCAGGTTAAACTTCAGGCTGTTTCATTCAATTCTGTCCAGCAGTCCGTTCAAGACATGGCCACAATTTGACACATATGCAGTATGCCCTCAAAACAGTTAATTGCAGACTTACAGTTTATAATCTGGTATATACCTTCTAATAAGTTCCCTTCTACTCAACATTTAGTTTTCAATTATGGTGAAGGTTTAAAGTTTTTTTTTAATTGGTTTGACGCAGTTTTCACAAGCAATTGGTACATTTTCAAAACTCTTAGTACTTATATCACAACAGATCATCAAAAGTGCACTTTTTTCAAACATTTCAGCATATTTTCAATTGGGTTAGTACAATACACATAATCACAAAATATCCTTTTCACTACACAAAATAAGTGTTTCATCTAAATAAATGTTTCGTTCACAGTAACTGCCTTTCATAATGTTATCACTATCAAATTTTTGATTTGCATCTCTTATTATTCAGTTTAATACATTTGTCTGTCATTTAATTCAACTGATCTTAATGTTTAATCAATGAATCATTCATTATGTCCATGGATTTTCAAATTGACTGATTGTTGTATGGTCATTTGTAAGTTACAAATTGCTGCAGGAGCTTTCAATCAAATACTAATTACTAATTGTTTCCCCTGATGATCATAATTAGTTACCATATAAGTAGAACTTTGTTTGAGACTTTGCACTTTTCAAATATGGAGCAGGATAGACTCGTAGGGAGAGGAAACCTTCATCGAAGAGGTGGTGGTGCTCCTCGACAGAGAGATGGTCTTCAGAGGAATGTAGGCAGAAGACAACGCACCATCATCTCTAGTCCGAGTCATCGTTGTTGACCATGTGGTTAGCAGAGGCTTTACCATGGCTGAGGCTGCCAGGTTGGTACAGTCTAATTTACAAAGGTCAACTGTCAACTCTATTATCAGAACTTTTCGCCAAGAAAACCGGTAAGTCTGCTATAGCAAATTCACTTCTAAAATATAGTACTCTCTTGTATAGATGAACAACATGTAATTGTCAGTTTACAGTAATGTAATTTGTAATACTACAATATTGACAGTATATGGTTGTCCTCAGAATTCAAAGGAGACAACCTGGTGGTGGTCGCCCACGTGTTTTGACTGACCAGCAGGAGTTGGCTGTGGTGGAAATGGTCAGGGCAAGGAATGACATACGGCTGTCTGAAATCAAATAGGCTATTGAGAACAGCAATGACACCTTTGCCAATGTGCCTTCAATTAGCCTTCCAACGATTGCCCGGGTTTTGAAGAAGCACCAGGTTTCCATGAAACAAATTTACTTGGTTTCTTTTGAGAGAAACAATGTCCAGGTGAAACAACTGCATTCAGAATATATTCAGGTACAACACTAAACTGGCATGCAATTACTGTAACAGTACTGACAACTATTATTTGTAAAAAAAAAAAAAAAACTAACCAAATTATCATTTTAGAGGGTGATGGAGCTGGATGCTGCTGTGAATCATCACAAGTATATTTTTGTTGATGAGGCCGGTTTCAATCCGGCAAAAACTAGACGCAGAGGACGTAACCTTATTGGACAAAGGGCAAACATCCAAGTCCCTGAACAACGTGGGGGAAACATCTCAATGTGTGCAGCTATATCTGGGGATGGTGTGGTAGGCTGTAGACCAGTTCTAGGGTCATACAACACTGAACACCTGATCGTTTTTTTAAATGAGCTTGAGCAGGCCTGTCAGGGAGAGGACATCATCTATGTTGTTGTGTGGGACAATGTCAGCTTCCTCCATGCACAGCTGGTTCGGGAATGGTTTCAAACACATCCTCGCTTCATGACCCTCTATCTTCCACCATATTCCCCTTTGCTCAACCCAACTGAGGAATTCTTCTCTACATGGAGGTGGAAGGTGTATGATCGCCATCCTCATGATGACTGCTTTGTGAATCTGATGGTAGAGTGTGCCAAGATGTCACAAAAGCTAAATATAAACATAAATATTGGAGCCAGTTGGAGCCAGTTGGAGCCACCTTGTAGCGATTTGGCTGAGCCTGTCAAGCTGCACTCTAGGTGCAATTTGAGCATCATAAGTCTGTTTCCAAATTCCGTAGTGGCTTGTGCACTCAAAAGCCCTCTATCAGCAGCTTTCTCCTAGGTGAACGGGACTCGGAAGCACTCGAGTCTGGGGATTTAAGATTCAGACAGACACTACTCACTGTTATGTGGTGTGGCGGCCTCTTAAAAGGCCTAGTGGATGCTGAAATGGTGAGATTGGTAATATGTCTCCAGCCCAGGTGAGTTCTGATGGCCCGCCCCCTTGGTAGGCTTGATAGGCATGTACAGTACAACCTACATGGTGTACACAGTGTGTGTATGAGAAGTGCCTGCACTGAGTAGCCCGCCGTCACAAGATGACACTACCTACTGTTAAACAGTAAGGGGAGACTGTTACACAGGCACCAGGCCAAACAGAATTTAAGTTGTAAATATGTAGAGATAATTATATAAATAGATAAATAATAGATGACTGAAGAGGTTTACCTGTGCCTCCACCCACATGCAGATCCTGATGCCTGCATGCTACCATTACCTGCGGAAGGAGTGTGTGGTCAACTCGCTCCCGTTACTCACGCTGCTACTTTTATGACTTAAAAGTTGATGATGATGCTGCTTTCTGCCTACATTCAAACAGAATTTCTGTGTACAACCACCACTATATAGATATTGATATAGATATTCATAAATATATAGAGTATAGGTTACCCAGGGCAGATACTAACTCCTGTGTGCAACCATTCCCTGCAAATTGAGTTTGCGGTCAACTCGCTGCTGTTCCCCAGACGTTGTGACACGCTTACAGGAGGACATAGAGAATGATGATGTCTACCGTTACATTCAACGAGGAACACATGTGACATGTCTGTAATGGAACTACCAAGATGACGCTGCCTACTGTTGCATTTATGATGCTCACAGCAACCTGCCTCTCTCTGCAGATGAAGAGGCCGCTCTCAGGACTTAACGTTTTTTAGGCAGCATTTATAGAAGATGTTGAGGATGTTGCCTACCACTGCTTGCGGACTGGAACGACTGTGACACACTCAAAGTATGACATTACAGCATGCATCACAGTATGAATTGAAATGAGGAA
Source organism: Clarias magur (assembly GCA_013621035.1). NCBI lineage: Eukaryota > Metazoa > Chordata > Actinopteri > Siluriformes > Clariidae > Clarias > Clarias magur. The sequence goes on from QNUK01000018.1 coordinate 2,531,976, forward strand.
CAGTCGGGACATGTTCACAGTGTGACTGAATTGCCTGTTACACTCCTGTAAGGAAACTACCTGTGCAAACACACAAAGCCACAAATAAAGTCAACGTCCACCACCATAGATGGCATGCCTACTGTTAAATTCAGTGAGTAACATCTCTGACACACTCACAATCACAGGTCACAGTATACTGTGAAGTTCGGTAAGGACGCTTTGACGTTTCTTTTTTTTTAATTTATATATGTATCTGTATATTATCTATCTCTATCTCTCTTTCTTTCTCCCTCTGTGTGTGTGTGTGTGTGTGTGTGTGTGTGTGTGTGTGTATTATGTCACACACAAAAGTGAGTACAACCCTCATGATCTCTGAACATCACTGATGTGATGGAGGAGTAGAAGAGGATTCCAGTGGCAACCTGTGAAGCTCTGGTGAACTCCATGGCCAAGAGAATTCAAGCCATGTTGGAAAATGTTGGAAAATGATGGTGGCCACGCAAAATATTGACATTTTCACTTAGAGGTGTACTCACTTTTGTTGCCAGGGGTTCAGCTATTATTGGCTGCATTTGTAGTTATTTTGAGGGGACAATAAATTTACACTGCTATACAAACTTTACACTGATTACTTTTCATTGTGTCAAAGAGTCATTTGTCATTTATGCAGTGTTGTCCTATGAAAAGTTATAACTAAATATTTGCAGAGACGTGAGAGGTGTACTCATTTTGTGACATACAGTATATATATTATTCATACCTCTGGCAAATTCTGACTTAAAGTTACAGTTATTCAACCAGTTTTTTTCTTTTTGACCAGAACTGTCACTGGCTACTCACAGAAAATAATAAAACGATGTACAAGTGGCATCATTGTGGAAAATAATATTTATCTGCTTTTATTTACATTTGAACAAAAAGTGGCATGTTCAAAATTAATTGTACCCTTTGCAAACTGTCACGGGCTATGGGAAATTCCAAAGTTCCATACCATTCCAAATAGTCCAAGCTGTTCTAAAGCTTCCTAATTACCCTGATCCATTGGGAACAGCTGTTTTAATCAACGCAACAAGTGAAAAATAGAAGCTCTCTGCTGTTTGTGGACAGTCATGGTTAAGACAAAGGAGCTCACTGAGGACCTGCGGCTGCGTGTTGTGGCTACTCACAAGCCAGAAAAATGCTATAAGACCATATGTAAATGTTTTGAAGTTCCAGTGGCTACAGTGCAAAGTATTATTAAAAAATAAAAGATGTTCCTCATTTTGGCCAAGAAAAATCTTGGCCAAAAGTGACACCTTTGCTGGGCAGGAGGATGGTGAGAGAGGTAAAAAAGAATCCAAGGATCACCACCAAGGCCATCCTGATGAATCTGGGCTCTGCTGGTGGCAACATCTCAAGGCAGACAGTCCAACGGACACTGAACACTGCTGGGTTCCACAGACACAGACCAAGGAGGACACCACTTCTCCAGTTAAGGCACATAAAAGCCTTCTTGGCCATTGCTAATGCTCATCTAGACAAATAAGAAGACTTCTGGTCTTCTGCTTTATGGTCAGATGAACCAAAAATGTATTTGTTTGGCAACAATGATGTAGCCTTTATTTGGCGTAAAAAAGGAGAAGCCTTCAACCCTAAGAACACCATCCCCACTGTCAAACAACCAGTAGACCAGGCAACCTAATCACAGTAAACAGCACCATGAAAAAGGAGTAATATGTCAAAATTCTTAACATTAGGCAGTATGCAGAGAAACTTGGCCTTGGCACCAGTGGATATTTAAGCACGACACTGACCCAAAACACAAGCAAACGTGGTGAAGAACTGCTTAGCAGACAAAAACAATTACATTTTGCAGTGGCCCAACCACAGTCCTGACTTAAATCCAATTGAGATTGAGAATCTATGGAGAGAGCTAAAGATCAGGGTGAGGGCAAGGAGACAAGAGTTCCTGAGAGTCGGAGCACATCGCTAAAGATGAATGGACAAAAATACCAGTGGAGTAATGCAAAAAGCTGGTCAGGAAGCGTTTGATTGCTGTAATAGCCAATAAATACTTTTCTATTGATTATTGAGTATGTAGGGTATGTATAATTTTGGACATTCTACTTTTGTTCAAATGTAAATAAATGAGTAATATTTTTTTCCACAATGATGCCTCTTGTACATTGTCTTATTATCTTCTGGGAGATGCTTGTGTCATTTCTAATCAAGCAAAAAGTTGCTGGTTGAATAATAGTAACTTTTAAGTCAGAATTTGCCAGGGGTATGAATAATTTTATATATACAAACATAATTTGTTTATAATTTTTTTTTAATTCGGATGGTGGGCATCGAGTGATGGACTGCAGGCAATGTTGGCAATTATCAGCTTTTATGTACAGAGGGGCCCAAAATAACTTTAATGTTTCCTATTTTAGTAGTCACACCAATTGTTTTTGTGTGTATACATTTTGGGTCCGTCTGTTTCAAACATAAACTTATTTGAACACTCAGAACAAAGCAGCTTTAAAAATGTTGGCGTATAAAATCTATTTGTTTGTGACTTCACTGTCACACAGGACAGTTTTGGAATAGAATGCAGGTCGCTCAGCTGTTGGAGTGACGTCACTGTCTGTCATACTACGCTTGCGTGAAGACCGCGCGCATGCGTACTTTAAATTGTGTGGCGGGGGGTGGTGGGGCTGGTGGGCTGATCGCATAGTGACAAGAGCCTGGTCTGAAGAACACTAGCTATTATATACATACAGGGTCCTGCGTAGATGTGGAAGCCATTAGTTTGTACCCTATGTAGTGCACTTATATAGATAGCAGGATGTTATTTACTTTTATCCCACAGTAATCTTAGTGGAGCTGCTGCAACTGTCTGTAACAGCAACTATACAACACTGAAAAAACACATAGGTAATAATACTGTTTATGAGTATGTTCGGTAAATAACGAGCTTTGTGCGAAAATCTCGCGATATGTGTGCTAAAATCAACAACAACAAAAAAAAAAAACAATCAGCGATCTTTTCTCGCGGACAAAACACGGTTGTCATCTATCGAAATCATGTTCCTTCTTTTAATTTGTGTGTGCTTGTGATGCAGTGAAGGTTCAGGGGCCATCTCGCTTTCTTTTGCTGCTAGACACAATACACCACTTGATTTCCTTTCGTCACAGAGGTGAAACATAACATTATTTTCCCCAAACTAAAGCACACGTCGCACGTAAGTAACATTCGGTTCTTCGGTAAAGCTTATGTCTCTGTGGTCAGTAGTTATGCGATAATAAGGTCACGTTTAACGTTACATTATGTTATTTGTTTCATTATGACTTCAATTTGATGTGCTACCGAATAAATTACTTAAGAGATTGCTCGCTTGTAATATGAATCCCACGAAAAGTGTTTATATCAGTGAGTGTTCAAAGTCGCCTGTCCTGGTACAAGTCAAGTTATATTGTCAGTAACAGCGGCGACTCTGTCAGAGCTAACCAGACTGCTAGCTCATCGCATTAATGCTTGTTTGTTTCCGTAGTTAGCTTTAGCTTGGTTCCAGCCAGCTATGGCTGCGCTCTAACATGCGCAGTCGGCCTCGAAATAGAACGCGTAACAATTACCGTCCTGCACACGCACTACGCACTAGTTCGGCGCCGGTCGTAGGCTACAATTACGCATATTGGGACACAGCCCATGGTCTTACACGCATACACGTCCACCAGTGTGTGTGTTTAATATTAGGTTAGCCTGCTTAAAGCACATAGGCCAACCTCTACAACAGCGGTACGTATGCGGTTTTTCTTAATTTTCTAATCGACCTGGTAATATAGCCAAGAGAGACGATACGTCATTAATCTTTATAAAGTGAAAGAGTGCTGTGCTAAATCAGTGAGCAGTTTAGCAAGTAAAGTAAGTATGTTAGCTCGCGCAATTCTGTAGCCATAGAAAAAGGCAGCTAGATAGCTAACGACTCATGCTAACTCAGTGTACCTTGCTGGCTAGTTGAAATAAAACACGCTGTTCTGTTTATCTGTAATGAGACGCAGTATGTCGTTCGGTGTGTAATCCATGTTTGGTGACGCATGGATTTGTAAAGAGATTTTTAAAACAGTTTTGTTGTTGCTTTAGCGAGTATTAGCTGGTAAGTTAATAGCTAGCTTAGCCTAACTGTCTACGCATCTACATCTATGTAACTTTATTGACAAAATCGCAATAACGTCGATATTTCATTAACGTGTTATTGTGCGTCAGGGTCAGGCCGTTTTCAATTTCTTTATCCTGCTCCGGTTGACACGAGTGTGTTGTCGGTATGCTAACTAGCCAAATACGCCAGAGAGTGGGCCGGTGTAAGTTAAGTAAAACAAACTCTTACCAGACACGATAAAAAAACGATTGTTGTACTATTTAACAGATCATTGACTCGAATCGCTAAATAATTCGGTTCAGTGTTTAGACATGACGAGTAACTCATTCACGAGCTACAATAAACAAAAGGCGACTATAATCGTTCAGGCCTAAAATGGCCTTGATCATTATGTCGCATTTGGAGAAGACGCAGTTCCAAGCAGCTCGATATTATTTATTATTTAAGTCTGAACTCAACACCAGACAATGCTTAATCGAAGGAACAGGTTTATTAGCATGTCCAGGATTGTATTTTTCGGTTAAATACAAAAACACAACAGGCACGGTAACCGGAGCTGGAGTGAAAACAGAGGGGATGGTGATTGCTGCTTTGATCGGACGGGAATCGTTTTTAATAAAATCGGTGTAGCGGTGTCTGCACTTCCGGGTTTCAACCCGGAAGTGAAGACAGCATAAACTGATTTTTTGTTCTAAAACGTATTCAGTATGATCAATAAAAAAATGACACAGCTTTGATTTCTGCCGCTCAGTCGCGTGAGTCGTTATTGTTTCGTGTCATGACGGCAGGTTAAGCTTTTATCGCGGTGCACATCATGATGAATTTGCTAAACCGATTTAGGACTGGAGTTGAAGTATCGGGGTAGCCTCGATGTCTCTCATATCTTGGAAAATGTATTACAGGGCCAATGTTATATTATTATTATTGGACTGGCCTCCTGTAGCCTTTTAGCATTTTAGCAATTTTTTTTTTGCTTTTGTGTTGAGTGTTGTGTGTATATATAACGTTTATAGGGCTCAGAATTTTTCAGTATAGATTGAAATATCCTTTCCCAGCACAATCTAGGCAAAACGAGGAACTGAGTTTTATATCATTATAACCAACTATCCAAAAAAAAAAAAAAAAAAAACTGAGCAAAAAAAAAAGGAGGGGGGTGTCATGTATGTAATCTGAAAATCCAAATATGCAATTTGAAGTCTTAAGGCTTCCATATAGGTGCATGCATGTATATATTGTTATTGTCACTTGGGTGTTAAGGGCTTTAACTCGAATACAGAGGGATATACAAGCATAGTATTTTAAGCATTAAAAATATCATGGTTATTTACAATTTATCCAAAACTAACACATGTCTTACAACAGACAGTTTTATTTTATTATCCTTATGAGTAATCTGAAGATTAATTATTTTATTGTTATTATTTATCTGCATCCAGACCAGCCATGTCTTTAGTAATAGAAGACAATAGAAGTCAGTCAGCTTTTTTTTTTTTTTTTTTTAAATTTTTTTTACAGTCAGCAACTATACACCAATTTTGTTGACCTGGAAGATCTAAAGTTCAGAGATTTTTATCTCTTATGACCACAATAGATGCCTGTCAGTCAGATTAACTGTAAATACACTGGCGTTTAGTTTTAATGCCACAAGAACACAGATTGTAAAGCAGCATCCCAGGCACCCTCATTTCCACAACTGAAGGTTGAAGTTGAGTTGCAGCCCTTTTTTTTTCTTTTGTATTTTCTCCGATTTTTTGCCCTTAATTTAGTTGTGTTAAATTCCCACCTGTCATTAGTGTGTTTCCCCATCAAATCTACTACTACAGTCAGGGAGGGTCGAAGACTCGTGTGTTTCCTCCGAACTATGTGATGCCAGCTGCATCTTTTAGCACTGCTTGCTCACTGCAGCATAACACACTCGGAGGACAGTGCTATCCGCTCCTTCCGCTTGTGTGACCTCACAGACATCCATGACTGGCTGTAGAGCCATGATTGATGTGAGAGCAAAGTACCTTTCATCCCTCATGGTATAAGATCACAACTCTCCAGGCCTGCCCTCGGCTGCGAGAGGTTACAGCGTCACCCGGGAATCAAACTAGCAACCTCCAGATGATGAGGAATTGCAGCCATTTTAAGGCTCTTTATTACTCTTAGTATTATATTCTTGCTTTGTTCCCCATAATGCATTATGAGTGTTTCAGGTTTAAGACAGCAAAGCAGCTTATTTATTTTTATTTTTTTTAATATTGCGTATAGAGCACTCCCATATACAATTTGGATGAAGAGATATTGACCTCTGGTATCAGTTCACACATCAGACCTGGGCAGAAGATGTAGTTTTTCTAAATTGGGACTGTGGAATTGCTTCTTCAGATATTTATCTGGTTCTAATTTGATGTTTGTTATATTGTTGAATACAGTTTTATTTCTGCCATGGAAGAAACGTGTGATGGTGTGATGATGAATTAAGCATACATTCAGGTTGTAAGTTTCACTTACTGAGCATGAAACTATAGCTTCAGGTCCAAACGTTTTTTGGTTTTAAAGTCCATCAGTTTACATATAAGTTAATAAGTAATTTGTTTTGCACCGCCATTATAAGTGTTTTCAATTTTACTGAAATTTCCTTCGCTTTTCTCTCCTCCCTTCCATTCTGCTCTTTTCCAACAGTTGTCGTTCTAGGCTGCCGGTTGGGGCATTTGCACACGGCTGGTAAGTGAACATTTAATAATTTTACCTCTGTAGATGTATTCCTTAGTCTCAGGTCTGTCGACCATGCTTATCCACACACCCACAGTGAACCGGATTTTAAAAAAGGGTTTAAAAAGTGTAACTCTGATGTTTTTTCAAATTCTTGTAAAATTATGAAAATTATGTACTGTTAGGGAGCAGGCAGCACCTTCTCAATGGAACTGGTTAAGGAACACAAATGGAAGTTGCTGTTGTCCAAACAAAAACATCATGTACAAAACCATTGGAGCTGTTCTACATGATCGACCCTTCCCTGAATATGTATAAGCATATCTTTTTAAAAACTATTCTACATAAAAAATGCTACAACATTCACTCATAAATAAGCGATCAAACATTTGTGAACACTTGCAAATTTCTTTGTTTTTGTTTAGTGATTTTTTTGCATTCTACAACAATACTTGGGATTTCAAGACTATGAAATCCAAATAACACATGGAATTGGGTAATTGTGTAACAACAATAGTTATTTTTAGACAAGGAGTTCAGCTATTCTGGAAAAGTTCTTGCAAGAAGAGTATCGGCATTTGCAAAACCCATCAAGCACCATGATGAACCTGGCTCTTATGAAGCCCTTCTCAGGAAGGCAAGAACAAAACTTACCTTTGCTGCAGAGGAGTTCATTTAGGGTTACCAGTTTTAGAAATCACCAATTAACATCACCTCAGATTAGAGGCATTATGACATAGCGTTTGTCTAATATAAACCTTATGCTCACTTTGTGGTTTTTAGCACAGTACAGTGTGAGACCAATTTGAGGCTTCATGTTTGTCCTAACCAATAGTTTGAAGAAGCTGTACATGCACATACCTACATTCATTAAATGAGGCTAATAATTATTACCAGCCCAAGACACATTTTTGCAGCCAAAGATGATAAAAACCAGCAGTTACTGGAAAACCTCCTAATATGGCAACACCACTTGCTTCCCTTTGTACAACATGACCAGATTTATTCTGATTGGCCGTTTCTTCTCCAAAACATCAATATCTTGTCCCTTTAAAACTACAAACTGCAATTTCGCCATATTTTGGTGTATAAATTAATAGATCCGCGAGGTACGGCATGTTATTATCCAAATCAAATGTTACATTTTTATGTTTTACATTCATAGTGTGTTAAATCTTTAATCGCTCATATCCGTAACACCACTTAATCGGTTAATGAGTAACATCTACACTGTAATGAAACGGACAGTACATTTGTTCTAACCGCAAATGTTTTGGTTTACATAGAAACCTAATTCACCAGGCTAAAACGTGATTGCTAATATTATATAACACTAAATGGCAAAAAAACATTTGGTGTTGAATTTAACAATTAATTTATTTATTGATTTTATTATTATTAACTGCAAGGAGTATATTTTTAATTTCAGAAGTTTCGTGCCTTTTCGTTCCAATATTTGTTTATTTGTATCGACGAATTTCTGATTCTGTAAAGATAGGTCATCATTTTTGGAGCAAGAACCAATAAACTTGAAACACTCTGGTGATTACAGAAACTCCGGGGTGTATAATCGTCTAATCTTCTGAGACTTTGTAAATCTCTCTAGTTTGTAAATCTATCACCGGTTCTTGATTACATGCTTCAAAGGCAAGGAGAGAAAAGACAAACATTGCTCATCACCAGGACAGACAGTTTGTTTGTGCACGTAAGTTTCAATAATCTCTGTTAGGACCTCGGCATTAGGAGAGGTCTTGAGTAATCGGCGAGTCGAGCTGGGACGACGAGAATAGTTCAGTCTATCTATTGATCACACGGATGCTTCTGATTAAACCAGATTAATGTCTCTGGCCAGAGTTTCTTATTTCCCAGCACAGAAATCTCAACGCAAAGCTAGTTTATTAATTAAAATTTTTAAAGACATTTAAGGCATTTTAAACAGCATTTGAATATTTTACATAGTTTATATTAATTTACGGAGTACAGAGTATGGTCTTGTTGGTCCAAATCTTAAACAGCCTAGTGCACTAACAAATAGTGTACCAAGCAATCAAGACAATTTGCTTTGAATTTGCAATTTGCTTAGTATTCTCACTAAGCGACCCCCACCTTTTTTAATGTATGTTAAAGTATTGTTGTAATTGTATTACATTTAAAAACAACACAATGTGTCTTGAGCTTGCTTTCATTCCATGAGCAACAGATGCAGCCGCAACACCACACACATTTCTGATCAAGTCTCTGCCTGATAACCTCCAGATAAATTCCTCCTGCTTTCACGGGTAGAGTTATGTGACAGGAATGCGATACATACACACTTGGCCATGACACGGAGAATCCTGAGCAGTGGTGCTGCTTGTTAGAGATACAAGTTGAAGTCCTGCACAATGAAAAGTGTAATATTTTAGAAGTGGCTTTGTGATATGTTCAATAAATCCTGGGGTTACAAAAGTTTTTTTTTTTTTTTTTTTTTTCCAGTTTCGCAATTAAGTGGTTAAGGTTTGGAAAAATAAAAAATAAATCCAAGTTGTTGCACACAACACGATGAGACAAAAGGTTGATTTGAGACACAGCCCATCCATTCTATATTAAAACTTTGTGTGTGGATTTCTTCACTTAAGCCTGTGATTTGGTTGTGACAAACAAAACATGTAGACATTTTTATGGATAAACCTTTAAGGAAGGAAAAGCTTGACATTTTTGGGGGAGAAAAAGATAAGTGTCTAAAATATATGTATCTAATTAAAAAGCTAAAAACATACGAGCATTAATGATTTAGAAGCATGTCTTTAAAAGTTATGTTACTAGAATTATGAGTAATCCTTCGTTGCTTGACAGAAGAATGATTATTAATATATTTAAATCACAGACCTGCGCTCTTTGTTCACGTAACGGGTTTATACCTAAATACACATGATGTTCTCTCATCTGATAAAGGCTGCATTACACTCCCAGGCTATGTTTAAAAAAATATATATATTGTGTATATGAAATGTATGTATGACAATCTGCAATAATGTGAACAGAGCTAGTTTCTGAGCAGGAAGGAGTGTGTTTTGGTGTCAGTATTTGTAGTGTGTGTTTGGGTGTCAGAGTATGTGTACGAATCTGACAATGTACGCTATGACATGCTTTCAAGTGTATTCTTTCATTTAAAGTAACTTATAGTGACACATAAGGGGGGATAATACAGTGAGCAGCTAAGATTTTTCATTTTAACACAGAGATGGGGATGGGGGGGCATTTATTATATATATATATATATATATATATATATATATATATATATATATATATATATATATATATATATATATATATATATATATATAAAAAACTGTGGATTATTCATAGTGAATGTCCTGTAGATAAAAGATCTTAAATAATGTGTATGGTGGATCATTGAGGTGTGACATCAACTTCCTAACCTAATCAGTCTCTAAGTTTACATAAATTCAGATTGTTCTACTCGATAAAGTTACATGTACCAAGTCACTTGGTATATAGTAGGAGTTCTATACACGACTCCTGTAGTGCTTGATGGCTTTTTTTTTCTCGACGCTGCCATAATGACGGTCAAGTGAAAGGTGGGCATCGGGGCTGATAACAGATCATCACAGAAACTTGCTGTATGCTGACCTGCAGAATTTTAGGGCCTGAAAAATACAGTTTGATACGTTTTTCTTTTATCAGCCAGACGCAACAGAAAATACTTACCCGATATGATAGTCGTAATTTGATTAAAACCCGTCTGAAACAAATACCTTTGCCACGCATGGTCATAAATCCCATCTGTTATGCCCATGTGATTTTGACTTCTTGGACCATGTACAGTATATACGTAAAGTAACTTCAAAAGCATACAGTAATTGATTACTAATAAATCTCAAAACGTTCATCCAAAACCTTTTAAAAAAAAAAGTGGATTCTGTGTGTCCATGGTGATGAATGATCTGTGAACTTGTACCACTTTTTTAAAAACCTTAAAGTACCAGGAAGTGCTCGAAACACTCAGAACATTTGTGCCACAGCAGGAAAAACCTGAACTACGTTTCTCAAATAAGGCTGAGCTTAATTAAATGATATCAGCTATTGGCTATTTAGTACATCGTAGGATCCTGATTGCCAGAAGGTCAAACTTGTAAGTTTGAATGAATTAATGTTCTTGGAGTCTAAACACAGTTTTAACCTTCGGCTGTGCGTCACCAGTGTTATGAAAGCGCAGAGTAAAATAGCGTTCACTTTATGTTGCAGTCCTACAGTTTGATAGAGGACAGGATAATAACGCTGGCACATTCACACATGCGTTTAATTGCAATTCATAACGATCATAACGATGTTTAAAATGGCTGCCTAGACGATTTTGTATAGCGATTTTTATATTCTAGACTGATGGAGTGGAACGCAGCACAATGACTAGGCAGTTTGGTGACTGGAGATGTGCGAGTGTGACTGGCATGTTGGCCGTATCAACAAAAATCGGTTGACAATTTGACATGGCTACCCAAGCTCTATGGTGGATGGTGTAGCAGATGTGTGTTGTTAAACACCAGAAACTAGTTCCGCCACTCCTGATAAGGGTTTTATCTGTAACTGAAAAGCTAGAAATTATGTAAGGTATTGCAACCCTCGATAGGTAAGGGAACGTGTAGGTAATGGAGATTATAGAAACATACAAACAAGAAATGTTGAACAACAAATGCTGAGTGCTGTGTGGACGGATTAGCCAAGAGATCACTTCATATTCCAGAACTTTCTCCTTTTCCTTTATGATAAGCACATAAAGAGTTTAGTGTTTTCTCATATTCTTGAGTTCTAGCTTCTTCTAAGTACTTGTCTTCTAAGCATTTTCTTTTTGGTGGTGGTGAATGGTTGGTCCTCGATTTCATTACTTTATTTCCCTGCCAGTCTCAATCACTCAGGAATGAAAAGGTGTGGCTTCATGTGCTGTTTTAATAACCTTATGAATAGCATTCAAGGGAAAAAATACCACAGATTATTTAGCGTTTATCATAACGCTAAAGATGTATGGAGTTCTTGTGAAAAGCTCCATTTGTGGAAGCAAATCAGAAGAACGTTTGGTTTGACGGCTTCTTGGGTTGCGCACTAAATTTAGACCTACAGGTTTAGAGGACGTTGTATAAAACAGGGTTGCATACTACATGCGTTACCTACTTTTCATTTGGTACAGTTTGATACTACTAATGAAATGAGTAACCTGTGTAGTGCTGCTCAGTCAAGAGTGTCAACATGTTGTTTTAGCTTAATTCAGTTTGCACAGTGCTCATAAAGTGTACTTGGGCTAGTAGGTTTATTCATTATGAAGTTCTCTAGTTAATTTTTAGAATTTGTAGCTGTGTTGGTTATCTTGGATTAATTTTAGTCATAGTGGAGGAAAAACAGCTTTGTTGTGTTTGATTTTATGATTCCATGTTGGTTTGTTATTAGTCTGTAGTCACAGGTTGTCAAGAATGACATAGTGGATGATGATTAAGAGATTATTTTCCCGCTCAGCGCATCGTCTGTAGATGTTTCTTGCCTAACCAGCATTTGATTTGCAGTTGGCTCCTCGCTTGTGCCGCTATGTGTCATGTTGTTTTTTTTTATATTGAAGATGTTGTAAAACTTTTTTGTTTTGTTTTGTTTAGGAGTCTTAAATATGTCTGTACAGCCCTCATGGAAGATTCAATTTTTCCACACAGCACAGTTTGCAATTTGTTCATTGTGATCGTTACTCTTTAATCATGTTAAGATCCATCACTTCACATTGGCCATTTATCATCATGCCAGTCCAAGCTTACATTACACAGCATTCTTTCATTTTTTATTTATTACTTTAAGAATGAGTGTATAAATCAGAGTTAATGATGACCGGTTCAGATGTGACCACTATACCAATGTTGTTTCAATGAGGCCATAGGAGGTTTTTACATTAGGGCTCCATTGTCCCCAAAGTCTTCAGTGAGAACACGATCGTTCCGTGCTCATGAACCCGAGTCCGCTCAGTCTGCTGGAAAAGGTATTCCCGAGAATGATGCAGCATATACTCAGTAGGAAGTAAATGATACCCGAGAACGAAAGTAGATTGCTGTTTAGATGTGACGTCATCATTGCCATCGGTCTCCAAATTCTCTATGTGCGCATAGTCATGTCCTCTGTCCTACACAGCCAAAGTTAATAAAGTAGGAAGACAAGCTAGAGGGTTACTCTTAACATTTTTCCCGGGATATGATGATATAATGGTTGATAATTGATGAATATTACATATATTGGGCTTAGTGCAAAGGTTAATTTCGTCTCTAATGTTTCAATGGTGGCTCACAAACCATATAGGTGCAGACCACCGCCAGCTGTAACGGAGATTGTAACTGTGCAAGCGTACCCGAGAACGGAGAACTAAAATTATGTGAACGCTCAGAAGTGAGGAGACTGCAGCAGTCTTTCTTGCACACTGTACAAATTAATCATTCCTAATTAGAACACGCCCATAGTCTGTTGTCATTCCTTCTAGGCTCCAAATTATGGCTTATGAGTTTTCTGTTCTTTCTGTCACTGACATGATTTCAACCCTTGTCCTGGAATACCCACTGTCCTTCCACCAATACAACCATTCAAACAATCAGCTATTTGAAAACCTTTCCTGCAATTCTTTTCATTGTTTTTCTTCTCAGAATGTCTCGTTTACAGGTAGTGCTATCCGATAAAGATGAGAAAGCTATTTAAGGCTTTAAAGCTTTTGAACCCATCACATCTGATATGCCATGTAGAGAATGATGTGAAAGTGGTTTAAGTGCATCTCTGAGGATGTGTCTATGTAAATCGAGCCACTGACTCTGAAATACCACTCATTTCTACCTGTGATGAATGTTCTATGGTCTACTAGCAGATAGTTAGGCCTGACAGCAGGACATTGGTGGCATTTCTGATGCTGCACATTTGAGATACCAGACCCTGACATTTGTAACAATAGTACAGGTTTAAAGATGATTGCAGGTCACTTTGAAGTTTTCTGTGTGTATTTATAGGAGTTGTATATAGGAGACCACAATAATTCATTGGTATGGTGTAGGGCCTCCTTCTGCAGCCAATACATCATCAATTCGTCTTGGGAATGACTGATACAAGTCCTGCACACTGGCCAGAGGGATTTTCAGCCATTCGTTTGGCAGGATAGTGGCCAGGTCACTACGTGATGTTGGTGGAGGAAAACGTTTCCTGACTCGCTCCTCCAAAACACCTTAAAGTGTCTCAATAATATTTAGATCTGGTGACTGTCCAGGCCATGGGAGATGTGCAACTTCACTTTCATGCTCATCAAGCCACCCAGTCTTGCTTTGTGTTTTGGTGCATTATCATCCTGATACACAGCACCGCCTTCAGGATACAATGTTTTAACCATTGGGTGCACATGGTCCTCCAGAATGTTTCGGTAGTCCTTGGCAGTAACACGTCCATCTAGCATAAGTATTGGGACTAGGGAATGCCATGATATTTCAGCCCAAACCATCACTGATCTACCCCCATGCTTCACTCTGCGCGTGCAACAGTCTGGGTGGTATGCTTCTTTGGGGCTTCTCTTCTCAACGTACATTGACCCTCTGGAGCTCCCAACAAACAGTTTTGGTGGAAACATGAGAGTTGAGGTCCACATTTAATTCTGCAGTGCGTTGAGAAGCTGTGGTTTTGTGTCTTTTGGGTACAATTCGGGTTAGCACCCGGACATCCCATTCACAGGCAGCTTCCTCTTGCTTCCATAGTTACCCCTGTTGGATTTGGTTTGTCCTTCTTGGTGGCATGCTGACGTTACCCTGGATACCGTGGCTCTTGATACATCACAAAGACTTGCTGTCTTGGTCACAGATACGCCTGTGTACATATTTCTTTTTTTTTTTTTTTTTATGTGTGTGTATACACCTGGATAGTATATGGATATGCATTGTAATTTTATTGCTGAAACACCTGTAAGAGTTGAAAAATGAACATGCCTGAACTTGTTTTTCGTACCTGTAGCGTGACAGCAGTAATGCAGAGAAATAAAGTGCAAAAGCTTATGTCAGGTCAGTGATTCAGCTTGAAGTCCAACATGAAGTTACAACCAAACAGGTTATACCACAACTCTCTCTGCATCAATTTACTGCAATATACAGCTTTTCCTCCTAATATCTCACTGATTTATAATTTATGAATTTATGAGAATGTAACAACTTGGTGACCTGCATGTAATCTGTGCTTAACTCAACAAAAAGAAGATTTAAGAAATGATGTGAATACTTTTTTAAAATAAATGAACAGTGGCGGCTGGTGCAAAAAAAAATTTTGGGCGGGGGGGGGATGGGTGTGCACAAACAAAATTAAACTTTTAATATTCGCCTGTAAATAGGTATTTATCAGGTGATTATGCGGTGATCATTACTACTAGCATAAAATAAAGGCATGACTCTCATCACATCCAGTCAGCGTGTCCGCTTGCCATAAGAAGTGCTGGAAGACTGGTTGAGAATGGTCCAATCACATGAGCCCAAATATTTAAAAACAATATGATTCGCTAAGAACAAAAGTGGGGGGTTCAGGGCGCACTGTGCTGCGCCCGAAGGATGATATGAAAAGATCCAATTATAGCTCAGCCTCAGGTCACATGTTTTTTCAGGTCACATTTTCATGTCTACATAGACACTTGTTTGTCCGGCGCCCCACGTACACAAACACAAATGAACGTAATGCAGTTTAGATTCTTTTAAAATTGCAAATAAATTATGTTAAGAAATACAGTGGAATATTGTGACTAAATTACTTTTTCATTATTAAAATGAGTAATTATGTTAAATAATTAGATGTTTAAGTAGCATTCTTCTCTGCCTAACGGCCACCACTGTAAATGAATAAAGGAATGCATCCACCCCACCCCCCACCCCGCGCCCACATGTATGCGTTTCACTGTCCCGAAAACACAATGAACTGTGACTTAAACTGAAGTGAGTTGAGTACTGTAACACTACTAAGGCTTCTCTCCTGGGTGTGTAGATGCACAAAGTTGTACTATTTGTAGTACATAGTGCAAATAATGCATAAAAAAATTTTTTGGGGGGTAATATAATAATTGATGTTAATATGGTAATATTACTATTTTTGCGCAACCCCATGAACCCTTCTTTATTAAAATAAGTAATCAAGGAGCACATGTTTCATGACAAGTTCCTTCCCCATTAAAAGAGTGACATAACGGCACAATGGCATTGCTAATCATTAACAATAAAGCTACTTTAAAAAATCCTCAAGCACTAGTTAAAGCTGGACTTATGTCACTTGCATCACATCCTACACCGAAATGAAATTCATGTAACAAATTCAAATGCACTTACTGTTTCACCCCTAATATTCACCGTTTATAAAAATTATTTCTTCTTTTCTTTTTTCTGTCCATCTCTGTAGTGAATGGTAGTGTCTATAAAGGGTATGTCCCTTCAGGAGAGAGGTGCCAATGTCCATCAGGATTAATCACACTGCAGGGGGGTCACTGCGCCGATCACAGAGGAACACACTCGCCACCAGGTCTGTGCACCCACAACACACTAACGTGTGCATGTGTATTTTCTAATCTCTGTGTGAAAAGCCGTATGATCTACTTCATCACTTGTTAGAAGGAGGACAGTGTGTAGTAAGGTTTGTCATAATATTTAGAACTTTAATTCAGTGCCAATAGAGTATTATCATGATTAATACCAAAAGTATAATATGGCCAGAATGAATAAATAACTTTAAAGAAAAACTTAAAGCTTGCACTGGTGCAATTCTAAAAAATCAGCTTGCTGTTCCTATAAAGTAATTTCTTTCTTTTAATTAATATAAACCATTTTTTTTAATTAACAAATTTCATAGAGTATAGCAGTATAGTTCTTACATTTGCCGAACATCACACGTTTGCCCCAAATACGCACAAAAATGTGATGGTTGTAGCCCAATACTATATGACACAGTGTACCATTTTTAAGATGTTTAAAATTAGGGGTAGCTATACTTTTAAACAGCACCAATTTATAATTTGAAGTAAAAAAAAATTTGTCATGTATACCAACTATCGTTTGTCTTATTTTGCTCTAAGTTTAGGCTAAATTATTTTATCATAGCTAGTCATGCTAGCGATTTAGATACTGCTAGCCCTTATAAGCCAGATGTTCTACAGTAAAAAGTTTGAGAATTGCTGTTTTTGTTTGTGCGTAAACTGTCTGCTTCAGCTGCAAGATAAGTTCTAACATGCCCAAACCTTGATCGTTGAAATTGCGAGAAAGATTAAGGCTTAGGGCATGAATCAGCTTTTCACTTATTGTGTGTAAAACATATGCCAGTGAAATACAATACAGAGAATATAGTTCCTGTGAATGCTACTTTGCTTACCGCTGTATGATTTATGAAATGTTTTGTGTAAGTGTAAATCAGGTGATTGATTTAAAAAAAAAATACTTTTATGTTGTAACTACTCTGCAGGTCGCAGTCCGAACAAACCAAACAAAAAACAAATTCCCCTCCTGAACGTAGACGGTCATATACTAAAGCTTCCAAAACCCCGCCCACACCTGCAGCTGGCTCCTCGCGTGGCCACGCACCCAGAAGGTATCATCATTGTAACTCAAATCTTGTTCAAATATTATTGCATACTGTAAATAAAGAATCCTCCCTAATCTCTCTCTCCCTCTCTCTCTGCAGAAACAGTCTTTCTTTGTCTTCACTAAGTCACTCTGTATCTGACCCGGATTTGGAGGCAGCTGGTAGCTCCGGCCAACACGAGTCGCGTGAAGTCAGCAACAGCCGCGCCCTCAAACGTAGCTCTGCGGCTGACCACAACAACACCTCCTACTCGCCCAGCCCGGCCAAGCGGCCCAAAGCTCCAGCCCCCGAGAGCGCTGAGCAGTCGGAACCTGCTAACCCTACCGCTGACTCCGCCCCCGAGTCCCCGCCCACAGGCAGGTCCAAAAAGCGACGCCTGGCATCCGAACCTCCAACTAGCAGGACACTAAACAGGAAGAGCAGCACGTGCCCTGCAACCAGCTCCTCCCACAAACGTAAAAAGGCAGACGCCCCTTTTAGCTCTTCTTCTTCCTCCTCGTTTTCTTCCTCCTCCTCAGTTTTATCCGGCTCGAGCAGCGAGCAGGCCAGCCGCTCATCCAAACCCTCCAAACTGGCGTCCAAATCGGCCGCCTCGGCCAAATCTGTGACCGACTCCGCTTCTTCCTCTTCCGCCTCGTCTTCATCCTTCACTTCCTCCTCCTCCTCCTCTTCTTCTGTGGTGGTTGCGGGTGCCAGCGGCTGTGGTGCCCCGCCCTCACAGGGCGCTCGGCTCAAGCAGGGTAAAGATCAGAGCAAGTCGAGGCGCTCCCGCTCCGCTTCTTCGCCCTCTCCTCGCCGCAGCAGTCGTGACAAAGAGCACAGCAAATCCAGCACAGCTGCCTCTAAATTCGATTGGACAAGCCGCTTCAGTCCCAGAGTGAACTTGCCGAAACCTAGACTCACCCTGCCTGGATCCTCCAAACCCGAAACGCCCTCGGGGTCCAGCAAACCCGGACCGAGTGGACTGCAGGCCAAACTTGCCAGTGAGTCTCACACACTCAATTAAGGTCTTCATTTTCACTAACATCACACTTGTTTACAGAATTCACATTTACAGAACTGCTGTCCTGTTTATTTTGCTTGCTGTTGAAGTCAGTGGTATACATACCTAAGCAGAGAGTAGAATGGGTGTTTGTCAGATCAAATATGATGAAGCTGAATCTTTAGACCAAATATAATTTGTTAAAACATCAAATTTGCTTGGAAAGTCGGCCTACACTTTGCCTATTAATGTTAATCTTAACACGCTATACACAGTGTAAACACCCGAAGACTTCCCAGTGTCTGTCAATATTACATCACCAGAGTTTTTCCTAGAAGGTATCTTGGCTATCTGAGTAAATATAAACCAAGGCTACCTTCACGTTACCAGCCTGACGCAATTCTGATTTATTATTTTTTTTACTCTAATGTGACCTGGATCTGATTTTGTTCTGACTGTCTGAGTGCAAAAATCTGCTGCTTTTCAGTATCTGAGTCACTATAGCCGATATACAGTCATGCGAATGAGAACAGGCAGTTCGCAGTTCATGTGACATTTTTGTGCTAACCAGCAATAATACATGCTTATTAGAATATATTTTATTATTGGAAGTAATATTTTAGTGCTCTCCTGAGCTATAACACTGACCGCTGCACTACGTGGTCTGCTGTTCTAGGAAAATGGCAAGCTGTGATGAAACGTTGTATATTAAAAATCAAAGTTCATAATTCTTTTAAAGGATTTTTTTTTTGATGACGATACACAGTTAGTAATTGTTTAAGACTGATTTGCATGATGATGAACAGCCTGACTAACCTAATTTCCCTGTTCATGAACAATACAGCTATACAAGGTAACCTTTTCACAATACCACCGTTTTTCTTTCAATACAGCTGTCATTTTGTTACCTTCTCTCTCTAGACAGAAACACTATATAAATATTGTCTAGAAAAATTATGATCATAAATGTTTTCGCAGAGCGCCTCACTAGTTGGAAAGATACAGTACCTAGAAAATATTTGGTTTTTACTGATTAAACAACTTGTAATTTGGCAGTTATTACAAAAAATAAAGTGAAATAGCAGTAAATTACTAACCCCCTCTCCCCCCCCCCCTTTTTTAACAGCACTTATAATATAATATAATATAATTATAAGTTAATAATATAATAACTTGCTGTATTTGCTAAGAATTCCTCTAGATTTTATTAAGGACAATAACTTTGTTTGTTTAATCATTTTACACTTTCATTGCTAATCAATAATATTGTATACATCATACTAGCATTAGTAGTAAAGAGTTTCTAGAAATAGTTAAAAGGTTAAAGTTAATAATGAGCTGATCGGCTGTAATGTAATCAGTGATGTTATTTCAGGTTGAAGCCCACATACATGTGCTGTCTTTCTGTACAGCAGAACTCGCTGCCTAACTGCCTAACAAAGAAACCAAATATTCCTCGGATTAGGTTCCGGTTGAGTATCTTACGGCTAGTTTATGCTAAGTTGTACTTCTTTCGTCGTCAGCTATATACAAACTCCGTGTTTAAACTAGATTATTAAATCAGTCATAACGCCACTTACTCAACTTTCAGATTCTAGTGTGTAACAGTGCTCTCAGTTTGGGTATTTTACACGCCCTCACCTCGGACTGCTGCGGATGTGTTTGTTTCTTTTTATTAGCACCAGAGTTTCGGAACATATAAGACAAAATGGTTTTAAACTTCCCGTAGGAAGACTAAACATGCATTGATCTGCCCACACGTTTGTGACGGGTCAGTTTTTATAGTGTACTTATATTTTATAGCCTTTTGTTGAGTAAGCCGTGCTGTGCCGTTTGTTTGTGTTTTCTGAATATTTGGCCGCTTTGTAGATGCATTACAGTAGTTTGTGTCTTCTGTGTACTGTGTATTTACGGTAAACTATTGCATGGATTGGCTCTGGTGATTGACGTGTTTAGCCACGCCCACCTCGAGGGGAAAATACTATTATATTAACTATGCTATTATATTTGTCCAAAAAAAGCGCTGGTTGCTGTGATGTGATCTGGCACAAAACTGCTCATAGCCTCCCTTCTACTGGAAGTGATCATTTAATTTATGGCGCAGATTTAACTTCAGGCAAATACCGAACGACTGGCAAAATTAAATTCGAATTTTGAATAAAAATTGGATTCAATTAAATTCTGTCCAGCCAGTGATGTGACTGAATTGGCTGGACAAATGTACAGACACAAATTTTTTCTGATACTGGTTTCTGGCCTTCAATCGAAATGAAATGTATAAGTATAAGAGATTGAAAGAGTTCTGATGATGTACAGACAAAAAAAAATTACTTTATTTATGTAACATGTGCTGTTAAAGTATTTTTTTTAAGTATTTATTTATTTTTAATATAAAGAAGTCACTTAAAATTCTTTTTCAATTGACATCAGTGATGTCTTTCAAGCGCATCATTATTTTTATAATTATACTGCTGTTACACAACTTGTGGTTTATTCATGGTCTTCATGCTCCTGGATATATATCTAAGGTAGATTAAAAAGAATTCATGGTCTATGAATCCTTATTTATAAATTTTTCTCCCACATGAAAAAAATTATATATTTATTTTTAAAAAATTTTCAGGACATTTTATTGACACTAAGGTATTATGTTGCATGCAAACATTTAAAAAGCCATTTAAGAAGATAATTTTATTGATCAGCTGGTGGTAAATCTTAGAATTCGTACTCATTTTGATCAGACTAGTTCTCAGCATCATTCTGCGGCCAGTGGCGATACTCCGGTCATGTTTTTTTCCTTACCTACACCCAACCTGAGCTGACACACTCTCTCTAATAATGCACTCTATGATGCGCAAATCAAACACCGGCTTGCTGAATCTTTAAAAAAAAAAAAAAAAAACACCATGTGCTGTATTAACACTAGACTGATAAGACCCGCGCAGACAGTGAGGGAGTGTTGTTCTCTCCTGCTTTTCAGAAGCGGGAGGATCTAATAAATGAAAAATAAAATGAATAACCAGTTCCTTCTTTATGACAAAAGCATAACGAGTTTTTACACTGGTGGCGTAAGCTCTGTGTAAACAAAAGCTATGGATACCATTCAGGGGAAAACATTACGTCTTAAATAATAAACTGTGCGTGGGTGCGTGTATGTATGTGTAATAGAGTGAAAGTATTAACTGAATAGACCACCAGAACCCACCTGACCTGTGGTGTTGTTTTCGCTAGTAGCCAGCCCCCTAAAACATGATTTCTGAACCATTGTTTCTCACACAATTTTTGTGCCGAAGGCTCCTTATAAATATCGCCATAAACAAGGTAGCTACTTGGTTAGCCTGAGGCTGATGTTGCCTAGCACCAGAAAAGTTGAGGCCAAGTGACTCCCCTGTAGAGTAAGTAGAAGTGGCATGGTGGCTTGCGTCCCACTTTGTGCGCGCGTGCGTTTGTGTCAGTGTTTGTGTCTGCACACCCCTGTCCAGAGAAGCAGGAGAAAGAACTCGCAGTTTTAGCAAAACAAAGACTTAAAAAAAATTTTTTTTGTTTTAATTACATGGGACAAACATTTTCCCTGGATGTGGTGGAAAGCCCTCTGAAATTTATTCGGCAAATAGAAAATCTACTTGTACTTGGAGGCGAAATCCCAAGCTGAAGTTTCTCCAGTCAAGGGCAGCTTACTGTTGCAAACTGTTGCATTTCTTTCATGAATGTGGAGTAAACAAAATCGTGCAGATTTTACAGCTTCACTTTGTCAGCTCTTTATAAAATAATCCTTGTTATAATTAAGAAATTAAATTTTGGACATTTGAATTAATGCTAATGTTTATATGGAAAACATTCTACATAAACTAATCAGTTTTATACTTGTTAGTACCACTGTCCGAGCTTCTGCAGAAATGTAATAAAAATCTTCTGATTAATCTGACTAGAGAATTCAGTTGCAGTTTTGTGTAGGAATAATTTAACATCTGTATTAAGCCCCTACTTGTACTCAAACTAAACTGTTCAGTCTGTTTTTTTTTTTTTTTTGTGTGTCGGCTGTAAGCGGAGAACCGAATGTCCTCAGCCTTCAGGAGTGCTACATCAGCACCCTTGTAATTTACATAGTGCGTCGTCTCTTCTGCGTCTGTCATTTTCATGGTTCAGTCTTTTGGTCTGCTGTTTAACGTTTCCTCCTATTTCGCTCAGGTTTATTCCTCTGTAGAGGCTTTAAGGAAGCTGTAGTGTCCCCTGCCTTTCCCAGAGTTCACTCTCGACTTGACTGTTACCAGCATGAATTATTAAGTGTGGCGCTAAAGCGATTATTCTACAGCTGGTGTCATTAGCTGTGTTTACACTCAGACTGAGGTGGTGGTGGTGATGAAGACTGGAAGCTCCTTTAGCTGCACACTTAAATTAGAGTAAAGTCTCTGTGCATGAAATATCTGCCTGTTTGAATTTAAAAAGGGGGAAAAAAAAGTTTATTAATGCAACAAATCAAGACTGCCTTACAGAATAATAAAAAAGGAGTTTGCTTTGTTGGTGCTGGTTATTGCTTCCATAAAGCACCAAGCCATATTCTCTCTAGAACTCCACTGCGAAAAAATTTACTTTGCACCGCAGAGTGCACTGAAAACATGCTTTTGATTTGCAAGTTTCAAACGTACCATTTAGCCCCTTTTTGTATAACGAGCTGCTATGGCTTTAGTTATCGCTTCAGTTATGCTTTATAGCAATGCAGTGGGACGACACCCTGAGCAGCTCCTGGCAGATAGTAATGTTAAGTTCAGCATTTAGACCTTGTGAACCTTCTTAACCTTGCACTGATTAACGGACACTCGTCCCCTTCTCTCGGGTCGCCATGACAGGAGGCATCGACTCGCGTTTCAGCCAAGCTCTGTGCTGCTAATAATAGATTAAAAATACGCTAAAAATACCTGTCGCTACAGTAAGTTTCAGATCGAGACTCACGCTGGGCGAGTGCTGAGGTAGGACATCAGTTTACTTTTTAAAATTTTTTTACAACTACTGGTACAAAACGTCGTTCCATATTTCAAGCGGCGTGCTGCTCCTTTAAATAAAGAACCATAAAACTAACTGTATGGCTGAGTGCACGCGGTCAGAACGTCTTCATGACGCTGCAAATTTAATTCAGTTTGTAAGTTTAGACAGGAGTCACTGGTCTCCATAATACTGTTATAGAAATCCGAGCTGTAGGTACAGTGTGCATAGTGACATGTGACCGTTGTATTTGGTCCATGTCACATCAGTAAAAGTAGATTTTGTGACGAACTAACAAAAACCAACCTATTGAGCTGTACAGGAAGGGCGAGGTTCATGGGAAGCGGAGTGTGTGCTGCAGGGCGTGCAGACATTTGCAGTGTTGGAGTTGTGTGGAAATGTTGACCTTTCCAAAGCCGCACAAATTTGTGAGGCGGACTCGGTCCGGTTTCGTGCAGAGATTTCGACTGATTGTGATGAATCAGTGTCTTAAAACCACTGAGTGGATGTGATTACAGTACACACTTTGCAAAGGTTTTAGTTTTCTGTTGATGCATTAGTTTGTGTATGCATTTTTTTTTGTTTTGTATAATCATCGGTAGTTTGAGGCAGAACCAAAAGCATCACTTTTGCTCAAATCCGGATGACCAGTAGCTGTGAAGGTGCTCTGTAACTCCTTTAACGTCCCGTCTTTGCTGTGCTGCTCAGTGTTTTTCTTTTTTTCTTTTTTTTTTTCTTTTTCCTTGCTCAAGTCATGAGTTTAAACTTTGTGTTTGAGGAACTTTCAAGGCTCATGAATTTCTTGTGAAATGATGGCGTAAAGTCATTTGGCATTTACAAACGACAAGAACGGTGATGAGATTCTTGCCGGCAGTTAAAAATCTAAATGGCTTCTTTTTAACGAAAGCTGCATGTTCCTGGATGGCAATAAGGGCTGAGGTGGCCCATAGCGCAATGCAGTCGTACCTGTGAGCATTCAGTGAGTGGATCACCTGATCCTTGAAAACTGACGAATAACGTGTCACCAACTTGCAGAAGAGACGCATCTGTCTGTGGGAAGTGTACGCTCGATTGTTCATTAACAATCATTAACAATGTTCGCTTGCACATTACAGACTCAGGTTGGACTTATTGCCACATCCCAAGTGTAGCCCTGACCTCGCGCTAAGCGATTTCCACACGTTTGGGCCACTTAATGGAGTTCCTGGGAGACCAGCATTTCAGACGTGAAGCAGGTCCTGATCCTGGCTCCGGTGTACTGGGAAACTTTTGGACTGTGATGGCATTGAAATGCTTGTGAAACGATGGCATGAGTACATTAGTGTGGCAGGATTTCCTGCACAATCACAAGTCCTGGTTTGACTTTTTTGAAGTTTCGTTTCCATTTGGTCACCATTTTAAATTGTGAAAAAAAAAAAGAGAGAGAGAAGGAATGAATTAATGACCTGGGAGTCCCGATGATTATAGTAGTCATTTAGGTGTTTGTACCTATCGAGGCTGAATAACTGCTATTTTAATATAAGCTAAAGTATCCGTCATCGTGTTGATGCCCTACTTGTTCCTCTCATATGTGTGATCTTTATCCGAGTCAGATGAACAGCATATGAGAATCTCTGATTCATGTTCAGTTCTGTTTTGAGTTAAATAAACCAAATTATGAATTAAGACATGGATACACTTCTGTTAAACATTTGCTTTGATAATTCCTGCAACTGTTAATATTCTTTGTCGCTAAGCGTTAGTGCTGACATGAACTTGTGCGTGTTTAGGTTTAAGGAATCTGTGTGTGTTTTAGGTCTGAGAAAGTCCACTAAGAAGCGAAGTGAGTCTCCCCCAGCAGAACTCCCCAGCTTTAGGAGGAGCACCCGACAAAAGACCACGGGCTCCTGCGCCAGCACCAGGTAACTCATGCTTCGCGCGGCTGTGCGTGTCTGTGAGCGAGAGAGAATGAGAGATGCTACATTAGATCATGGCCTCATTGTTAACAGTTTGTATAACTGCTTTTCTTTGTCTTCGCCCATCACCCCCCCCCCCCTATCTTTCTTTCTATCTCCCTCTCGTTTGTCTGTCTGTCTATAGTCGGCGAGGTTCAGGTTTAGGGAAGCGTGGTGCAGCTGAAACTCGCCGACAGGACAAAATGGCCGAAAACGACAACAATCAGGACGGAGCCAATTCATCTCGCACGGAGGAGACTCCGCAGGGAGCTTCAGGTGCATATGCGCGCGCACACAGTGTGTCATGTTATTTGCATAATGTATAAATCACTGCTGGTGTCCAACAAGTGTCCTGAGCACTAGCCGAAGTGCACTAGCACTAGGTTGCAGAATAAACTGGTACAGGAGCCGGAGCGCGAGAGGGGACTGTCCACTAGTAGTTAATCGTTGCAGATGGCATCGTTCTCATGAACAGATTTTTAAGAAGGGATGGGAAATATACGTGGGCAGTCATCAATACACTCGGGCAGATCGACCAGGTACACTCTGTGTGTGGGGAAACAGTGTTGTGTTCTGTGAAAACCCTAAGGATTGACCTTAACAGCAAGCACATGTTAGCATGTCACCATCATCTATGAGAGATCTCTCTCTTTTGGGGGGAAACCAACATATTGCCTTATTTTCAATGAATTACAAATGAAGATTTTTATCAAAACAAATGTAATGCATTAAAATCCTCTTTTTTTTTTTGTCAAAGTTCCTTTGTTTTCTTAAAGACAAAGCTGCACTGTGCAGAAATGATGGCAATTGGATACACATCGTATTCACCACTAAGCGTGGCATCTCAGAATCGCTAACCCTGTCAACTTGCATGACTCTAATCGCTTGCAAGCATCTGGGATTTCGGCTTTAAACTGACTTCCCAGGCATTACACGTCTGATCTTGAGAAGTGCAGGAAAATAAACACGAGTATCTTGTGATTTCAGAGTACATGCATTTTGTACCAAAAAAAGAGGAAGTTTTTTCGACTGGGAAATTGGCATAAGATCAGACCCGACTGCCATTTAGCCTTTTTTTTGGGAGAATGCTTTGCAAAATGTTTATTCTTGATTTCTATTATTTGTTAGGACAAATGAAGTATGTATTTTAAAACTGAGGTTTCAATCCCTTTCTATGTTCTCCTCGTGCTTGCTGGGTTTCCTCTGGGGACTCCGGTTTTCTCCCGATGTGCAAAGACATGCAGATTATGTTAATTGGTGTTCTTAAATTGCCCCCCCATGCCCAAAGTCTCCTGGTATAGACTCTAGTCCCCCATCAACCAATCTCTGGGTCAGGAAGCTCTTGCAATCGAAGTGCAATTGTGGAAAAACATCAGGGCCAGTATTGTCAAAGCTTCTTACAATTCTCTCAGAGAGCTCGAATCTTAGCTTAAAAAGTCCTATCTGGGAGTCTAGACTAAAAGTGATTTAGGAAACTTCACAGAGCAAGTCCTTGAGTAAGGAAAGTACAAAAACCTTCATCTTGGTGAGGAGGTGTGGTTGACCCTGTTGCTAGGGAGGATGCAGCAATTCAAGGACTGTGATTTGGTTGATGAAAAAAAATAACCTCTGACCTCTGCAAAGGTTTTGAAATGCGCTCTTTGTTCTATTATCATGTATTCTATTTTCAGACACTATACAATTTCTTCTTATACAAACATTATGATCAATCATGACTATAGGCTATACTTTATGCAAAGTTTTTGTTATAGGCTAAATATCTTAAAGAAAATTAAACAGCCAAATGTTGAAAATGTGTCGACTTTTGAAGCAACCAGTTTCCACACAGTAGTTCTCACATTTATTTATAATACTAACATGGATTAATAGGAGCAAAATGGCTCAGCTTTTACAATTTACATGCTTGCAGGAGAGTCTATTTAATTAAGCATTTTTGGTTGGTATGTAGCCAACAATCCATGACAGATGGAAGGGAGTAAATCAACAAGAAACCCATATTAGACAGAGGAGCAGTATTTACTTTTAGCTTTACGTTCAGTGTTTGGAGAATATTTCTTCTTTCTGCCATTTTGTCCTGTGCTATAGAAGCCTCTTAAAAA
Source organism: Clarias magur (assembly GCA_013621035.1). Taxonomy (NCBI): domain Eukaryota; kingdom Metazoa; phylum Chordata; class Actinopteri; order Siluriformes; family Clariidae; genus Clarias; species Clarias magur. The sequence goes on from QNUK01000018.1 coordinate 2,559,373, forward strand.
TCCTCCTCTCTAGCCTCTTGAAAGTCCTTTCCCTTCGTCCTAAATTAAAGGGGAAAGTCTAAGAAAATGTCATTTCTTAGAATTTCATCACTAGGAGCAACTTTTAAATTTAAGAAGCTTTGTGAATATGGGCCCAGATGCTTCATCATTTGAAGGAGTGTGATTTAATCGATTTATGCAAAAGTTTTATAATTAATTTAATCGTTGGGTCTGTTTTTTAATTTAGAATAGATTCACACTAAATTATTTAGATAAATTTGCAAAGATATAATAGATTAAATTAACTTTTTTTTTTTAAATATACCTCAACCTTTGCAGAAAAAAGAGGGGAGGGGAAACACACTTCCATCTCATCAGACAGTTTAATAGTGTCACTTTTTTTTTTTTACGTTTATGGGCAGTTACAAATACAGTTACATTGCCTACATTCTGCCGATTATTCGCAGGTCGTCAGGAGTGGGAGAGACAACTCCATGTGCTTTTACAAATGAATTGCAATCATGGAAGGATTTTTGGGCTACTGTGTATTGTGACGTTTACATGATGACTTTCAATCCTTTCAAGGATAGTTTTCTTACAATCCCTCAATGGCTTCTTTGTTTTGATACAAATAAAGCAAGACTAAGTGGTTAGCTCTGCTAGCACAGATGCTCACCTCGTTAGTGGGAACTTCTCACCCGTGGGTTGTGTTACGTTAGCTCGCTAATTGTGAACATGTGAACTTATTAACATGTGAACTTATCTCTCCAAATGAACATATTGATGATCAAGCATTGAGATATCAAGCATGATCAACTCGGACCTGTTTTTTGTCTTTATTCTCTTTCTCTAGCCTCCAGTTCAGTGGCTGGTGCTGTTGGAATGACCACATCTGGAGAGAGTGAATCAGACGACTCAGAAATGGGCCGATTGCAAGGTAACACTTGCTCGTCACCAGATGTCCTTATTGCATCAGAAGCTCTGACTTTTTAAAATGAATAAATTACTGTAAACACTGTTAATATAAAATGCGTGCTAGGCAGTCATAATTCACAGCAATCATGTGCCACCACGTCTGTGTTTTTTGCACCTCAGCAAAAGCTTATGTGGGCCTGCACTTGGTCCGCAAATAGGACCTTATACTGAAGCTTTTGAGAAGAGTTAGGCATGAGCGAAGATAAACAGCACCTTTTTGAAACACTACCTCACAGTGCAGCCTGCTCCTGTTTGTTTGTTTGGCCACGTAGTCAGCTGGGCAGCAAATGGCGGTTATTTACTATATATACTGATTGCTGTATTTCCTCTGTGCTGCAGATGGAAGACTCATTCTTGAATTAATTTATGCATGTGTGTGTTGTGTACAGCTCTCCTGGAGGCTCGTGGTCTACCCCCTCACCTTTTTGGACCTCGTATGTCCCAGCTGTTCCATCGTACCATCGGCACTGGAGCAAGTGAGCATCTGTTCATAGCTAATAGGGATCCCATTAATGAGTCACTACTAAGAGTCTAAATAAAGCTCATGTATTAAAAAAATAAATTAAAAAATTTTTTATCTTAAACTACAAATATTGTTTTTTTTTTACAAATTTTTTTAAAGGTAGAATTTAAAATGCATGGGTATTTTTATTTTTTAATGAACACACAGATGCAGTGCCCACAAAGTTTTCAGACTCTTTCACACTCATCTTAAAATGGATTCAAATAATTTTTTCCCCTCATAATTTAACCCACAATCCTCCAGAATGAAAAAGTAAAAACAGGTATGGGAATGTTTTGTTAATTTAATAATTCCTGACATTTCCTATTTATGCAAGTACTTCCCATCACTTGGTACACTTGGTACAAATGGTTGAAGCGCATTTGGCAGCAATGACGGCCTCACGTCTGCTTGTGAATGATGCTTGGTACAACATTGTTTTGGAAGTTTCTTCCATTGTTCTGGACAGAATCGTTCAAGCTTAACCAGGTTGAATGTGCAGGTCAGTGCACCGCCATTTTCAGGTCTCTACAGAGATGCTCTATTGATTCAGGTCCGCACTCTGGCTAGGCCTCTTCAGAACTTTCACTGAGCTTTTCTGAAGCCAACTTTAACCGTCACCCCAACCTGAGGCCCTAAGCACTATGGAGCAAATTTTCACCCAGGATTACTGTTTTTTTTTCTTCTTTTTTTCCCTGCATACATTTTTCCCTTTATTTTGACTTGTGTCCTGTCATCGAAAAACATGCCCAATGCATGATACAGCCACCACAACGTTTAACTGTAGGGGTGGGCTTTAATAAGGTAAGATGTCGTGGGCCTTTTAGTGAGGAATGGCTTCTTTCTGGCCGCTTTACCATAGAGACCTGATTTGGTGGAGTGCCTCAGTAATGGCTGTCCTCCTGTAAGGCTATCTCGTCTCCACAAGGGATGTAATTTCTAGTGACCTTTGGGTTCTTGGTCTCCTGTCTGACTTCATCCTGGATTACTCAGTTTGGCTAGGAAGCCCAATGTGCAAAGACTGTTTGTTGCAAATCTCAGTCAATCTATTTGAGGAGATTAAGTCTATAGTGCTCTTTGGCACTTTCGAAGCTGCAGAAATGTTCTTGTATCCTTCCCCAGATCTTCTGCGGTCCTGTCTCGCAAGTCGCACCAGAGCTTAATTCCAAGTGTCATAAATCAGGGCTTTTCACATCAAAGTAGCAATGCAACAATACAGTGCAATAAAGTGTTTTTACTACTTTGATATAAAAACCTAGTATATTTATCTATAAATTCTACGTTTTGTAGTGTATTTAGTTATTTTTATGAGAAACCTGACCATTTCCCTGTTTGACATCAAATCAGATCTGATTCGGAAATAGAATATTAAGTTTGAGAACAAAACACTCAAACAGCTTTTTAAAAAAATTTTTTTTTTATCTTTCATGTTGAAAACTGAATAAAGGGTCTGAAAACTTTGTCACCATTAGATCATTTGACCTCGTGTATTGTGTAGGTGTTGATCCATTTCACAGCATACCTGTTCTCCAACATTACACCCTGAGTATTATTGGATTTATTATTCCATTTTTCCTACTAAGCAGTTGAGTGTGTTGTAGGTTCAAAGGCTCAGCAGCTGCTGCAGGGTCTACAGGCAACGGGGGACGAGTCTCAGCAGCTGCAGGCAGCAATAGAAATGTGCCAGCTGTTGGTGATGGGGAACGAGGAGACCCTGGGTGGATTTCCCGTGAAGAGCGTCGTACCCGCTTTGGTCAGTCCGTCGTTCATTAGTATACTGTTTCGCTCAGCACTAAGTGCGGAGTACCTAGCACAGGGGAGAAACCTGAATGGGAAGCAGGAAGTGCAGGAGATGACAGTGCAGGGCTTTGCAGTAGTGGTGTTACACACGAGTTAATCAGTGATCCATCTAGATTCACTCCTACAGCCTGGCCCCCATTGGAGCTGTGAATTGATTGCAAAGTTTAACCATATTAGTGTGAAAAAACTATGCACTAAAGTTATTACTTTTAAGTGTGTAATTTTTTCCATTTTTGTGATGTCACAAAAATTTATATATACATTTTCTTTTATATTTTTTGGACACAATTGACGGGGGGGGGGAGCAAACAATGAGAACACAGTCTTGTGATTCTGCGGTATTTCTTTGCGTATGTGACCTTTATTTTTTTTTCTTGCTCAGTCATGTTTGTATAGTTGAAATAAAAGACGATTCAGTTCATCATGATGCCTTGATTTTGCTGAAAAAGGAAATGTTAGTCTATACTGCACAATCTTGAGCACTATATATTTTATTAAAACATAGTAAATAAAAAAAAATTGCTTAAAATGCTCTGGGTTTTAAAGCTGCAAAAAAGTCAAGTAACATCAGTACTAGAACTCATTGTAGCCCAGTTATACAAGTAAAAAAAAATTTCTGCTTGCGTTTAATTACTTATTTTATTTACATAGTAATAGTACATGGTTTATATACATAGTAATTTATTTTTTTTTTGCACAATAGTGTCCATAATATCAAAAGCTTTGAAAGAAAGAAAAAGAGAAAGAAATCATACCTTAAATTGCCTTTTAATGTAGTAGTTGAATATTTTATAAGTTTAAGATTCTAACACGGGACATCTTGGATGTAACCAATTAAGACAAAATGATTACGGGAAAATGGGCAAAAACGTCTTAAAGGGGAAAACTAAATATTATGTATCTTTTGAAACCATGATGGAATCCAAACAGTGAGTTCTGTGATCTTTGGTTTGCTAGATAAAATTCAGATCATTTGTTAATGTCTGATAGCTCCTAACAGTTTAATAAAAGCTTTTCTTGCGTTCATTATGTAGCATGTCTACATATGCCTTCATGTGCTTGAAGGGATAGTTCTGACCCCCCTCCCTCCCCCCCAAGTCTGTCTTGCATCACAATTGTTATACAAATGCATAGATGTACATTAAAATAGGTCTTTATAAGTACTTACTGGTTTTCCAGTTCTGCATAACGAACTGTGAGGTTTATCTGAAAGTACAATGTACTGTAAGTAATTTGCACTACATTCCAAACATTTGTTCTGTGCAAAAACTTGATTCCATAATTCAGCTGAGACTCGTATCAAACTACTGCAGTCCTACGGAGCTAACTCGATACTAAATGCACTTCAACTTTGAAATACCCACTCTATTTAAAGTTCAGCATGTAATGCATTTTTGCACGGAACAAGGGTTGTGGAATTTGGCACCATTTAATATATTCTACAGTTGGTGCGCAGAGCAGGAAAATGCGCAACAAATAAGACCTATAATTTATGTGTTTGTGTGTGATTTTTATATATATATTTCATAATGTTATATACATTTTGTATGCCTTTAACTCCTATAATTTGTCACTTGTGCGTTGTTGGTTATGTAAGCATATAAGGACCAGTGTTCCGCTTTGTGAGTTTTAACTTTTTGTAGTTGTGTCTATGGGTAGATTTTTGATCAGCAATCCATTAAGGTAAATGTCTTAGTGTCTTTGTGAAAAGTAAGCATGCAATAAAGTGTAAGGTGCTTTAAGGAGACTGTAGCTATACATCCTCTGATTTTCCTGCAAAAGCTTGCTACAAAATACTTGATAATGCTACGGCAAATCACCAACATTTGCAGTATGAATCAAAGACTGTTTTCTCCATCCATACTTTTAATTTAAAACGAAAACCGAAAACTCCTTTGTCCCGAAGACTCTGCCGATCTGAAACTTGTTGACTGTTACAAAAGATTTTTTGTTGGTACCATTTTTAGATTGCATTAATCTTTTACTTTATCAAAAAATCTTAAGTGCTATCTAATTCAAAATGGCCTCTTCATATGGCTGTGCCTTATGTTGTTTGTATTCTGCTTCCTCCCCCACAGATCACACTGTTACAAATGGAGCATAACTTTGATATTGTGAGTATGAGCACTGCTTTATTCAATCTTAATGCACATCATATTTCATGTATCTTGTTAAGCTGGCTATGTCGCTTTTGCAGCCAGTGTTTAGTGCTAGCCTTTAGAGGCCTTTAGTGAACTGCCGAACTAGTTATGCTTGGCTGATATGCTCTCTAAATAAACTTGCTAGTTTATTTATTAGCAACCTACATTTCAGTAGGAAATCCTGTAACCAAATGTGTATTGATCATTTTAAAGAAACATCAAGGGTTAAAAAGAGTAACTGAGTAGCAGAAATTGACATTCAGCTTAATTTTAATTTTTAGTGTGTTTTATATTTAAATTCGTCTGCTAAAGAAAAAAACGTGGGTGTGTATGTGAATTTCAGATGAATCATGCGTCTCGAGCTCTAACCTACATGATGGAGGCTCTGCCACGCTCCTCTGCTGTAGTCGTAGATGCCATTCCTGTCTTCCTGGAAAAGGTGAGGTGTCGACAAGAATCCCAAGTTGAAATATGCAGCGAGTGTCTGTGTTCTAGTCCCTAACTGGCATTCATCCCGAACCACTACTGCACTGGAGGGAGTAGTCTCAAAATAGCGTACGCCCGCAAAGAATGACAAAACGAGATTTTGAAGTGTTTGATTTTGAAATTAATTTCTGGTGCTCTTTTGTCTGTGTAGCTTCAGGTGATCCAGTTTATAGATGTGGCCGAGCAGGCTCTCACCGCACTGGAGATGCTCTCACGGAGACACAGCAAGGCCATCCTGCAGGCTGTGAGTACTGTACATAGAAAAGCCCGATAGCTGTTACCGACTCAGGTTTGCTGCTGTTGCCGTGGTTTAGCCGCTGGTAATCTTTTTCCCTATCGATTGAACTTTGTCATGAATAAGAGGTGACATCATAGCTTGCTTACTCATCTCAGTGAATGAGATGAAAATATAAACTCACCAGGGGGGTCCAAGCCCAAAGTGGATTATGATCTCTCTAATTACATTGATCATTGAAGAATAAATAATGAGCTTCCTAATGAGTTTGACTCTTTATCTGCCTGTCCTTGTCTGATTCCGTCTCCGCAGGGCGGGTTGGCCGACTGTCTGCTGTATCTGGAGTTTTTCAGTATTAACGCTCAGAGGAACGCATTAGCCATCGCCGCTAACTGCTGCCAGAGCATCACACCTGACGAGTTTCACTTCGTAGCCGACTCTCTGCCTCTACTCACTCAGAGACTCACACACCAGGTATATACACACACTTTAAACTGTGCATGTGCTGTTTTTCAGCACGGCATGAAATATTAATGTTCCTGTTTGATGTAGTGAATTGCATTTTAGTGCATCAACCTTAAGAATCCTTTGCTAGTCATTTTAAAAGTTGATTATCCACTAGGTGTTGAAAAAAAAAAAAAAGAAGGTTAAGAAAAAGTCAGATTCATGTGTAAAGCAGCATATGTGGCAAATTTACTAGTTATTAAAGTTACTCAGGTTATTTCAACACATTTTGTGAACAGTAGTCCAGATGTGTTCAACATAACATGTGCAAAGGACTATGACTAATGAAGAGACATGGGTGAATGCACATGTTATTTATGCTCTTCATGTTGTCACTGTGGATGTGTGTTAGTGTCACATAGATCACTTTCTTATGCAATTCTATATTTTGTAAAAAGTAAAAGGTCCTGATAATGTGTAATTTGTTAATGCGTCTGCTTTTGTATTATAAACCTAACCTTTGATTTCTTATTTCATCAGGATAAAAAATCAGTGGAGAGCACGTGCCTCTGTTTCGCTCGGCTCGTGGACAACTTTCAGCATGAAGAGGTGAGACAAATATTGGTTAAAGGGCAATGTGCTAAATTAAATCACAGCTTCCACACGACCAGTTTCGTAAGTCCTTTCGTTGTGCAAACGTTTGACCTTTTGCCACCTGTAGAATTTGTTGCAGCAGGTGGCGTCACGCGATCTTCTAACAAACATCCAGCAGCTTCTGGTGGTGACACCGCCGGTGCTGAGTTCAGGCATGTTCATCATGGTGGTGCGCATGTTCTCACTCATGTGTTCCAACTGCCCCAACCTCGCTGTGCAGCTGATGAAACAAAGTAGGATTTTCTGTCTCTTTCTATCTCTTACACACAAATACACACTTTTAACTTTACTAAATAAATGAATGTCATGTTGGGACTAAATGTGTGTGTATCTGTCTGTCTGAGAAGATATTGCGGAGACACTGCGTTTCTTGCTTTGTGGAGCATCTAATGGAAGCTGTCAGGAGCAAATCGACCTCGTTCCCAGGAGCCCCCAGGAACTCTACGAGCTCACTTCCCTTATCTGGTACTTTCCATTTCATTTTATATATACAGGGGTTGGCCAATGAAACTGAAACACTGGTCAATTTAGTGTTGGAGGTTTCCTGGCTAAATTTGACCAGCCCGGTGTCCAATCTTCATTGAGTGCACATTCTAACAGTAAGAGCAGAGTGTGAATTTTTAATTAGCAGAGTGATAGTCCAATATTGCAATGCACACAAACATTATGGGTGACGCATCAGGGTTCAAAAGAGAACGTTGCTGTTTCGCGTCTCAATGGCACATCTGTGACCAAGACATCAAGTCTTTGTGATGTATCAAGAGCCACGGTATCCAGGGTAATGTCAGCATGCCACCAAGAAGGACGAACCACATCCATCAGGACTTTCTGTGGACGCAAGAGAAAGCTGTCTGAAAGGGATGTCCGGGTGCTAACCAGGATTGTATCTAAAAAAAACATAAAACCACAGCTGCCCAACACCCTGAAGAATTAAATGTGCACCTCAACTGTCCTGTTTCCACCAAAACTGGAGCTCCACAGAGTCAATGTACATGGCCGGGCTGCTACGGCCAAACCTTTGGTCACTCGTGCCAATGCCAAACGTTGGTTTCAATGGTGCCATCAGCGAAAATCTTGGGCTGTGGACAATTTGAAACATCTGTTGTTCTCTGTTGAGTCTACCTTCACTGTCTTTCCTACATCCGGGAGAGTTACAGTGTGGAGAAGCCCCAAAGAATTGTACCATCCAGACCTTTGCGTGCCCAGAGTGAAGCATGGTGGTGGATCAGTGATGGTTTGGGCTGCAATATCATGGCATTCCCTAGGCCCAATACTTGTGCTAGATCACTGCCAAGGACTACCGTTCCATTCTGGAGCACCATGTGCACCCAATGGTTCAAATATTGTTTCCTGAAGGCGGTGCCGTGTATCAGGATGATAATCGCCAATACACACAACAAGACTGGTGACAGAGTGGTTTGATGAACATGAAAGTGTGCAGGCCATGGGAGATGTGCATCTTCAGTCACCAGATCTAAATATTATTGAGCCACTTTTGGGTGTTTTGGAGGAGCGAGTCAAGAAACCACCACCATCACGTAGTGACCTGGCCACGATTCTGCAAGAAGAATGGCTCAACATCCCTCTGGCCACTGTGCAGGACTTGTATCGGTCATTCCAAAGACGAATTGATGCTGTATTGGAAGCAGAAGGAGGCCCTACACCATACTAATGAATTATTGTGGTTTAAAACCAGGTGGTTCAGTTTCATTGTCCAACGTGTGCGCGTGTGTGTCCTATTTCCTGTTAACGGTCCATGACCCTTTAATTAGTGCTTCTTAGAAGATCATTCACGAATGCACGAATGAGTGCTTTAATGTATTATCTTTATATTAAGCAAATAACATGTATATCCTACAGTTTATGTATGTTTATGCACACAGCTACAGACATCTCAAGTAACCTTTGAGATTTTGTGTTTTTTTGGTTTAGTGAGCTGATGCCGTGCCTCCCCAGAGAGGGCATTTTTGCTGTAGACGCCATGTTGAAGAAAGGTAGTGCGCACACTACAGAAGCCGCAGTGTGGCAGTGGAGGGACGACCGTGGCCTGTGGCATCCATACAACCGCATTGACAGTCGTATCATTGAGGTAACGGTTTGCTGCTTATATTATTTAAGACTCTTTGCTGCTGTTACTATGTTCTAAAACCATTGAAAAGTAATGTGTAACTAGAGTAATACGTTTTAAAACCAGGTTGTGTACTTGGATACAAATAAAATGCCTTGCCGAAATACACTAAATTTGAAAACGCCAGACATATAATTTTTGAATGTCCCAATCCACCTTCATTTTCCTTTTTGCTGTTATAACCTCCATTCTTCATTAAAAGGCCTCCCAGTGCATTTTGCATTTTACCTGATGTAGCCATTACATCAACCTTATTGTTTGATTTTAGAGCTGTGCATTAGTGAAACATTGCAGTTTAAATTTATTTTGGGACAATGTGTAACAATTTCATTTGTGTATAGTTTGCCTAGGCTGCCTCACATCCTTTAAAAACAATACTGTTTATAGCCAATATTAGCCAAGGTAACTGGCATGTGTGTTAGATTCTCATGACAATTAAAATCTGTCCAATAAACAACCTAAACATCACATCAGTTTTTTTGGTGGTTAAGATGTATTTTCTGCCCATTTATTTAATTGTCCAGTGCTTTGATCAGAACAATACCTATTTTTCCACCACATTTTTCATAATTGGATCCCCTAGGCCTGTTCTGGCACAGGAGGAACAGCAGGGTTGCAGATCCTCTGGCTAATTACTATCCAAGCAATGTTCACCTCGTTCTAATTGGTAATATGATAAAGTTAGATGGTCCTATAAAGCAAATTAGAAGATTAACCTCATTATTTGTACAAGAGTAATTTAATTCAGCATCCACTTTTATCTACTTTGGGTTCTATATAAAAAGGTACAGAAACCAGCTTTGCCTTTGTTTAATTTTCTTTGCCCTTTGTCCATCAGACGGCCCATCAGAATGGCGAGGACGAGATCAGCCTCTCAACACTCGGCCGAGTTTACACCATCGACTTCAACTCTATGCAGCAGATCAATGAGGACACAGGAACGGCACGAGGAATTCAGAGGAAACCCAACCCCCTGATCAACCCCAACACTGGTATGTATCTTCTATTCGTGCGTAAACACACACGGCAAATGACAAAGCTGCTCGTCCATTTTGACGACACAAAGCTGTCCTTGCCCGATTACATGTTGCACTAGCTCGTGTTGATTATGTAGATGACTTTTACTGCAGCGATCACCTCGCTGTGTAGCAATCACTTATTTAATACATAATTTTGGATTTGTCACATCTATATTTCAGTTCAGTTTTATTTATCTAGCGCTTTTAACAATTGTCATTGTTGCAAAGCAGCTTTACACAATCAAAATAATTTAAGTTTGTATGAAATGTGAATGGGTACGAGTCAAAATGATCATATTGTCCCTGATGTGCGAAGCCGAGGGCGACAGTGGCAAGGAAAAACTCCCTGAGATGGCAACAGGAAGAAACCTTGAGAGGACCTGGATTCAACATGGAACCCATCCTCATTTGGGTGAAACAGAAAGCAGGAATTGATTTGCATTCATACTGTGTGTTAGTTGGCAGGCAGTTCGGAATAACAGTTGATGTTAATTTCTGTTAACATGGAGTCCAGTTGTTATTGAAGGGTCAGGTAGACTTGTAGGAAATTCTGGTCCTGAACTATCGAGCGACTGTAGCCAAGTCAAGTCCTCAGACAAACAGCTGTCAACATCACCCGAGGCCAGAACCGTCTTCATGGTAGAGTGAAATCGTCCCCAATCATCACACACATCCCAAAGAGACCACACGGGCATCCATGCGACGAGATCTCTAACCAGAAACGGGGCACCAGGATGAGTCAGACAGGTCCAGAGGGCAGAGGGGTCCGGATCACTGGCATCTCGGGAACGACATGTGTGGCCCGACAGAGATACGAGGAGAGGGGGAGAGAGAAGAGGAGAGGGGGAGAGAGAAGAGGAGAGGGGGAGAGAGAAGAGGAGAGGGGGAGAGAGAAGAGGAGAGGGGGAGAGAGAAGAGGAGAGGGGGAGAGAGAAGAGGAGAGGGGGAGAGAGAAGAGGAGAGGGGGAGAGAGAAGAGGAGAGAGAACAGTTAGGTATGGAAACGTTCACATAATATACAAGGTGAATGTATATTTAGTGCAAGCAGGGACTCCGACAGGACTAACTATATAACAGCATAACTAAAAGGTGGAGCCAGAAGGAAACACAAACATGAGGACTCCCTGAGATGTAAAGCAACCTCACCGTCAACAAACCTGAGTGATCAATGAGCGTGGGAAAGACGGCATCTAAATACCAGTTCAACATAATACTCTACGTCCATGAGTTCCCCAGATCTGCTCCTTTACTTATGGCAAATCTATTTACAAAAATGTTTGGCTAAATAAATAGGTTTTTAGCCTAGACTTAAACACTGAGACTGTGACTGAGTCCCGAACACTATTTGGAAGGCTATTCCATAACTTTGGGGCTTTGTAAGAAAAAGCTCTGCCCCCTGCTGTAGTTTTTGCTATGCGTGGTACTGACGAGCAGCCTGCATCCTTTGATCGAAGTAGGCGTGGCGGATCGTAAGACACTAGCAGTTCACTCAGCTACTGTGGCGCGAGTATTTTAAAATCAATGCAAAATTTCACAGGGAGCCAGTAAAGTGTAGATAAGATGGGGGTGATGTGCTTGTTTCTTCTGGTTCTAGTGAGGACTCTCAATGCTGCATTCTGAACTAACTGAAGCTTATTCATGCACCTAGTTGAACAACCAGACAGTAAGGCGTTACAATAGTCCAATCTAGAGGTGATAAATGCATGAACTCATTTTTCTGCATCGTTCAGTGACAATCAATTCCTTATCTTGGCAATATTTCTGAGGTGAAAGAATGCTATCCTGGTGATATCTACATGAGCTTCAAATGAAAGACTAGAATCTATAATCACACAAGTCTTTTACTGTTGCACTAGATAGAACAGAAAGGCCACCTGAAGTTTGTGGGATCTAAAACCCTGTTTCTAGCTTCGTGTGGTCCTATGACTAGAACTTCTGTCTTATCAGGGTTAAGCAGAAGAAAGTTAATTAGCATAAAATATCTTATATCCTTTACACATTGCTCAACTTTATTGAGCTGGTTTTTCTCATCTGGTTTTGATGAGACCTGTAACTGAGTGTCGTCAGCATAACAATGTAAGCTAATACCATGCTTACGGGTTATGTTGCCCAGAGGAAGCATGTAAAGGGAAAAAAAGCAGTGGGCCTAAAACCGAACCCTGTGGAACACCAAACTCCACTAGAGAACATGCAGAATAATCACCATTTAAATCTACATTTAAATGGTGCTTAGGAGAGGTCTGTTCCTTTAATTCCTTCATTTTCTAATCTGTGAAGGAGAATACTATGATCAGTGGTGTCAAACGCTGCACTGAGGTCAAGTAACACAAGCATCTATACAGCAATTATAGTGAAGACTTAAGCTAAATATTAATGTTTAGTTGTTTTATTGATCACCCCTCAGTGTCAGCGTTATTTTTGAGCCAGGTAATACTTCTGTTTATCCTAGCTATGTATCCTTACTTGACAGTTTCAGGCTACAGCTAGCTTTAACAACAGCTAAAACAAGTTATCCCAGTACTATCTGCAAGGGAGCAGAAATAATAATATATGTAATAAATGTTTTATTTCTATCGTTAAATAGCAATAATAATAAGTGCTGTAAAATTTTCTATTCTGATTGATCAGACGGTGCATATAACCACATGATTAGGGCAATTGATTTATTTTTAAATCTTATAATTTCAAAGATTACACAGACTGTTGGATAATGTACGTTTTCAAAAAAACCCTCTGATGCTGGACTTTTTTTCTTTTTCCCCTCTGCCGCTGTTCAGGACAGAAGGCTTTGTAGTTCCTTGTTAACATGATTAAAAGCAGCTTTTTATTGTGAGAAAATAGAAAGGTAATTACTGTCTTTGGTGTAATTTAATTTCAGAAGAGGTAACAGGAACTATTGTTTTGCACAAGTGCCACCATATTATATAAGCAATATTAAAAGAAAGGAAGTGCTGTTGTGATTAAATCTCATAAGTTTCTCTTAATATTTCAACTAATTCTGCTTTACCATATCCCCCATACACACTGTGTCTACCTGTCTACACCCATCCTAGTGACCGACAGTTAGTGTAATTAATGATTGCTAGAACACCTGTGATACAGAGTTAAACAGCCTTGTACTGTAAACGTCAATTATCTCTCTTGGAATGTCACTCATCCCAATTACTCAATTAGACAGATTACTCAGTCATAATTAACTATTCTATAATGATAAACTATACTAAACTGTGAGTGGCAGTAATATTAAAGAATCTGTCTGATTTATAAATGTTTCAGGCTTATTTAAAGGTAGAGCTCCACTGCTTAATATTAATATTTCAATTCACCTCTTAGCCAGGAGAGGAGTCTGAAACGATGCAAACTTTACCTTGTAATTATATCTGTAATTAAACATTACGATCTGTGTAAGATTCTTAATGAAATGGGGTAAACATGTCTATTAAGCTCACCAAATCTACATTGAGACATTTTTAAAGCATTATTATTTTCAAAAGTAGTTTAGCACAAGTTTATTTTTAAAGTTTTATTTGAAGGTGAAAAAAGCGTTAATAGCAAAAACCAATCCGCTGAAATAAGGCAACAAGCCAGTAAAATTATTCACAGTGAAGTGTCGTGTCATTCAAACACATTGCATGATGTAGTATTGACTAGGTGTAAAAACAATAAAAAATATATATTTTTAAAGCAACACATTCCACCATACACACTCCCCGGTTGTTTTATTAGGTACAGTTGTTCAAATGTCTGTTAGCACAAATCGTTAATCAGCCAATTTCATATCAGTAACTCGCTGCTTTCGAACATGTAGACATGGTCAAGATAATCTGCTGAAGTTCAAACTGAGCATCAGAATGGTGAAGAAATGTGATTTAAGTAACTTTGAACATGGCATGGCTGTTGGTGCTAGACAGACTGGTCTGAGTATTTTCTGATCTGTTGGCATTTTCATGCACAGTTCTCTTTGGTCTGAAAAAGATTTGGCATGAACAACATGGAAGCATGGATCCAAGGTACCCTGCATCAACGGTTCAGGCTGGTTGTGGCAGTATGATGGAGTGTTGGATATTTTCTTGGCACACTTTCGGCCCCTTAGTACCAATTGACCGTCGTTTAAATGCTGCAGCCTACCTTATTATTGTTGCAGAACTTGTCCATCCCTTCATGACCACAGGATACTGCACCACAAATCTAAAATCATTTCAAACTGTTTATTGAACCTGTTCACTGTACTTAAATAACCTCCACCGTCACCAGATCCTGATCCAGCAGAGTACTTTTGGGATATGTCTGGAGAATTAGAGATTTCCATCATGGATGTGAAATTATTAATAAATAATAATAACAAAAATTATTCATAATTTAATGATTAACTTAAAGTAACAGCCATTAATGAATACTGAAAGTATGTTTGAAGACAATGTAAATTATCTTAAAGGGAGCACACAGCCTAATTGGAACAGCATTTTTTAATTACTTTTTTTTTTTTTTTTTTGGATTTTTCCCCGATTTTCTCCCTAATTTAGTCGTGCCCAATTCCTCCCCGTCACTAGGGGGCTCCCACATTAAGGCTACTACTACCACTCAGCCGGGAGGGCCGAAGACTATCACGTGTTTCCTCCGAACCACGTGACGCCAGCCGACCGCATCTTTTCGAACTGCTTGCTCGCGCACCGTTGGGGGCGGCGTAACACACTCGGAGGACAGCGCTATCCGCTCCCTCCGTTGCGCGAGCTCACAGACGCCCCTGACTGGCTGTAGAGCCATGGTTAATGTCGGAGCACTATGTACCTCTCATCCCTCCCCTCTGAGAGAGCTCGGCCAATCAGCTCTCTCTAGACCTCCGGCTGCGAGAGCACCACCCGGGATTCGAACTAGCGATCTCCGGATGATAGGGCGTGCGCTTTACCCACTGCGCCACTCGGAGGCTTAATTACATTTTTTATTAAAAGATACTATGTGAAATTTAAGGGACATGATTTTGCAACCTACATAATCGAACTCATGTGCTAAGTTTAGACCTAATGTGCTATGAACACACTATTGCTACTGTTTTTTAAATGTCACACTGAAGTCTTCAAACATTGCATCAGTATAAAACTACCGACTTCTAATAAACTGTAGATGTATATTATTTACTTTAAAATACAAACCATACTATCTATCCAAACATAATATAGAACTATTCTTGTCTTATACAGTTAGTAATCTAACTATTTCCTGACTCACATGCGCGCTCACCATGTGTCGAACACCTTTGATTTTTGTTTTAACTAACCAGTTCCCACATCCAATTTATACTATAGAAGAAACTTAGTCAGATTAAATGCTTACACATCCAACAATGACAAATTTTGCGTTTAAAGTTTTTAGACAGCTTTCAAAATGTCCAGTAGACAGTGTGAACACAGTTATCCATATGAATGTGCAATTGTCCTACATAAGGTATGCAGTACTGACAAAGTAAGACGTCAAGTTGGGTAATACATAATTTTTTGTTTATATAAGCTGAGTTCAGAGATGGTGCTAAATGGGTACTTGAGCTTAATGGGTTATAATGGGGACAGTTATCATTTACACAATTACCCTTTGACTCATAGTTCTTCTGTTTCTCTTTCATCATCTACTTCAATCTCAGGTCATGTTGAGGTGCGTGGCGAGGATGCCCGTGCCGAGCTGATGCGGGAGGAGGCGGACCTGGCGCGCTGCTTTATCAAGACTCTGTTTGGTGTGCTTTATGAGGTTTACAGCTCCTCAGCCGGCCCTGCCGTCAGACATAAGTGCCTCAGAGCCATTCTGCGCATTATCTACTTCTCCGACTCCGAGCTGCTCAAGGATGTGCTGCGCAACCATGCTGTCTCCAGGTCAGTCCCTCTGACACGACCTTTGTCAGCGTTTAATAAGCCAACAAATAAAAGAAGTGACGGTTTTCCCTGAAGAAAGCTGTTCTGGCAGAAAACCTTAAACATGACAAGAAAGTGGGCTCCATGCCCACCTCCTCAAACCATTCTGTGCCCTGAAAGCTGTACAGCAATTTGTTTTTTGGGTATCTTGACAACTTCCTGCTCGGTTTAAGCTTCGGTTTTATCAATCATAGTCAGTAAATCACCATATTGGGTAGCTGAGCATGACAGGTTTATATAGTCTGGTACATTTCATGACACAGCAGATGGCCAATCTTTTTCCAGAAACGGGCACTGTGGAGAAATTGCACTGAAACTTTTATTCTGTGAAGCTTAAAAAAAAAAATTTTTTTTTGACTTCTAAAATTATATAATTTTAGAATGTTTTTTTTTTTTTTTTTTTTGCTCACCATTTTTTAGCAATATCATTTTAATGAGAAATCCAACATGGAATTAAGGGAGATGTTTTTTGTTGTTGTTGATTACTGCCTGTACACGTTCAACATTCTCAGGTGTTCTGCTTGTCGTAGGCCTTTCAGAAATTTGTCATCAGAGTACTGAACATCTTTGTTGCTAAAATAACGAAAAATTGCTTAATAACTGCCCTTGTCCAAATATTTATTGACCTCACCTGTATTTGTAGTAGAGAGGGGTGTGTGTTGTGCCACTTGTATTTGCGCAGCACTCATTGCATCGTCCCTGAAAGCCTTCTAGATCATCAGAATAGTTTCCGCTGGGGAATGTTCAAGCTTAACACATGATTTGATTCTACACGGTCTGTTATTTCGAATACAAAGGCCACACGGCACACATCACTCGATGGCAACCAGTGCTCCACTGACAAGTACAGTGACGTCATCAGTGTTCAGCCATACAAGTTCACAGGGACTAGGAATACTATCCAGAAAAAAATTTGAAGCCAGTAATTTTTAAACGTTGGTATTAATTACAGAATAAAAAGTTAGCCGTCACAAACTCATAAAGACTTAAGAAATAGAACATTATGAATGGAGGACAGGCATCTGTGCAAAGCCATGAGCCAGAAACAACTGTCTTAGCTGAAGTTTGGCTTTCTGCTGTGATTACTACTATAAAGTGAAAACTATTTAAACTTGTTCCTTTTTGCATTTATTCTTGTGTGTGTGTGTGTGTGTGTGTGTGTGTGTGTGTGTTTTTAAAATACACATTTGGAGGTTTGTGGTTGTGAATGAACGGTCATGAATGTGTGTTACACTTATGAGAGACCGATATTTAGTCAAATTTGTACAAGTACAAAAAAAAAAGTGTTTGCGTAGGTTTTATAACCCTAATGGAAAATAATATGAAGTGTTGTCTCCCATAGACAGACAATGCAAACCATGACCCTGAGTTGCATAATTAAAATTTCATACAGTTGTTATCCATCCTGTTTCCAGGAAGTACAGTAGGTGTTTATGTAAATGACTTTGTGTTTGCTCATCCACAGTCACATAGCCTCCATGCTGTCCAGTCAGGACTTGAAGATTGTGGTCGGCTCTCTTCAAATGGCGGAGATCCTCATGCAGAAACTCCCCGATGTGTTCAGTGTCTACTTCAGGAGAGAAGGTGAGGATGTCTGTGCAGTTTTGTTCCTCAGGTTTGCAGATTGATGTTAAACTGTGGGTTAGATTGCCACCTTGCGTGTAAATGGTGCTATATTTGGTGAAGGGGATATTTATAAGACCTGTAAGAAGCGTTTTGTGTTTAGTACCTTTTCTTACAATGGTCTCTTTGTGAAACACAAGTGAGGCGGAGTCCAATCAATGCGCGCTGCTCACTGTCATCATATTCATTACACTGAAGGGCTGTATTTGTGATTTACGTTCAGCGTGATGGTTAAGATTGTAAAATCTGTTTTACTGTGTCTGGCTCAAGTCCAGTTACGGTATTCTAATAAGATTAGATGGGTTTTTGTATTATTATTATTTTTTTTAAGTGTTTACAAGAAAACAATGCCAAGAGAGATTTATTAAGCTTTTGTACATGTATGCATATTAAAGGCTACTTCCAGTGCCAATCAGCAAAATTTACTGCAGCTTTACCGATGGGTTTTATTCACACCTGGATTTCTAGAACAATGCTATTATAAAGAGTGATTTAAAAAGAAAGATAGACCTGTTCATTCAAAAAGGAAAACGGGCATCCTTAATGATGCTGCAGGTCATGTATGTTAAACTACCTGTATTTTGCTTGCACATGCAGGTGTGATGCACCAGGTGAAGAACCTGGCTGAGAGTGAGTCATTCCTCCCCAGTCCGCCCAAGGCATGCACGAGCGGCATCACTGCGGCAACCACCACTATCACCACAGCAACCACACCTGCTGCCTCCAGTGTCACGCCGGATTTGGGCTCACCGAGTTTCCATAACAACATGGAGGACTCGCTGGACCTCAGCCCACAGGGGTACATACACAGCCTCGCTTAGCACAACACACAGCTGCACACGGTCAGTTCCAGTGTTCGATTTACTCTCTGCATGATTACAGCACTGATAAAAGTGTGTGTTTTGCAGTCGTCTGAGCGATGTTCTAAAGAGGAAGCGCCTTCCTCGCAGAGTACCACGGCGTCCCAAATATTCTCCACCCAGAGATGATGACAAAGTGGACAATCAGGGTGAGACACAAACACACACACACAAGCTAATTACATACCACTGCATGTTTTATTGTACACTGCGAGTAATAATGGTTGTGCTTTTTTTTTTTTTTTCTTTCTTTTTTCTTTCTTTCTCCCCCCCTTCCTTCCTGACATGTGAATGCTTGGTTCTCACAAATGTTTTAATGTAAACAAATTTGTATGTCTGATTTTATTTATTTTTTTCTTCTTCCCCTCCCCTCCAGCCAAGAGTCCCACCACCACTGCATCTCCCAAATCATCCTTCCTGGCGAGTCTTAACCCAAAAACCTGGGGGAAACTCGGTGCTCAGAACAATAGCACTAACTCTGAGCCGTCACGCACAGCCGGGGTCAGCGGCCTCGCACGCACGGCTAATAAAGACTCCGTCGCAAATAACAGGTATATTTAATCAGAGCTCCTTAGCTTGCATTGTTAGAGCTACCCAGTGTCCATCCTCCTAGGATCAAGGTACATTGTGTACATTGGCTATAATTAATAAATCTTTATACTCTTTACATAGTGTGTTATGCAGTATATACATTATCCATTTGGGATTTAGCTACATACTGTAGATTCTACATGGCTATGAAGTATGGGTTTACTATAGCCTGTAAAGTACACTTTATGGCCAATAACGACAAATGACGTTTTACTTAAACTATATTCTATTTATATAGCGTCTTCCCTAGTTTTGTCTTCAATCATACGGGGTGTTGATAAGCTTAAACATAAGTTAAATTTGAATTCTACTAATTCATTCTAATTCATTCTTTGTTTACGTATGTTACAGGGACAAAATTAAGGCATGGATAAAGGAACAGGCCAGTAAGTTTGTGGAACGATACTTCAATTCAGAGAATGTGGACGGCAGCAACCCAGCACTGAACGTTCTGCAGAGACTGTGTACTGCTACAGAGCAGCTCAGCCTGCAGGTACACACACACCACACACCCTCTCTCTCTCTACTACAGATACAGGTGAGGTCCATAGATATTTGGACACCGGCAGTTATTGCGTTGTTATTGCTTTTGTTGTTTTAGCAACGGTTTGAGTGAAAAAATTAAACGAGGAATTTGCGCTTTCTTGTATGTGGATTTAAATTGTCAGTGTTAAGTCCTATGAAGCAAGCAATGCGCTGAAAAATACAAACACGTTCATAATGGAGATGATAAGGAAATTAGGTGTGGCCAGATCAAGCATCAGCTATTGGATATGTTCCTAAAATGAGAGAGGTGCGCTGGTGATACGAGGAATGCCAAAAGACCTGCAAAACCAACCA
The DNA here is from genome assembly GCA_013621035.1 of Clarias magur. Taxonomy (NCBI): domain Eukaryota; kingdom Metazoa; phylum Chordata; class Actinopteri; order Siluriformes; family Clariidae; genus Clarias; species Clarias magur. The sequence continues at coordinate 2,579,549 of QNUK01000018.1, forward strand.
AACAGCTGTGATCAATGAGGGAGTCATTCCCTGGTTACAAAATAAATAAATATATACACACACACACAACAATTTCCCTGGTCAATATCACTGTTCAGGTGGTTAGCATGTCTGTGTCAATGTCAACAATTAAGAGAAGACTTCAGTAGAGTATATACAGATGTTTTTTTGCAAGTTGTAAACCACTGGTTATCAGAAGCAAGAAGAAATTGGAAAAAAGCCTGTAACATCCAAGAACAACATCCTATTGACGGACAATACAATGATCAACTGTTAATGTGACTGAGGACAAAAGCAGCATTTTCAATTCGCACATTCTCAGGTGTGCAGGGCTATAATAACTGCTCATGTTTGAGCATACCTCAAAATGCAGTAGGTCCTTACAGGTCATATGGGTGCAAATGAGCAGTGGCTCATAAAAGCAACCCAACCTTCTATTTAAGTGGAATTTTTCTACTATGATCCGGGCAAGTCATGTGACCCGAATCCATATTGAGCATGTTTTTCACTTACCAAGGCCAAGATGCCCCAAGAACAAGCAGAAACCGAATGCAGCTGCATTAATGACCTGGCAGAGGGCTGTTGATTGAAATTGATGGGATGTGTGTGTTTGCAGGTGGATGGCGGAGTAGAGTGTTTAGTTGAGATCTGCAGCATTGTTTCCGATTCCGACGTGTCCTCATTCGAGATTCAGCACAGTGGCCTGGTGAAGCAGTTGCTGCTCTATTTAACTTCCAACAGCGAGAGAGACGTCGTCAGCAGGGACGAGAGAATCAAAAGATTCCTGCACATTTTCTGTGGCAGTCCAGTAAGTAATGGCACCACCTGGTGTCAATAGCATCTCATTGCACTGCCTCTAGAACGACTTTCATTCATTTTTTTTCATTCTCCACTCCTCATCTGCTTGTATTCACCTTTGCTGAGCAGTGCCACAATATCCAGTGACATTTATTGGTAAATTTTAATGCATGATCTTTTGTGCATTTTCAGTAAGAGCGCCACCAAAACGTTAGAACACATTTGCATGAGTTATTGGTCTTGAGTATGGTGCAAAAAAAAATAAATAAATAAAAAGTCTGTTTGCAACAAAAGGAGAAACAAGTCAACTGACATGAGAATTTGGAATAGCTTGCAATATTATCACACTTTCTGGAAGCCGTGCCCCCTTTACCCTGTGCGCTTGTCTCCTGTTGAGCTCACTTTCTTTTTTTCTTTTTTTTTTTTCCCCGACGAATATTACGAGTTCATAAATGTCAAATAAAATTTACATGTACACTTTTACTTTTGCTAACACTAGTTTGTACACTTCAGTTTTCACACAGTCACACTTTTACTTTACCCATAACATCTCAAACTTTTCATGGGAATTTGACCAAACTTTGCAGAATCTTTATTAGAAAGCACAGATGTGCATCAGCTATTTTTTTTTAGACATAGCATGTTCAGTGCTATCCTTGGAAGACTCATAAATTATGTGAATCATAGTGTGTGTGTGTTTTTGTGTGTGCATGCACAGGTTCCAGGGCAGGAGCCACTATTCCGGTTGGAGCCAACAGAGAATGGGCCACTGTTGTCACTTGTGCACAAAATGAACAGTTGTCTAAGTCAGATGGAGCAGTTTCCTGTTAAAGTGCACGACTTTCCCAGCGGTAATGGCAACGGCAGCAGGTACATCTTCAGTTCAGGCAGTTTCTCTCATTAATTAAATCCTGCCCTCATGGCCACGGTACACTTGTACTTATGACTATGTAAGCAAGCTAATTATGTTTCAAAATTTTTGCAAGTATAAGTTTATAGCAGTTGCATAGGTATCTGGTTTAGGAGCTGAATACAGGTGTGTTCTTAATGTTCAAATTGTATTGTTATAATTTGTTAATGAGCAAGGTTTTCCCCAGTACCTGTGTTTAAGTATGTTCCTGTGTTTTCCTGGTGTAGTCGTAGAGTTAAAATAAAACGAAACAATCTCTTAATTTCCGAGTTGATGATGCCTGCTTCTTGTTTAAAGCCAACATGAAAACATTGGGTGATTTAAACTAAACTGAGACAAATGTTACACCCCTTGTGTGTATATGCATGCCCTTTGGCTATAGTTTATAAGCTGAAGTTTCTGTTCGCCAAGAGAGGGTGCTTAAATCTGACTGTGTGTGTTTCCAGAGGTTCTCAAGCACTGAAATTCTTCAACACGCACCAGCTGAAGTGCCAGCTGCAGAGACACCCCGACTGCACCAATGTAAAACAGTGGAAGGGGGGTCCTGTTAAAATCGACCCTCTTGCATTAGTACAGGCTATTGAGAGATACCTTGTTGTCAGAGGTGTGTGCTTGGGTTTTTTTTATTTTTATTTTATTTATTTATTTATTTATTTTAATTGAACGTGATTTACTTAATAAAATACAATTTAAAATACAATAATGTAATCTGTTTTTTAAATATTTTTTTTTTATCTGTTCTTATCAGGATATGGGCGAATCAGGGAGGAGGATGAAGACAGTGACGATGACGGATCAGATGATGAAATTGATGAGTCACTTGTATGGGTTTTGCCTGTTCAGGCTTTTCTGTTGCCTTGTTTAGCACATAAGATAAGAGAAGAGACTCTCTCATGTCATCAAACAGAACCACTATCATTATCATGACGTCTACCAAATCTCCTCTCTAGTCACTAACATCTAATCACAAATTCAGACCATGTTATATTCGTATGCACCATAACCAGTAGACTTGGCAGTACTAAAGTTCCAATGCATTATGGGACTTAGAGAGCACAGTACGTTTTAGACAAAATGTCGACTATCATGTAAACATTGTTTTAATTTCCATGACCTCTGACCCTCACAGGCGGCTCAGTTCTTGAATTCGGGGAGTGTGCGTCACCGGCTACAGTTCTACATTGCTGATCACCTGCTGCCCTACAACATGACTGTGTACCAGGCGGTGCGTCAGTTCAGCCTGCAACCAGAGGAGGAGCGGGAGAGCACTGACGATGAGGCCAACCCTCTCGGTCGTGCTGGCATCTGGACCAAAACACACACGATATGGTATATACACACGTCATTTAGTGTAACCAATTGTGTCCTGTTTCTATACTCATTTCCCTGCTTATGCTAGTAATGGCCTGCCTTATTCTTTATCTAGTCTCATGTTTATGTTGATTTTAATGTCATGCAATAATGTGAAAAATATACTTTTTTTTTTTTTTTTTTTGACAAAATTTAACCTAAAAGTTACAAATTCTTAAAGAGCAAACCTCTCTCACATGCTCTGTAGTGCCTTTAATAATGAAGAAACGCATCAACACTATTTAATCTGTGACACAAACAAATTGAAATCTGGTGCAGAATCTTAACCTTAATCTGTGTTTTTGTCTGTGCAGGTATAAACCGGTCAGAGAGGATGAGGATGGCTATAAGGACTCTGTAGGAGGCAAAAGGGGTCGAGCACAAACGGCTCCCACTAAAACCTCACCACGTAATGCTAAGAAACAGGACGAGCTGTGGCATGGTATGGACATTTCATCTGCACTGAGTCTTGTGTACACTCTTGTGTTCATGGTCGCATGTAGTATTCGTTTACACTGTTTAAATGAGCAGTGCTTTTCACCTCATAACATCTAAAAAATAAATAAATAAATAAAAGTTAAATCCTGCTCATTGTTTAATTATTCACCTTGCCCACTTCATTGTTAATGAAAATAACGTGTATGCAGTAATCAACTTGAAATCAGGTTAATTTTTTTATTTAAATGACTAGGACATTTTTGTCAGATCTATTTTCCTAGATACAAATCTAATAATGTGTGCATATGTTGCAGATGGCGTGTGTCCGAGTGTCAGTAATCCGTTGGAGTCGTACCTCATATCCGAACCTCCAGAGGGCATTACATTTGATGACCCCTCACTGGAGGTCATTCTGCTGTTGAGGGTTCTGCACTCCATCAGCAGATACTGGTTCTACCTCTACGATGTGAGTATATACTGTACACGCACACAACTGCCTAGGGTCCCATTAATGGTGTCATTACCTCTGGTGACTGCTGTCTTACAGTAAAGGAATTTTAATATATGCCTGGCCCAAAAAAAAAAAAAGAAAAGTTGTGCACACCAAGATTTAATTGAAAACTGTGAAACAGTACATGTGTGGAAATTATTCCTCATGCTCCCAGGAACAAACTTTCACAATTTGAATCCTGGAATATGCCTGTTCCATCACAGAAGGTGCACCCCTGGTCATTCAGGTCATTTTATTTTATTTTATTTATTACTGCCACATAGCGTTGCTGAGGCTAGGTTGCTGTATAGGTTCAATCTGGACTCATCAGACCACATGCAATTTTTCCATTGCTCCAAATCTTTGATCCTTAGCAAATTTAAATTATTATTATTTTTTAAATAGTAATAATATTATTTTTGCAAGTGGCCACACAGCTGTTTAATTCCAATCATGAGAGTTCTCATCACATTGTGCATGTGGAAATGCTTTTACTATTATAACTGATTTTTACAGTCAGTTTATTATACTGTATAGTTTTTTTTAACCATGCGTCTTTACTCAGTGTTTAAGTGATCTCAATTCATGATTCTTTTCCAAATACATTTCAGCCATGACATTGAAAGCTTAACACATCCCTTACAGGTTTTAATAATGTTTTGGACAGTTCTTAACCCAATTCCAGTCATTTCAAATCTCCTTGTTTTTGTTGACGTTTTTGGCCGTGAGGTGTATCTTGGTTAAAGATATTTGATCTCAATTTTTCACAGCTCCAAAAAAATATCATATTAAATTGGCAATTCAGTTAAAACCTCTTAAAAATTATTGTAGTCAGATTTAATTCAGTACATTAGTGAATGAATTACTTGCCTCATGTTGATCTCTTTTAACAGTCTGACAGATTCCAGAAATTGCTGTAATGACTTTTCGAGATTTAAAATTGGCTAATGGTCAAAACTACTTCAGGAGCTGCGAGCATGCATAAAGCAAGTGACATCAGTACTATAAATCGAAGGAATGGAGTTTTTAATTTGTAAAGCTCCACCTCATCTGTGAAGCGTAGGAATGGCAGTACTTTAGAAAATAGCTTTTATCATGAGGAAGGAGGATTATTAACAAATAACTGATGCATGAACTTGAAACTGTCACAAACAGCTCTTCCAACAAGGAAAGCATCCTAAGCAATCCATAGAAGTGGATGTATTGGAATTGCCATCACAAAGCCCTGACCTGAATCCTGAAAAAAGAAAAGAAAAAAAAATAAACGATTAATTGAATATCTTTTTAGCTTGTTTATTTAGGATTTGGCCTTAAGTGTAAATTGTCATGACCCATGTCTGTGTATTATATGAGGGATTGTGCTAAAATTTAAATTCGCTTATCATCACTGATCTAGCCAGAACACGCTCAACTGTGCTGTGTTTTCTCAGTCCTCGTTTGAGGGCGAGTTTGTGAGTCATGTCATTTTAAAGCTTTGTTCTCACTCTGTGGTTGGTATGTGTTTCAGAATGCTGTGTGTAAGGAGATCATTCCCACTAGTGAATTCATCAACAGTAAACTGACAGCAAAAGCAAACCGACAGTTGCAGGATCCACTTGTGATCATGACTGGAAACATCCCACCATGGCTCACAGAGCTTGGAAAGACCTGGTATATACACACATACACACAATTGGGGTGGGGAATAAGTATTTGGACAGTTACATTTGTAATACTTCCAGTGTGTGTATGTTTTATAGAGAGAGGCCCAAAACATTATACTCACTTCAACAGTTATCTGTGTCCTTTTTTAAAATTGCATTATGGGAGCAATGTGTAGTATTATGTCAGTGGTCGCTCCATCGTTAATGCTATCGTGTGACTGTCGCTTTACACCTATAATGTATTGTGTTAATAACCCAATCTGATGATCTTCTTTCTTGGCTGCATAAGTTATATCTTTGTCTCTTCGTCTAGTCCATTCTTTTTCCCGTTCGACACGAGGCAGATGTTGTTCTACGTCACTGCGTTTGATCGTGACCGGGCCATGCAGCGTCTGCTCGACACCAACCCGGAAATCAACCAGTCAGATTCACAGGACAGCCGTGTAGCACCTCGTCTAGACAGAAAAAAGGTACATGACTGCTACCTTAGTTTTTCTGCTGAATCAAAAAGAAATTATGGTGATTTTGATTGGTTTTATTTTTCCCCCTCTCCCCCCTCTGCGGTTTTGTCTGTCTGCTCATAGCGGACGATAAACAGAGATGAGCTGTTGAAGCAGGCGGAGTCGGTGATGCAGGATCTGGGAAGTTCCAGAGCTATGCTTGAGATTCAGTATGAGAATGAGGTAAGCTCCACACTTTGCCATTGAGGAAGTTGGCTAATTATGTTTACGATGTACATTATGGTAATAGAGCGCTAAATAGATTAACAGTAATAGCATTTCTGACAGGGCACACACATACAGCACAGGCATGTCAAAAGAAACATGCCGGTTCTCCCTGTCTGACCTTGTGATGACAAGACAGTGGCCGTAGTGTGTGTTGGAGTAATGTTTTAATCTGAGTGTTGGTGGGTGTCACTGACTGGGTGCCAAGATTTTACACAAGCAGATAGTGTTTTTTTTTTTTTTTTCTATACAAATTGACAATCTGTGTGCCCCACATGGCTGCTGTGCACTCTAATTCTTGATACTTCTTATGTAAGAATCTTTATTTGCTTAAGGGTACGATATATTGGGGGCAAATTCATGGGCACCCAGTGTGCACTGATGCACGTGGGAAGCCAAGACTACCCTGTCTGGTCCGAATCTCAGGTGTCCGAACACGTGTTGTATCATGGCTTTGATTTGTATTGTTAGTTGAGTATTTGGCTTAATTAAGCAAGGAAAAGAAATGCAAGATGATGCTAAATGGAAATTTTAAAAGCATTAGAACGGACACAATATACTATTTAACTGTAGCTTTTATGCTTCCTACAGTAAAACAGAAAATATCCGAACACTTCTCATTCTCACTTTCTCCCTGTTTTTTTTTCTCTCTCTCGCCCAGGTGGGAACAGGTCTTGGTCCAACCTTGGAGTTTTATGCTCTTGTATCTCAGGAGCTACAGAGAGCTGATCTGGGTTTATGGCGAGGAGAGGAGGTTACTCTTGCTAACCCTAAAGGTAACTACTCCCGTTAGCTCCATATAATCCACCACAGTTTGATCTTGGTTTTATGCTTAAACTGTTCCACGATGGTAATCTGTCGTCTGCTCCACTGTACTTTCCGTCTGCAGGGAGTCAGGAGGGCACCAAGTACATGTTCAACTCAAGGGGCCTTTTTGCTGTGCCTTTTGGCCGCAGCACCAAGCCAGCTCACATCGCCAAGATCAAGATGAAATTCCGCTTTCTGGGAAAACTCATGGCTAAAGCCATCATGGACTTCAGACTGGTAGGACCTCACTTTTACAATATTATTACTACAGTATATAAAAACCTTTTTTCATGAAGTGTGTACATTTTTTTTGGCTGACTATATATTTGACACTAATTGTGACTAACAGACCTGAAAATGCAACGTTGAATTGTACTTAATGTTAATAAAGACTAATGTTTATGTATACAGCTGGATCTTCCCCTGGGCTTGCCCTTTTACAAGTGGATGTTGAGAAACGAGACATCAATTAGCTCTCACGATTTGGTGAACATCGACCCCGGTGTGGCCAAATCCATTCAGCACCTGGAGGACATCATCAGGCAGAAGAAGAGACTAGAGCAGGATAAATCTTATGTATGGACACACACACACATTATGCACTTCATATTTCATTTTCTATCTAGAGTGGAATTTTGTTTGCAATTAGGGCTTGACATGTGAATTCATGTCACTTAAAATGGTGGACTTTCTGGTAAACGAACTAAGCCAGGCTTAGACTATGACTTCAATTTAAAGTTTATTTCAGCAGGATTTTAAAATAAGCATGGCTAAGTTGTGTGTGAATTGCATGTACTGAAAATGTTACTCAATAAATGCGTTCATTCCACTGAGCTTTTTGATGAATCTGGTTTTGAAGGTCTTTGGTTTGATGTTGCCTGATGACTGTATTCACACATGAAGGCGGCATAGGTGCATTTCTTGATTGTTTGTTTCATGAGTTTGAGCAGTATTAAATATGTATTCAGGTGACAGGATTTCTCTTCCCAGCTTAAGTAAACATTTATTTTTCCGCATTTTAATGCTGCCGTAGACTCTTAGAAGTAAATAAGTAAAAGAATTACCCAACATGTTTTTGAAGAATTTGTCTCTTTTGTCTGATTCTCTTAGACGAGAGAAACACTACAACACGCTCTGGAGAGTTTAAATATGAACGGCTGTTCAGTGGAGGACTTAGGGCTGGACTTCACACTGCCAGGATTCCCGAACATCGAACTGAAGAAGGGAGGCAAAGATGTCCCTGTCACCATACACAACCTTGAGGAGTACCTGAGGGTGAGCTACACATGTACCCAACATCCAGTATCCTACACATAGTATAAACAGCTTGGAGGAGTACATGAGGGGAATTACACACAATCCACCCTAAAGCACATACCATGCAAATCATGATTTAACAAGGGAAAGAAATCTTGTGGAATTGTTGCCTTAATGGGCCAAAACTATTTTGGCAGCACAAGGGGGATCTACACAGTATTTAGGTAGGTAGTTTTTAAAATCTTAGGTGATCAGTATGTACACACACCCTTTTATATTTTTATTTTGCTTGTATTCGTCCCTACTCATATAACCACTGCTGTATTGTATGTATTGTATTTGTTCTTGATTTGCATATATACACTCAATATCCTACTACATCCTCTACTTATATACATGTACGACACACTAAATAGTAACTATGAAAGAGACATGTCCACTTCTTCACTAGAGAAGACATCTGGAAAAGAAATGCACACTTTATATTTTTGGGAACATACTGTTAAATGGGTGTATGTTTGTGTGTTCGTGCAGTTGGTAGTCTACTGGACCCTAAATGAGGGTGTATCCCGGCAGTTCGAGTCATTTAGGGAAGGGTTTGAGTCTGTTTTCCCTCTCCACCACCTACAGTACTTCTACCCAGAAGAGGTGAGCTGTACTTGTCCTTTAATTTGGTCTCATCCTGTTCCATGTCTTTTGCTTTACCTCTTAATCATCTGTGTGTCTGTGTGTCTCAGCTTGACCAGTTGTTGTGTGGCAGCAAATCGGAGACGTGGGATGTCAAAACTCTAATGGAATGCTGCAGACCGGATCACGGGTATACTCACGACAGGTACAAACATATTTAACGTGTTTTTAATAACTATAGAAGTTCTTTTCCATAACAAATGACCATTTAATTGCATTTTGTATACAATCTAAAATTGTGCACGTCTGCAGCCGGGCAGTGCGATTCCTCTTCGAGGTGTTGAGTAGCTTTGATGCAGAGCAGCAGAGACTCTTCTTGCAGTTTGTGACCGGCAGCCCGAGACTTCCTGTAGGAGGTGAGACATGCTGACTTGTTTCACTTTTACATTTAACATCTCGCCCTGGAGCTAGGAAAGCATGGTTACATGTGGTTAGTGCCTTAACTTCGCTTACTCTGTCAGTTCAGACATTTTCAGAGCTTCTGATGTAAAAATTTTTTTTTGACACATCACATTCTCCCGGAAAAAAATAAAAACACATGAGGTCCAGGATTTAGAGTTTAGATTTACTGTACACTTCTCATGTTTCTGCTGTGGTGTGAAACCGTCTTCGTTTTCATTGCCAGGTTTCCGGAGTTTGAATCCTCCTCTGACAATTGTGCGCAAGACGTTCGAGTCGACGGAGAACCCGGACGACTTCCTGCCGTCTGTGATGACGTGCGTAAACTACCTGAAGCTTCCGGATTATTCCAGCATTGAGATCATGAGGGAAAAACTGTTAATGGCGGCACGGGAAGGCCAGCAGTCTTTTCACCTGTCCTGATTTTTCACATACCCAAACACATGCACACAAACACACACACATAAAGCAAAATGCCTTCTCCAAACCTACACATGTCGTCATGACTTCCTCACTTCTTTTGCTTTTCTCCGGTTTGTTTTCTTTGTTATTGGTACAGCTGCCTCATAAAGCGGCTGCTTCCAGAGGGGGGAGGGGTAAAGACTCCAGAAGTTGTATGTCTGCTACAGGGGAAATTAAAAAATAAATTAAAATAAAATGTTACAAGACTTGGAAATAAAATGGCTGCTTCTGTAGAGCGAATCTTGGAGATAAAATGGCCTCCTTCAGAGCAGATCTTTGAAATAAAATGGCCTCCTCTTCTGAGCAGATCTAATGAGTAATATCAGTAGCCAATTTGTGTGCGAGGAATTCAAATGTGATATTTAAAGAAAATGAGGATGTGTGTTTCCTGTCATGGTGGTGAGTGATGTCATCACTATGTTTCCATCCAGCAGGCAGTGTGTGCGTGTGCGCGTGTGTGTTCTCTTACTGCTCCAAAGATCATTTGTACAGACCAACATTTTGCTCATTCTTCACATTCTTTATTGTGTGTTACATCTTTCTTTTTTCCCCCTCCTGTACGAAAGTTGTGGTTGGTTCAATGCAGGTAGTGTTGAAAGTGTAGGATCTATAATTGTATTATTATAATTATTGTTTTTTTTATCATCAGCGTGAAATGGACTTCTGGCCAACATTTAAAAGCCACAAGTGTCTGCTCTGCATTGAAGTAGTATAGAGTAGACCCTTTATTTTCTCGCTCTGATGTGGTCAGGTCATTTGACTTACAGGGTTGTAACGAATCCTGCCATGTAGCTGAGCGCTAAAAAGGAAAACGTTAGAACATTGGCTGGTTTCATTTTAGTGTTTCATGGGCAGATGACATTTTCCAAAAAAAAAAAAAAAAAAAAAACTTTATGGAATAAAATTTATATGCAGTTCTCACACCTGGTTTGAGGTGCGACTGTGCTTTTTTTTTTTTTTTTTTTTCTATATATTTTCTCCTCTTGCTGTAGTTTATTATTCTGTTTTGTTTGCACTGCTGGCTTGGATTGGAGCGTGGTGGTGTGGTGTGTGTGCGCTACAGTGTGTTGCCTGCCTGGAGGGGTGGCGAGCTAGCGTTCACTCTCCTCACCCCGAACCTTCATCTGCTGGTTTCTAAGATCTGCAATAATTTACTGCATCAGGTTCTTGTTTTTACCTGGACACATGAATAAAACAACTGTTTGACTCAGTGTGCAGCCTGTCAGCACTCCTTCAACCCACAACACAAAATACGTTTTAAGATGTGCTTCAAGGTCCAAAGCTTGTCAAGCTTACAGATTCATTCTTTCAAAATAGTTAACCTGACATGCAAGTCAGCTGGCCGATATGGCGTGCACGAGTTTTTATTGGTATGGGAAATGAGGCTAATAGTTCAGCTAGCTCTAGCACATACCCATTTATTAGATGGAATATGTAAAGACCAAGTAATGGTGACAGGAAGCCCAATAAAACTTGTGTGGGTTCACTTAAATAAACATTGAGGTAGAACTCATGACCTAAAACATCCATATTGGTATATGAGTGTCAGTATTTAGAATGAGTGCAACTACAATTGCTGCATGCTGCTGGTTTTTAAACCTAAACCGAAAATGGCACAATCCTTTTCTTCTCCGGGTTTATTTTATTTTTTTTTTTAAACCAGCATTATCTGAAATCTAAAGGAACAAGAAGGATGAAGTTTCACAGATGGTCGTGTCGAAAAAGGTTTCCATTACTGTTTCATAACTCAAACATGTATAGAAGAAGAAAAAAATCAGGGTAACACTGCTCCTCCCAGTTGTGTTCAGTATGTCTCCAAACACCTTGAGGTGCATCAGATAAATGTAATATTGAGGCATAGGTGTTTCAGAGCTAAGATACAACCCACATTGCATATGTAACTGGTTCTTTGATCACTTTAAAACATTCAGGGTTCCCTGTCACTCAGAACCAGCTCTGTCCTGGTGTGAAGTTGGTGGCCGTGTTCCAGGGAACAAAGTCCATATTACAATAGTACTTATATCAAATACTATGTCAAATACTTTAAGAAGCCTAGGTTTTTTATATCTATGTTTAAAAAGGCAATATGTTACAAAAAGATCATTCAATAAAAATGTATATTAATAAATGCTGGTGGTCTGTTTTATAAATATTAATGACTAGAGGGGATGTCATGGAGCCTGAGAGAGTTGTAGATTCTGAAACAATTTAAAAAGAAATTAAGTGCAAGAGGTCCAGGTGTTCAGACTTGCCCATTGCTAGGGCTATAAAGTAAGCACGTAGCCTATTGTAGACACAGCTTTCTGGCAATAAAATGGGTCATATCAAAGAGGTCAGTGACTTCTAGTCCTTGTTTAGTTCTAGTTCTATGTATGCAATTTTGTATTTTGTTTATGCAAAAACTGTTATTGCATGCTAAACCCTCAAGTGGTGATATAAAAGTAAAAGTCATATTTGCTAATTAGATGCCTGAAAACCTTCTCACTAATAAATCACAGTCTGATGGTAAACACAGGAGATGCAGAGTATGTGGTGTACACACTAGCCATCTAAATACAGTGTTTTTGCTATCCACATGCCACTGCTGGAAATATCATCCTGAAAGGAATTTTGCAAAAGTTTGGAAATTGTGTTGGGATTAAAACCAAAACACCATTGTACATGTGGCCAAGGCCTAAACAGGGGACTAATAAGATGCCACCTTTGCTATGAATCAGTTTAGTGAAATTTCTGCCTTGCTCAACGTTTATTACAATTATTATGAAATGGATGCATATGTGAGCACCAACCAGATTTCACAAGGTGGTAGACCATGCAAACTCCCTGCTGTAGTCCATACTACAGAGTTCCAAACTCCAACATCGGTGCAAGAATTGGGCATTGTGAGCTTCATGAAATATTTGCCCATGGTTGAACAGCTACAAACAGGTCTAAGATTAGAATGTGCAGTGTCAGGGGTCAGGTTGAATGGTATAAATCATGCCACCACTGGATGCTAGAAGTGTGGAAACATTCTCTGCAGTGACTAATCAAACTGTGCTATCTGGCAGTCTACTACCTGGGTTTGGTTGATGCCAGGAGACCACTTTTAGAATGGGTAAGCTAATGGTATAGGTCTGGGTTTTTCAGAGTATAGGCTAGTCCTCTTGGTCCCAGTGAAAGTTAGCATTAATGCTATACTGTACAAAAACATTTTAGACATATCTTTAGCTATGGCACTCCAGTTTGAGCTCAGGTGCATGCAATTTGCATTGATTATCTAGAGATGTCTGTAGAACTGGACTATAGTCCACCTGTGGCAAATTCAACTGACTGCCTGTGATTGAGGTAGAGACACCCTTATGTGAATAAAGTCCTACAATTCACAGTAGACCAAAATACCAAGCTGTAAAGCACAAAGAATTCCATATACCTACAGTATGCAATCAAATCGTGTTGAGGTAATGGATCTAGGAAAGATGGCAAAGATTTAAATCTATTTAAAATGGCAAAAAAAGAAGATTCTTGAGAGTAAAATGCATCTGGCAGGTATTTAAAAGATGTAAATTGGATTATATCGGATAAGACAATTTTTTACTTCTGTTACGGAACACCAAGCGCTATGTCTTGTGAAAACCAGGTACTGCACATCAACAAGTTAATACCACCCCTGAAGTAAAGCATGGTATTGTTAGCATCATGCTATGGGCTGCATCTTTTAATAAGAGATTTCTTTATTTAAATGTTATTACATTTGGTAATATTGGTAAAAAATATTACTATTGGGTTATTGCATCACTAGACATTAAAAATATAATCTCACCAACAAAATGTCCGAAACCTAAAGTGCTCTACATACTTTCTGAACCTGCTGTAAGCTACATGGCATGAGGTTCAAATTACACAGGACATCATTCCCTGTTCCTCTGAACAAGTAAATGGTGCATAACTCCCACTGAATCACCTCCATACATCTATCCATCCACTGAGTAACCAGACACTACAATGTTCAAATCTGTCACGAATGTCAGGTCAGGAAAATCTATACTATTATAAACTTAGGTAAACTTATGAAGGGTCTTCTCAGGATGCCACACGAATATGAAGCTGGGTTATTAGCTACTACTTACTCATTCACTCATCTATACCGCTTTATCCTCAATTCAGGGCTGGAGCCTATCACAGGAGATTTAGAGCATGAGGCAGAGTACACCCTGGACAGGTTACCCGTCCATCGCAGGACACATACACACACTCATTCACACACTACAGGCAAATTGGGAACGGCTGTTAGCCTAATCTGAAAGTTTTTAGACTGTTTAGACTGAGGAAATCGGAGTACCTGGAGAAAACCCACCAAGCACGGGGAGAACATGCAAACTTCACGCACACAGAGACGAGAATCGAACCTCAGCCAGGAATCGAGCGCGGGCCCTGGGGGTGCAAGGCAACAGTTCAAGTTCGAGTAGGCTTTTATTGCCATTCTAACCATATACAGTTTAGTACATAGTGAAACGAAACATCGTTCCTCCACGACCAAGGTGCTACATACAACACCAATTAACAACATACAGAAATTAACTAAAGCTAATTAGCTAACTTAGAAACTTAATTAGCTGACTAGCTGAGACAGATTGACATTATAAATTAACTGAAAAACGATCTAAGTTTTATACAAAACAGACAACAAAAAGTGTAAACGAGCAACAACGCGGCGACATAACATTTAAATACTTTGTGGTAATGAGTTGAGGTAGTGGGAGGAGAAACAGTAAACGTTCCTTATAAGAGGCAGCAGAGATAAAAATAGTTTGTGCAAATTAACAAGTAATGAATATTGTGCAAAAGAGCATTTACAGGTTGGCGTGTACAATTCTACAGTGCTAACCACTACACCACTGTTACAGGTGGCACATAATGGTTTGTATCGTTGCCTTCCACCTCCTGAGTTGGGGGTTTGAATCAGGTCCTCTGAGCCTACATGGGATAAGTGGTATAGCTATGATTAGATGGAGGCAAGTGTTACAAGAAGTTGTGTTTCTAAACATAACGTACATCATCTAGCTAAGAATCCCAGTGCTAACATGGAGGAATCCATTTCTTGAAAAATGCGAACTATTAAACAAAAGCCCTTTGCTTCAGAATCCACAGCTAATGCAGGCAAGTTACTTCAACACGTTCTCCGTCCTACACGTTGTAGCTTATGACATATCGCTTTACACATAACATGTTAAAGTGTTTTATTTTGCATTTACGCTAACTAGGCTAGTCTACTAGTATACATTTCATTTGTAATTTTTAGAGTGAGAAGATTGTGTGAAATCATCCAATGGATGAAATTCATTGTGTACATTGTGTGGTGCTCATAACTACTGTACATGAGACAAACCCAACACTATTGGCCATGACAACAGAATAAATACTGAAGCAGTGTAGAATTATACTGCACATTTCTTTGAGATTTAAGAAACAAAATATGCAGACACATGTGAACTGTCTGGTCACCATAGAAACCACCTGCATCTCTATCAAGACCTTGGAGAGACATCTATACACTGGTGAACACACACACACACACACACACACACACACACACACACACACACACACACATTCCCTAAGAGGGTGTGTACTACAAGGACATTTTATAATTGACAACATTCCGAATCGTCCATGTGTGTGTGAGATCAGTTATGCCTGTGATTCAGCTTCCTCCATCTCCCTGTCAATCTCCACCCCTTAGATACCACATAGCTTCTTGTCTTGCTCCTGCTCCTGTAGGTGCTTCTCTCTCTCTCTCTCTCTCTCTCTCTCTCCCTCCCTCCCTCTTGATCTCTGTCTCTCTCTTTTCTTCTTACTCCCTCCCTCTCTTGCTCATTCGCTCTAGCTTACACACACACACACACACACACACACACACACATTCTCTCTTGCTGTCTCTGTGACACGCATTGGAGCTGTGGAGCTCTGCACTACACTTTTACAGAAGATCTCAGTGCTGAAGGAGTGTGATGGAGCTCATCGCACTTGTTTTTCCTCTCCTCATTCTCGTTGTGGAAAGAGGATTCACAACTCCTGTAACCTCCGACCCTGATGTGACCCCAGCAAACCTTACGGACCCGTGTGAGGGACAGCCATGTCTAAATGGAGGAGTGTGTACACCTGCAGAGGAAGAAGAGCTGAAGTACATCTGCACATGCAGCACACAGTTCATCGGACACAACTGCCAGGTGTGTGTGTGTGTGTGTGTGTGTGTGTGTGTGTGTGTGTGCTCATGTGCTGTCTGTAAGATGTGAACAGTAGAGCGTTGCTGTGGCAACAGAACAGAGATGAACTGTGTGTGTGTGTGTGTGTGTGTGTGTGTGTGTGTGTGTGTGTGTGTGTGTCTGTGTGTGTGTGTGTTCAATAGAATATGGACATCTCTTCACTGTGTCCTGTTTTAAATATTTACAATGGAATTAAGGATTGTGTGTGTGTGTGCTTACTCATTGACCTATTTATAGTGTGGGTGGGTAATCTTTTAACACATTTCAAAAAGGTAAAAAAACAACAAAAAAAAAACAAAAAAAAAAACAAATATAAACACGATCCTTAATGTCAATTGATTAAAAAGTTGTAATAGCCACGACATGTTTGGACCTCCCTGACACTCCTGGAAGACTAATCTCATTAAGTCATACTGCAGGTTTTAGATGAACAGATTTGCACTGACACAGCACTGGATATTTGCACTTTATATATAAATGTAAAAAAATAACTTTCATTAAAAAAAAAAGCATAAAAAAAAAACACAACAAAGCCTTCTTAAATTCATCCATCATTAACTGTATTGCTTACCTTGTGTAAAGTCACTGGGGGCCTGAAGCCTATCCCAGAGATCTAAGGGCGTAAGGCGGGGTACACCCTGGAAGGGATGCCAACCCATAGCAGAAGGAGAGCACACACACTTACACACATCGGGCAATGTAGTCTTTTGACTTTGGAAGGAAACCCAACAAGCATGGCGAGAACATGCACGCACACAGATCAGAGGCGAGATTCAAACCCCCAACCCTGGAGGTGCTAGGCAACTAACCACTCAGTTACCTTACCGCTTCTTTTGTGCATGTTTTCTGTAGATGTTATTAACTCTATGTAGTTTTAGATTTTCACCCACAAATGCATTTAGTAAATCAAGGACTTTCAGCTGGCCGGGTGGATCTCAGGGGATCCAGTGTCGATATGATCCTAACCCCTCTGAAATATTTTAGCAGATGGTTGACATGATAAATGTGAATCAGAATGAATCAGCTAATTTTCTGTGGATTGCTGGGGCAATTTTCCCAGCGAATGATCACATGGCATCAAAGTTATCACATTTTGTCACATATTAGCATCTTGTTAAATAAGCGCAAAGGAATGTTTGTTCGCGTACTTTTACTTTGCTTGTGGAGAAAGAATGAATAATATATAAATATGAGGGATGTTCAAATCAAACTGGGACTTTTGATGCACAAGAACAGAACACAGTTATGAAAGTAGAAGCCACGTTTAGGTCGCAATGCACTTGTCCCAGCATTTCACTAGTCCTTGGATACCATCAAGGTATCCAAGAAAGTTTTCTGAGTATGCCGGAGCCATAATTGAAACATTGGCCTCCCAGGAACTTCTTCAATGGCCTAAATCTGAGTGAGGTCCGAGCTGTGCACAGGATGGCAAAATAACTCCAAGACGAGTACTTGTATTGTGCAAGTGGTGTTTGTGAATGATCATCCGTACAGGTCCCACAAACAGATGCGTCCCCTCGCAAAAAAAGTCACAAGTTATCAGTCAAAGATTTTCAAAGATCAGGCATTCTACTTGCTGAATGTTCATGGGAACGACTGCAGTGGGCTCGGCTGGGGTCATCACAGGTTGAAAAATTAGCACTGTACAAATGTTTTACTGCGGCTAAGAGTCTCACCGTATTGTGCTTGGAGGCTTTTGTAAATGTTAAACAACTTTAAGGATATTCATTTTTGACATTCCTTCATTTTTCAGAAACTTTGTGATTTATGGCAACATAAAACAAAGCATGAGCTCAAACATGGGTACATTACGTGCTATTGATGTGCTGAGTCATGTGAGGACTTTCATTCTAAAATAATCTTTGTTAGTCACAAAGTTGAATAATGTAGGGTAAAGTAGAGGAGCATTCATTAATGTGTCCTTTGATTTTCCTTCAGTGTCCGCTGTACTCCCTCTCTCTCGTCTCTCTCTCTCTCTCGCCCTGTCTCATGCTCTAACGTCACGTAGACGTCACACCCCTCCCCCACTTTTAACCTCAGACCTGACGCACACTTGCATTGGATCACCGGTTGGCTGAGTGCTCGATAACGAACAGGGATTGGCTGGAAGAAAGCTGTGTAGTCATGGTGATGTCACAGTGTGTCCTACTGAGATCTTGCATTAGCCTCGTAACTCCTTCGGGGTTTTATTACAGCCTACACACATACACACACATTCGCGCATGCAGTTTAGAGCCTTTCAGAGCCTTTCAGTGGCATGCTCTCTCCTCTTTTCTGTCTCTCTGCAGCAGGGCTAAAGCCCACTGGGGTCTGACTGAGTGTGTGCTCTATGCATATTATGAGTGTGTACAGTTAAATGCACTGTCTCACAAGGACAATTTGTAGTACAGTAATGAAGGAATGATAGGTAGTCTTATAGTTATTAATAATAGATATTAATAACCATTATAACAGTCATAGTAGTAAAGATATTTTCCCATCATCTTGGAAACATCAGTCAATAGTCCACTGTGGACATACAGTTACCCTATTCACTAAGCCATGTAAACTGTCCACTTTTCTTTTCCTCCTCTTCTCTTTTTTGACCTTCATCCATCTTTTTTTCCTTTGTTTCATCTTCTTTGTTCCTCTTTTTCATTACATTCATTGCACCAAATTGTATGTGAACATCAGTGTCAAGGAATGTTATCAGATTTTTGTGTTACACAATGCCAGTGTCTTCTTCTGTTGTTTCACGTTGTCCTTAACCTGTCTGGTGCTGTCTGGTGATGTCGGTAGTCTTCTTAACTGTCCTTTACTCAGTTATCTCCCTAGTGTGTCACTCTTCAAGTTGTATAATACTGTAATGTTGTGACATTTTCCCAGACATTGTGTTCATGACCTACATCTCATCTTCATATCATCTTTCTCATCTTTTGCTCCGTGCTATTCTTCCTGTCATCTCAGTTGTTAAGGTCGTCTTAACTTGTTAATGTCTAAGTCATACCTATTCTCGTTCTATCACCATAAATGTATTGTATCATATATAGTGTTATGAAACATTAACTGTGTGAATTTTACTTCTTTAATTAGTTGTCACTAGCCTATCAAGCGTAATTTAGCTAATAAGCAAGGACGTCTTATTGCTTCAAGGTGCACATGGACATGGTTTAAGTGTTATACTGTATAATGTTAAAAAAGTGTCCTATTTGGACAATGTTACATACTACTACTTAGTAGAGAGGTTAGCCTTGTGGCTTTAGAGCAAAACTGAGATCAACATGTCTTGGCTGGATCAAAATGAAGAGGACAATATGTCCAATAAGGGGCAACACACAACAGAATGTGTGATTAAATGAAAATATCGCTGCATTCTAATTGAGGTTGCAACTTCTCATGCCTCAGCGCCAACCAGTAAAGATTGGGAAAGACAGAATGATCTCCTTAACGTTCTATCTTGTCAATTGAGATCGTCTTCTCAAGGTTGAGTTCCTTTCCAGTTCATGTAGCAATGTTTAGCTAAGTTAAGTTCTCTTAATCTCTTTAAATGAATTATTCTCTCCGTTCAATATTTGCTTTAGAGTAATCAACATACAGAAATCATAGCTTGTGAAAATATATAGCACTGGCCATATTTGGTTTAATGCTTGGGAATTATATAAATATCAGAAAATCTGACTGGTTTATAGTTATAGATTTAATGTATGTGGAAAATCAACGTGTTTTGGAGAATCAAGCAAGTCCTTTCCTTTAATACACCAGGTCCATAAAATGCAAACCTTGGTTGTGTGCATCTCATCAATCCGATTCAGCCATTCAACCAGACTATGTTATTTCTGATTAAACAGTTGGTTTAATTGACATATGTGTAGCCCACAGAACATCTCTGCATAAGAAAACTGAACACAGCTTTCAGTTTGTCTGTAGTACTTTTGTTACCTCTGGTGAGAAAAAAAGTACTGAAGCAGCATGTAAATGCTCTTAAAATATTTGCTGAGTAAATTTTAATGCAAACAATAAACATAAAAAAAAAAAGCAAAAACAGAGTAGAACATCAGGCAAAATCAGGCAACAAAATTTTATCAAAAAGGTCAAAACACCCGAATAACAATGAGAAGAAAAAACATCAAGCTTGATGAAAATGTCAGGCAGCAAGTTGAGATTGGTTTGATTGCCACAACATGTCACTTTCATGAGCACTTCTACAGTTTAGACTCAGTCAGAATACAACTTTCACCACCGGCTCATTCTATCCACTGTCTGCAGCGAGGATCTAGAATTCCAGAGTTCAACATTATTCAACACTACTATGTTTTCCTGTTGACGCTGTTTGACAAAGAGTTAATAAGAAGAGATCACCTTGTTCCCAGATTGCATTAATGATTTTGTCGTTCCTCAGGCAATCCCACCTGCTTAGAGTGATCATTGTAGCAGGATTGCTAAAATGTTGGTATTATTCGCTGTCATGTGTGTACTTCTCAGGGAGGACGATGTGGTCATGGGTAATGGTGGCTGATAAACATGGTGAGAGAAGAAGTGAAGACGATGCATTGGCGAGGGCCTCGACTTTATTATTAACCTTAGTTTTGTGTGGGTCATGGTCTCCCACTGATTTTTCTTGAGCAGCCATGGCAGCATGCCAGTTATACACACACAAAAGAAAAAAAGATTTCGATATCAATATATTTAAACAAAGAACCGGATTTCCTCTCAACTAAAACATATAAGCTGAACAAAAATAAATGACAGTAAATAAAAGTACATTTTTGTATGTTTACATTAACTCATTAAATAGAATTGAATACAGTTATAGAATTAAGTACATTCATAGTGGTAAAATAAACGTATGCTGAACTTCCAGCTGAGCTGAATGCACCTATAGAGTTATGTTGGGAGTTGTACTTTGCATTAGTGTGTGTATTGCAGTTCTGAACACGGTGTGATTCAGACAGTGACATCACACCTTAAGTAAAGATGAGATTTACACTGCAAAAACAAACCAAATATAATATTATTAAGGCTTGTACTCTTTTTAAAGTGTATATTTCTTGTTCTATAGGCAGAAACTTTTGCAAACTTTAAGCAAGTAGCACAATGATCTGTCAATAGAACAAGAAACGTATGCTTACAAATTAATAAAATTTGTAGAGAAATAAAGCAACATGGTGGCCTAGTGGTTAGCACTGTGGTCTTGCACCTTGCATGGGTTCAATTCCCGCCTTGGGTTTGTGTATGTGGAGTTTGGATGTTCTCCCTGTTCTCTGTGGGTCTCCTCCGGGTACTACGATTTCCATCAATAGTCCAAAGACATGCAAATTAAGCTAACTGGTGTTTCTGCAGTGTGTGTGTAGCCCTGCGATGGTTGGCACCCTGTCCAGGGTGTACCCCACCTCGTGCCCTAAGAATCCTGGCATAGACTCCTGGTCCCATGTGACCCTATACACATGATGAAGCAGGATAGACAGTGAATGAAAAAAGATGTCTAGAAATAGGCTAAATAATCTTATAATTGATTTGTTATAGTCTGTTAACAAATGTACAGTAGATAAAGTTACTAGATTCAAGATACTGTATGTTCACTTACTAAGATAACACCAGTGTACCACTTAAATTGCATTGTAACATTAAAGAAAATATGTTTGCGTTTGTTTGTTCTTTTTAATGTCTGGTCTGACCTCATAGTTTATTTAATCAGTGTACAGAAATGGAGATAAAAGAAAACTGAGATGTATTATTCAGTAGGGTGTGTGTGTGTGTGTGTGCGATGGACATGGCATTGTGTGTCTGTATCTCTTCATCTACTCCTTCAGCCTCCATTCTCCTGGAGTGGCTGTTTCTTAGCAACAGCATGACCTACCTGCGTTACATGTCTCTGCCCCCCGAAACCCCCAACCTTTTTTTAACAATCTCTCTCTCTCTCTCTCTCTCACACACACACACACACACACACACACACACACACACACACACACACACACACACACACACACGCACACACACACACACACACACACACGGTAAGGATGTACCATGGCTGGAACCATGTTTATGCTGCTTTTAGACAGGATGTGATGTTTTTTATGTTTCCATGCTACAACAGAATAATTTTCACTCCTGTCAGTAAAGAACAGGAATGGAAGTCTGTGGGCATAGACTTACATACATTTAGGCATTTGGCAGACACTCTTTTCCAAAAAACTTACGTAAGTGCTTTGAAGTGTTCATCATTAAATATTACTAACTAGAAGTAACATCATTCAAACACTCTTGGAAATGATTTTTTACTGGGTTGTGGTGGTGGTGGAGGACAACAGACAAGCAACAGATAGGTCTTTTATCTTAATTGGAACATAAATCAACCGGGCTTTTTTCAGACATTGCTGTCGAGTTTAGATGAGTCTGTGCCCATAATAGCCTCCTGTTCCTGGTTGAGAGGAGTGAAACCTGATGTGGTCTCTTGCTCTTGCAGCCCTCACACCTGTACATCTCAGGTGTGATGCATTTTGTGTTCTGAGATGAGTTATCTGAGACTTCCTATTAGCTCACACCAGTCACCGGGACATTATCCTTTGAGCTCTCATCAACAAGATGTTTCAGTTAGACCCCTTGCTCACATAATTCATAATTCTCTAAAGACTGTTGTGTGTGAAGATCAGCAGTTTCTTGAATACTCAAAACAGATCTGGTAGCAACATCCATCACATATTCATATTTTCTTGATTCTTATGTTTGATGTAAACATTATTTGAAACTGTTGACATACATATACAATTAAACCTTGGATTGCGAGCATAATTTGTTCTAGAAGCAGATTTCCCCATAGGAAATAATGGAAACTCAGATGATTTGTTGCACAGCCCAAAAATATTCAGGTAAAAATAATTAATACAAAATATAAAGTAAAAATAAAATCAATTAACCTGCACTTTTCCTTTGAAAAGAATAGTGGCTGGTGTGAGGGAGAAAAAAGAGGAATCTTTTTCTTTTTTAAATGTATTTTCTTTAATTTATAATTTTTTTTCCTGTATTGCAAAACACTCATGCAATAAGTTACTCGCAATCCAAGGTTTTATTGTACATCATTTTATGCATTGTGCTTCTACCACATACTTGATTGACTGAGTAGCTGCATAAATGTACAGGTGTACAGGTGCTCTAACAAAAAGAAACTGTGATTGTATACACTATATGAGCAAATGTTTGTGGATATCTAATCATTAAACCAACATATACATGTTGAACATCTCATTCCTGAAAGTGCCTGTCCTTAGTTTTTACTATAACCCAAAACATATGAAAAAAAAAGTACATTCACAATACTAATATAAAAAGTAAATGGGTACAACATGTCATATATGTACACATATAGTAATGTGCAAAAGCTTTGAGTCCCTTCTCATTTATTCATATTTTTCTTTCAATGAGCCAGACTTTCTTGGATTTTAATGAAGTCTTAAGGAAGTCTCTAATGTAGATAAATAGATATGTATCTAATATTTTATAGGCATAAAAAACCTATATATCTTAAGGCATGAACCTTAAGAGAAACAGGAGAAACAGCTGCAGATGATTACAGATGATCAGGCTGGTGATTATTATACTAGTGATGCTGAATGCTGAGTGGTTGGAACAGAAGAGAGGGGAAATGAGGTTGCTGCTCATATACAGTACATAAACAAGCAATTTTTAAAATAGTTTCTTTAGGCACGTTGTAGTCTGCCCTAGTAAATCAATTGTTCTTTTTTCTCTAATTTAATTAAATCTACATATTTAAATTTCATTTAATATGAAGAAACTGGGTGGGACTCAAGACATTTGCACAGTGCTGTGTATTCACAATTGTCTCTTTGTCACCTGTTAAGGTGTATGATATTTTAGGCAAAAGTCATTTCTTGATTGATGTCAAACCTAATAGGTTCCAAAATTAATATTAAAATACTTGTGCAATTTGAATGTGAGTGTTTCATACTCATGACCTGTTTGTAGTGGTTGTTGTTACCATTCATAAGGGTGACAGTCAAATAATTATTATTATTATTATTATTATTATTATTATTATTATTATTATTATTATTATTATTATTATTAACAAGGAGAACACTGAAAAAGATGTTTATTCTGTTTGACCGGATGCTTTATTATTACAATAAATCAAAAGGGTCTATGTGTCTATTAAAATTGCCAGTGGCTTTGATTAGCTGTTTAAACACCATATGAGGAATTATGATCCTGTTCCATATAAGGAAAGATTTCAGATATGGCCCATAACATCATCCCACTCCAAGACATGTGCAGTGCTCTACACACTGTAAAAAATAAATCGTAAATTTTACGATAAAAAACTGGCAGCTGTGGTTGCCAGAATTTTACAGTAAAAATATGGTAACACCGTTATTGCACTGAAAAAAAAGTAACCTGTAATTCTTTTTACGGTAAAAAACTGGCAGCTGTGGTTGCCAGAATTTTACCATAAAAATACGGTAGCAATGTTTTTGGTTTTACGGGATTGCACTCATTATAGTGTATATTATACGGATTTCAATTGTTTATTTTTTACGGTTTATAATTGTATAATTAACATGTTTATGTTGTTTTAAAACAGTTTATATCCGTCAAAATTCAGGGTTTCCATTATAACAGATACGGATCATAACCATGTTTTTTACAGCTCAGAACTGTCTAATTTAAAGGTTTATGTTGGAATAATAATAGTTTATTTCCATCTTTTTTTACAGCTCAGAACTCACTCACTATCTACAGTATATAGCTTTAGCCTGTATTCAGGGTTGCGGGGGGTGGCTGGAGTCTATACCAGGAGCACAAGGTGGGATACACACTGGACAGGGTTCCAATCCATCACAGGGCACACAATTTGGGAACACCAATTAGCCTAATCTGCAGGTATTTGGACTGTGGGAGGAAACCAGAGTACCTAGAGGAACCCACCAAGCATGAGGAGAAACCCTATGCACACAGGGACAGGAATCGGGCCTGACCGGGAGTCGAACCCAGAGCCTGGGGGTGAAAGGCAACAGTGCTAACCACTACACTACTGTGTTTGCTACGCAATTATTGCCGTTGTTTGACTATTTTTTATTAAGAAAAACCACAGTGAATTCATTCAGCAATTCTGTGAAAGCGTCATTTTATCACACTAGCTGAGAGCTAGAAGAGATAGAAGTTACATTGCTAAGCATTTGGATTTTACTGTTAAGAAACTATTAAGAGTACTTTTATACTAATTGATGAATTCAAACCTAAATCAAATCATCAAAACCCAACAAAATCCAAAGATGGTCCCATGTATTTTTTAATAAAGACACACTGTAAACCTGAATAAGTTGGCAAAACTCAAAAATATTTAAGGCAATCAGCTACATAAAATGTTTTAAGTAATGATGTTTCCAATTTTAAGTAAACAAAACTATCCATTTTGTATGTTTGTTGAACTTGTGCAAATCAAAAGGAATTTTGCAGATCCTCCGGCCCGGGAATCAAACCCAGGCCTTCCGCATGGCAGGCAAAACACTTACCACTGCACCACAAGTGCTCTATAGATTTTATGTTGGTGGAAGTTTTCCTTAAGTTATTGTTGCTTAAGTACTTACGATTACATAAAATATCAAATTTGTGCAGCTAACTTAAAAAGTGTGATTTCTACAAACTACTACTACTAAATACCAAAAAGTTCTAAATACTCATCAAGGTCTATTAATTTGAACTAATTGTAATTGTTTAAGTTAAAAGTACTCAATATGTTTAATTACTTTGAGCATCACGATTTACAGTGCAGCAAAGCATTATTTAAATTCTCAAAATCAAATATACAAATGTCAGGGTGATTTTTTTAAGCGTTTTAGGCAGACAATCTAAGCATATAATTTCATAGAAGGGCTTTTATTATAACTTTACACAGAAAAATATGATTTTATCACACACATGCTAAAACTGTTTATATCCCCTGTCCTGCATTTTTAAATGCACACTGCACAGGGGTGTCAAATATGTTAATTTATTTTGTAACGGGTTTGGCACAAGGGGGGCAACAACAAACACGGACATGAGGCGAGGTCTTACGGAAAAGGGGTAATTTTATTTAGGGAAGGATAGAGTTAAAGGAGGGAGGAAGAGAAAAAGGAAAGTAAAGGTGTGCACGTGCAGGTCTGGTGGGCAGCGCCCCACTGGCATGCGGGCACAGGTTGGTGAGCGGTGGTGGCAGGCAAATTGGCACCTGCTTGCGCCTGCCCTTACCGCAGCGATCAAAGTTGTGGAATACCATTTACAACTTTGAAGTCCTTGGGGCGTGTTCCATTGCCCCGCTTGCGTGCCAATCTTCCTTGGTTTTCCCGCATCCCCTGCATCCACTTACACGGTGTGCATTATAGTGCGGAGAGTGTAGTAGTGTAGTAGTGCATATGCACTAGTTTTCTATTTAAAAAAGTCTAGACAGATATAATTCAGATTTTTAAACTCTATCAACAAAGATTTAATAAAGATATAAACTGATGCTTCAGTATATTAGTAACAAATACCTTCTCTGAGAGTTTATATGTTACATCCATGAGGCATAATGTCACATCCATAATGCTTATGGAAAACTTACGAAGACAAAATAATGTTTTTCTTTTTATAAATACAGTATATCGTAAATTTTACTGCAATAAACCACATTTTCACATGTTTTTAACTGTTAAATTTAAGGTCTTATTCTGTAAAACAAAATACAGTTTTTCACAAGTTTTGTGAAATACGGTTTAATCCCAGTGCATTTATACGGTATTTTACCGTTAAATTTACAGACATTTCTTACAGTGCAGATCGAATCTTCTTTATTAAGTCAGAAATATAATTCTTTGTGCATCGAATTTGTTTCTTGCTTTTCAGTCTGTCTCTCATGAAATTTTCTTCACAGTTGGTTGCTGACCCCTGTGCCAGTGATCCCTGTCTCCATGGTAACTGCACACGTGAAGGTGCAGAGTTTGTATGTGTGTGCAGCGATGGGTATGCAGGAGTCAGGTGTGAGCAGCCACCTTCAGCCTTTGACCTTGTTGAGTCTAGCTGGGACCTGGCAGCCACTCCAGCTACCACTACTCAACCGTCTCAGCCAATCACAGAGCTCAGTGACACTGAGGCTCCACCCACTTTGCAACCATGGCAACCAAAGCCTGGACAGAGAGTGATGGAGATCAAATGGGAGGAACTCCAGGTGTGCATGTGTATCCAGCAGTCATATAGTTATCACCAAATTAGAGTCATTTTTTTTATATTTAGATCTATACAAATTCCAATTTTGTTTGTGTCTGTTACAGATCACTGATGGTTCAGAGTGTGTGAGTATCGCAGGCACTGAACCAGCTGGAATGATGACAGTTTCCATGGATATTGCAGAGGGAACTGCAGTAAAGTAAGTTACCACTGCTGTGGCAAATAATAAAAACAGCTGCACACAGGATTTGTCTTAGTGTTATACTGTACGATGGATTTAATAGTGGAATTCCTATGCATGATTGATTATGTGATGGTCCAGACGATTAGAGGGTCCTGAGCAGTCTGAGGCACTAGGTCCAGAGGTTTAAAGAAACATCTTTGTTCATTTTATAAGAAAGCAACTAGAAAGGTCATGTAAAACAATCTGATTATTAAAATGCACCTTAATCATGTTCAAGGTGGTGTACCAATTATTGAGTGTTTGTATGGAGCTAGGTGAAGTGACCAAACAATGCGTAAAATGGAACAATGTTCCTAGAAATTAGTAAACGACCTCAAATGGGACGCTACACTGAAATTGGTCAAAACAGAGAATCAAATTTATCAAAGTTGTCACATACAGAAAGAGGAAAGGTTATAATTATAAATTAACATGTACTATACAGTACATACATTATACATTAAAAGTATGTGGACACCTGACCCCGTGTCTGTAGATCTTCTACAGACATATGGGTTATTTTCACACAATGGTCTCGAATGCCTTTTTAAAATCTTATCTCATTAAAATTCCCCTTCACAGGAATTAAGTGGTCTAGCCCAAACCTGTTCCAGCGTATCAGTTCCAATGTGCACAAAGCAAGAGCAACAAAGACATGATTTTCCAAAACTACAGGGAGCTCTGTCAGGACTCCATTAAAATGCACTGGAATGACAACTCCACAACTGTCCTTCTTGCTTGACATCAGTGCCCGACCTCATTAGTGGCTGAATGGGCATAAATCTCCAGTGCCACCTCTCAAAATCTATTGGACAGCCTTTCCAGATAAGTGAAGGTTAATATAGCAGCAAGCGTGGCGGTGGTTGGTGGAACAACTCCATATTAATGACTATTGAAATAAGGTGTCCATATACTTTTGGCTATATACTGTAAATTAGCCTATGCTATTAGCTACGTTATTGGGGAACTAAGAAAGAAACACAGAAAAAGTAAAGGAACTCAAAGTCAAAGAGCTGAAATGAAAAACTTCACTAAACAGTTATATGTGCCTGTGTGTAGGTTGGTACTGAACGTTAGTGGAGCTGCAGCATTGTGGCGTGTTGGAGCTCTTGGCTTCGGCAGATGTTCAGTGTCTGATGGTATGGTCGTTTGGTTCCAGCAGGACATCAATGGCCTCGTAATCTCCGATCAGTTACTGCCACTTGGACACAACTTCTTCATCAGTAAGAGAGAGACTACTTTAGCTTTCATTACTTAGTGTAAGTGCAACAGATATTCTCAATATTGTGTGTTTATGTGTGTGCGTGTGTGTGTGTGTGTGTGTGTGTGTAGCTGTACTGCGCATTGGAGCCCCTTCTGGTCTGGAAGTCACACTCAGATTAGAGTTCACTGTGAAGTCTATCAGCTGCATGGAACCTGGCAGCAGCTTTAGTGACCCACAGTGCACTGGGAGAGGGAAGTGCATCACACAGTCTTTAGTGGTAAGAGTTCACAGAGACACATGGCAAACTACATACTAATGAAATTAATAGTGTGATAAAATACTATGCCATTATAAATGATATACTATATTCTCACTCATTATCTATACCGCTTAATCCTGTATTCAGGGTCATGGGGGCCTGGAACCTATCCCAGGAGACTTAGGGCACAAGGCGGGGTACACCCTGGACAGGGTGCCACTCCATCTCAGGGCACACACATATACATTCACACACTACAACCAATTTGGGAATGCCAATTAACCTAACCTACATGTCTTTGGACTGTGGGAGGAAACCGGAGAACCCGGAGGAAACTCATCAAGCACGGGGAGAACATGCAATCTCCATGCACACAGAGATGGGAATCGAATTTGGACCCTGGAGGTGCAAGGCGCCAGTGCTAACCACTACACCACCATATATACTATATTGACATTTAATACTGTACTACACTACATTTAAAAGTTTGGAATCACTTTTGGAATTTTATTGTTTACAGTCAGAATTCTGGCTAAAGGTGCGTTTTTCTTTGGAAAACAAAGAAATTTGCAAGTGATCCCAAACTTTTGAGCGGTAGTGTATTTGGTTTGGAAATAGATTTTTGTGTGTGTGTGTTTTGCAGAGCACATTTTTTTGCCAGTGTGATGTCGGATACTCTGGAATCTTCTGTGAGGAATTTGACGCATGCTACACAAACCCCTGTGAGAACAATGGGACCTGCAGTGACATCACACAAAGACATGAGAGGCGGGACTACACTTGTACCTGTCCACCAGGTGTGTTTATTAGAAACACATTGTTACTGCACTGCAAAGGGACAAGTTTAAACAGAGAGTGGCGGAGAACAAGATGCATAGAGCTAATTCCATGGGTGAAGTTGGACATATCCTCAGGGGTGGGGTTAGGTGTTTGGGTGTTGGGGGGGGGGGGGGGGCTGGGGGGGCTTAGGGCGGTACACAGTCTGACTATACTGCATGGTGTGTTAAGCATAAACATTATAAAAGGGAACAGAAGACAATAGTATGAAGCTTGCATCTAATCAGTTTCTGACAACTGTTTACTATAAGACACACTGTATTTTACTATATGATGCGAAGTGTTAATCTTTCACATGAGCAAATCTAACTTAATATGTAAAATATGTATTCAATAACCAATGTCCTACCTAGTAGAGATATATTTTCATCTTGCAGCAGTAGGTTTCACATTTATTCCATATAATCATTTAATTCGATTGCATTGCTTAAAAATACACACAAGAAATTTTTCACTTGACCTATTTCCACTGTAATAATGTAATAATAATGTAGTGACATATTTCAGCTGCCAGGGAACCAGTGCCGTCCCTGCTCCCTGCAAACTCCATCTATGGATAATATTCATAGGATTAGAAGCCTGTAACTGATTAATGATAAACAAAATGCTTATTGGTCCTTTCCCCGCTCTCTCTCTCTCTCTCTCTCTCTCTCTCTCTCTCTCTCCCTCTCCCTCTCTGTGTTACAGGGTTTGAAGGTCAGAACTGTCAGTCTTGGGTAAATCACTGTGCCTCAGAACCCTGCAAAAATGGAGCAACGTGCATAAACACACTGAACGGACCACAGTGTACCTGTGCAGAAGGTACACATTCCATACTGTATATACAGATCTGCTTCTTGTATTGGCCAGTTGACATGTTTAGGAAGAAATGAGCGTTCACAGTGTTATACACAATATGATTGGTGGAAAAATGTTTGGTCTACATTTAGTTTTTTAGCACAAAACCGTTTTTTTTTTACATACTAGCTTAAATGCCTTCACTCATCTGACCACCTGACCGAATAGTTACTACAGAAACAGAAAAATGCTCCTTTAACTCTAAGATGGTGGAAATAGCTCGAAGGATTGCGTACTGATTTACATTCATAACTGATACGCTTTAGATTAAATCACTAAATGTGCCTCAAAGCAAGCAAGACTGATAGAAATACATTTGTTAAAGTTGGTTTGTTTGATGCAGTAAAGTGACTCATGTGCCATCAGCACTCAGGATGGTCTTGGTTGAATTAAAATGCTGACTCAGCTCTAAAAACACTACCGGGCCTTTTCTAAAATAATCTTCTTTTTAACGCCTATTTTTATTCCCAGTGAGAATGAGCAGCCCATATCGACTCTGTCCTGATTTATGCTCCCTTTCTGTCTCGTGTATTTCCTAACTGTGTCACCTAGTTGCTTTTTTAATCTTTCTATCCCACTCTTTCCCCCAGAGAAGCCCTGGCCTCAGCAATAATGCAAATCCACATTTTACAATTTTACTGACTCTCTCTCTCTCTCTCTCTCTCTCTCTCTCTCATCCTGCAGGTTATAAAGGAAATGTCTGTGAGATTAGGGTTGACCCATGCGCTTCTGGGCCATGCCACAATAATGGGACATGTTATCTGCAGGCCGGTGGACAGGGCTTTAGCTGCACCTGTCCTCCTGGTTTCACTGGACACACCTGCACTCAGCTTGTTGATTTCTGCTCTCTCAACCCGTGTGCACATGGTGTATGTCGCAATGTTGGCACAAGCTATAGGTGTCTGTGTGTGCCAGGTGAGACACATACGCACACAAACTAGTTTTATCACCAGTTAAATGTGGGCGAAAGTTGAGATTTAAAATGATACCAATTGAGATGATGATCATTATCTCACTAGATGATGGTATGTAGATACTGCTCGCAATAAACTGTGCATTAATGAACTGTGATTCTAAATGTATTGCTTTATCATTAACCCACACTTTGCCAAAGGAAATGTTACATCCTGGTTGAATCCAGAGAAATATACAGTATAGTGCATGCCATACTGTACAAGATATATACAGTCAGCTTCCGAAATTTTGGAACAAACGTACACGTTTTGGGGTTTTTGTTGGCAATTGGAAATGAATATGAATTTGAAATGAAACACTCCAGATGTGAGTGAAGTCAATACTTTCAGCTTTTAATTCAGGGGCTTTGACAAAATTGTGGCAGGAATACAGTCATTTCCCCCCCGCGCACACACACAAACACACACACACACACACACACACACACACACACACACACACACACACACACACACACACACACACACACACACACACACCCTCTCATAAGTAATGGAAGAAACTAACATAACTTGTCGTAAGGATTGTCTTTAATACTTGGATGAAAATCCTTTGCTTCCAACATCTGGCTGGAGTCTCTACCCTTGGACATGAACAAAGGCTTAGTTTCCTCCCTCCGGATACTTTGCCATCCCTTTATTGCAGCTCCCTTCAGCTTCTGCTTGTTTGTGCAAAAATCTCTCATATCTTTTCCTTGTGTAGCGTAATTCAATGTTTTGGACTACAAGCCATCTGCGTTACTGAGATTGCGACTTAATTCCTTTACACTCTCAAATTGAATATTGACGTTATCGTTATCTTTTCCTGTCTGTCCTGGATGAAGAGCAATGTTATTGGTACAATGTCAGAAAGTGATAGGAATCTTAAACGTACATGATGTTAGCAAGCAATTAATTAATTGTACTCACCCACAGTAGTTGCACCAAATATTTTGGAACATACAATCTTGCCCGTCATTGCCGATTAAATGTACTTTAACTTATATATTTAATTTTGATGTTATATTTGGGGAACATTTTAAGCATATCATATGGGGATGTTTTATGAGAATATTATTTAAGACTATTTTGGGCATGCTGATACTGACTTTCTTGTACCTTGTTGTACCCTTCCGCAAGCCTCCTCTATTTCAGGGCCGCATATAAAGCTGTATATCCTGCCAGTCTGCAATGAGCAAATGGACACTGAGAAAATCTGCACAGCTAAAAGCAAGCTCTCTTTAAACTCTTGCCCACATTATTTATTCAGTTTGAAATTACTACAGACATACTGCAGAACTTGGCAAATTGCATGCATTGGCACACAGTGCATTAGCCAGCACACAGAGCATTTGTGCTGAGGTCCAGGTATTCAAACATGTCATGCTATGGCCAAACCCTCACATTCTTGGCAAAGGCCACACACAAGGTTGCTCATAAATGTTCTTTGTACTTAGTTTATAATATCAGCTTTGGATACTCGGATGAAGAGAAGGGCAGGGCTGTCAACCAACACTTTGGTGCAGAGTTGGAATTGTCACCCAAGTTGCTGGCCAGAATTTCCCTTTAAAAACCGAGTGGAGGTTTCTGTATTTCTTGGGAGTGTCTGACACAAGCTTCTCTTACAGGAGATTCAACTCTTACCTCCAAAAGAAATTCTCCTTTTTACCAAATGAGGTCGGTGCCATTGAGTTCTGGGTGCTTGATGGTCAAATCCAATCATAGCATGAGCTATAGCCAGAATGCTCTGGAAGATACACGTTGTGAGAGAAACTGTCAGATTGAAGAAGGACTCATTTTGAGAGAAACAGTTGGGAGGTGTATGAGAGGGTTGTGGCCAATTCAATTAAAGTCGCAAAAGCGTGAGCATAGTAGTTCGGAGAGGCTGAAAGTGAGGAAAGTCACATTTGGAAAGATTAGTTTGGAAAGCCTAAGTTTTGTTAAGCAAGCTCGCATGCCCAATATAGGATCCAGGGGACCACCAGTGCTTCATGGGAAGAAGGTGACCTGGTTAGATGAATCCAGTCTAGCCTGATGAAGTTCCCTTGGGCAGCTACATGAGTGTGCATCATTTACCTGAGGAAAAGCTGCCACTAGAATGCTCTATGAGACGTAGGCAAGACGGCAGAGGCAACATTATTCCCTAGTGGCATTGCTGTCTTTCATGGCCCCTGACACAC
Organism: Clarias magur; assembly: GCA_013621035.1. Taxonomy (NCBI): domain Eukaryota; kingdom Metazoa; phylum Chordata; class Actinopteri; order Siluriformes; family Clariidae; genus Clarias; species Clarias magur. The sequence continues at coordinate 2,613,437 of QNUK01000018.1, forward strand.
TGCAAAAATTGTTGAGAAATAGTTTGAGAACCCTGAGAAAGAGTTCAAGGTGTTGACTTGACTTCCAAATTCCAACCTCAAGCTGACCAAATTCCTCTCTATTATTATTATTATTATTATATTATTATTATTATTATTTTGGTTATGTGGCACTTTCTTTGGCTATAATGTAATATTTTTATGAACACAGTTCACACAGTGAAAATAAAAATAATAATAATAATTTTAAAAAATCTGACATGGTTTGACTGCCACCCTCAGGGGGGAAATTGTATTTACATAATTTCACAATGGTTGTCTGTCTCCTTCCCCCTGTGTCCCTCTCAGGTTATCACGGGCTGTACTGTGAGGAGGAGTATAATGAGTGTCTCTCTGCTCCATGTTTAAATTTTGCTACGTGCCGGGATCAAATCAATGCCTATGAATGCGTATGTACTTCACAGTATACAGGTACACATTTATATCTGCTTTACAGTAATGAGTTTTGTGTCGACTGTGTGTGTGTGTGTGTGTGTGTCTTACAGCAATTTACTAGTGGGTTGTATCATGATTATGATGTTGATTATGATTATGTTATGTTATGAGGTCTTGTGCTGTGTGTATGCTTTATAGGGAGACACTGTGAGATTTATAAAGATCCTTGTGCAAAACTGCAGTGTCAGAACGGAGGCCAGTGTGATAGAAGGCAGAGCAATGCAACCTGTGTGTGCGCACCTGGATACACAGGTATATGTAGGTGCATGTGTGTGTGTGAGAGAGAGTGTGTGTGTGTGAGAGAGAGAGAGTAACCTCCCTGCCTCTTTGCTTTTTCTAAGGTGAAAAGTGTGAGATTGACATTAATGAATGTGAGAGCAGCCCATGTCATCATGGTGGCACCTGCATTGACCAGTCAGATGGTTTCATCTGTCACTGCCCACCTGGATGGGTGGGCGGGGCCTGTGAGATCCGTAAGTTAAAACCTTTAACTTGAATAATCTGCTTTAATCAACTTTCTTTCCATGCTCAATGCATCCGGATGTCAGAAAAATAGATTACAACCTAATCTCGTCACCATCATTCCTCTTAAAATGTCGTTATTTAAACACTGGTACATAGCATGCATGGCTGAGTATATTGTATCATGATTTTGGTTAAACCCATTTAGTGAATATATGGTTCTCCTCTTTTTTTTCTCTGCAAATAATAATAACCATAAATAAATAACACATGCCAGGGATGTGGAAGGGCAGATGTACCCCTGTTAGAGTGCTTAGGTGACATTTACTTCCATAGTCTGGAATGCATTGGGAATGAAGATAAATCCTCTTGTTTGGTGCCAATTAAAAAGTCAAAAGCACATATGTGCGATGTGAGGGTAGATCTCTGGATTTGGTTTTGATGAACATTTTAATCAAGTGTTGATATTTATTGGAAATGTACACTCGAACTTGTGTGTCAGGGCTTTTAACAGATGTCGGTGCAGTGGGCTGATGAATGCAATGTTTGTGGCAACCACTGTGTGATTTTTCCCACTCATTCCCTCTGTGACTTCTGTAGATCATTGGGTTTGCATCCAGGAAATGTCGAAGGTTTTCTGACTGTAGCGCTCCAACGTGGAGAGTGATTGTTTCAGTGATTTGTTGGACGGTGCCATCAGCAATTAATCCTCCTTAAGTGCTTGTACATGCTGTGGATATTGAAGGGTATTTAGGGGTATTAGATGTTTTTGGCGAACTAGCTGTTGATGAAATGATCTGCCATGTGGGAGGCAATCAGTTCCATAACAAAAACATTCCTTCCTGAGTTCTGTACCGGTATGGTTCAATTATGGTGAGAAACTGTGGCTGATTGAGGCATAGCTCCGCTACTCTCCAGTTCCAGAGCGTGAGATCTTGGCTTGACGTTGGACTGGTAGAAAGCATGCTGAGAGCAACCACATGTTGTGCTTTATGGATGCGCATCTTCTGTAGCAATATAGTGGCTGTGTTCTGGCTTTTGCTTTAGTAGACCTTGTTGGACATGTCAGTCAGGCGCATCTTGACATACAGTACCAATTCAATAAGCAGATCAGTACACAGGAAATCAAAAAAGTAATTTGACAAATGTCAGGTGATCAGAATCACCTACAGTAGGTAATGCAAACTTGTCAAATTCCATAGTAACACTGAACGGGAAAAAGGCTTAGGAATGAACTTGTGAAATGATACAGAGTTTGCTTTGAGAAAGGGGTTGAGAGAGGGTTGCTTTGCAATTTATGTATGATCTAAGAGTCTTTATGCACTATATGGTCAGAAGATGTCAATCATAACGCACATGAAAGAGAGAGTGAAAGCTGGGAATTGGGTTTCTCAGAGGAAAATTATTTACTGTAGTTACTGTTATGTTCTGGGAATTGAAGTTACATTCAAATTCTGGCATGTTCATGACAGTAGCTTCTCATTTCTTAAACAACCATGATGTTAGACGTGTTCCATGTGATAAATACAGACAATGTACTGTATGAGATTTTATGAAATAATTGTTCTTAATTAAATAGGCTAATAAAAACATTTAGGTGACTTTATTTTTTTGTTTGTCTTTTGTTTTTGTTATAAACACAAATATAAGACTTTATTTATTTTGCATAATTTTAAAGAGAAAAAAATTATTCCTCACTAATTAAAAAAAGTCAGAAATGCTCGGCCAGTTATAAATACAGTATTTTCTGCTGAAGTTTACTTTATACTTTATTATATTGCCTGCATTCTTTGCTTTGTTCCACCAGATCTGCAGTGGAAGGCATCTCGTACAGTTGATTCTCTCCCTAGCGTGCCACGTCACTCTCTCTACATCATCATCGGGGCGCTGTGTGTAGCCTTCGTCCTCATGCTCATCATCCTCATTGTTGGAATCTGCCGCATCAGCCGTATCGAGTATCAGGCATCGTCTCGTCATGCCTACCAGGAGTTTTACAACTGTCGCAGCATCGACAGTGACTTCAGCAATGCGATTGCCTCCATACGCCATGCTCGGTACATCATAAACTAATCACATACACCCATCTCTTCACATATTTGTACATATCTCAGTGTTCAAGGATCACGTACTGTAGTACAACATTTAGTGATCACCATGTAGAAAGTGAATTACAGGTAGTCGAGACAGGTAAACGGGCAGATGGACAGAGTGATCATGATAAGGTGATGCAGAGAACAAAGAAACATAGACAGAGCAAAGTGAGAGAGCGAGATAGGTAAAAAAAATGTGCACATGCAGGTAAAGAGACTGACACACAGACACAAAGAGAAACAGAAGACAGGGGGAGGGGGACATAAAGATTGTGTTTGGTGAATTATATTTTAATACTTTATTATTTTGTTCAGGTTTGGGAAGAAACCTCGCCCAGCCATGTATGATGCCACACCCATCAACTATGAAGACTTCAGTCCCGACGACAAACCACTTGTCACACTCATTAAAACTAAAGATCTGTAAATCACATGCACATACACACATGTGAATCTGCTCTCTCTCTATCTCTCTCGCACACACACACACACACACACACACACACACACACACACACACACACACACGCACACACACTCACACGCACATACACACACACACACACACACACACACACACACACACACACACACACACACACACACACACACACACACAAATCCAGCCTTTCCAATTAGCAGATGCCGACCATTCAGTATTAACTAACTATCCTTAATAATAGTCTTATTGAAAAAAAAAAATTTAAACTATAAAAGACACTATTTAGATGAACTTTGATATTAAATAGATCTATTTTAACACTAATAGACCTAATCAGCTTAAACGTTTGTGTTTTATAGATGTATATATCAGTAAGGGCCTTGCAGAAATTGTTTATGTATTTGCGGAAAGAATATGAAAATATGAAAAGCATAAGCGTTCCTAATATGCACACTTACTGTAGATGTCGTCTCCTTCAGTAAAACACTGGTAATCTAGGCTGTAATTCTGGCTTTGTTCCAAACACAATTAGTGTTCTTACTAGAAGTCTCCGTCCAAAAGCTAATTTATGTTCTAATGAATCTTCATTCAGTGTGAGGGAGTGTTTGTATTACCCACAATGCACTATGGTGTGTTTAACACTAAGAACTAGCTGCTAGCAATAGGAGTTAATTTTACACAAGTAACCTTTTGTCTGAGTATCTAATGAAACGAAGTTTCATAATGTATCTGTATAACATTTAGCTAAAGATATTTAATTGAATGTCCCAGTCAGGCTTTGATTTATGTACTGCATATGATAGTACAAAGTTGTTCCAGTGTAGTGAGCTTGCTGGTCCCCCTTGACATCATCATTACAAGCGGATGCTTAATTTACAAGTTACAGTCGTGAGGTAGTTCCCTGTAGTGCTGGGAAGTTCTGAACATTCGGATCTTTGAGTCTCGTTCAGCAAAATGAACACATCTTTTTTCGAGTCATTTCGTTCGTTTTGGCAAAAAGTAATTCAAGTGTTACTTCCCTAACATCTACTACGTACGTAAAACGTTAACCACACAACAAACAAGACAAAAATATAATGTTGTGAGAAAAAGAAAAGATTAATTCATTATGTACCTGAGTGTTTAATCTACAATAATGACTCGAATGACTTGAGAGATGAACGAATCAATTCTCTTTCTGGCTCAGAATTGGTTAACTATATGGGGCGCTCACGTGATAAATAAAGGACTTTAAAAACACAAAACCTCGAGAGATGAACAAATTGATTGTCTTTCCATCTCAGACTGCATTGTTTAAGCTCACGAGGCTGTGATGTGATGAACAAACGACTTGAAAAACCAGAGGATTGGGCTCAGAGTGGCGCAGTGGTAAAGTGCTCGCCCTATCATCCGGAGATCGCGAGATCGATTCCTGGGTGATGCTGGAACCTCTCCCAGCCAGAGGTCCAGAGAGAGCTGATTGGCCGAGCGCTCTCAGAGGGGTGGGGTAAGAGGTATTCAGTGCTCCCACATTAATCACGACTCTACAGCCAATCAGGGGCGTCTGTGAGCTCATGCAACGCAAGCGGAAACACGTGATAGTCTTTCATAGTAGTAGCTTTAATGTAGCCCCCTAGTGACGGGGAGGAATTGGACATGACTAAAAAAACCTAGAAGACTCAAAAGGTGAAATAAACAATTATCTTTCTGGCTCAGACTGCATTAGGTTAAGTGTGGGGCTGTCACGCGATGAACAAATGACTCGGGAAACCAGAAGACTTGAAACAGATTAACTAATTCCCTTAAAGAGCCTATGATATTCCACATGGGCGACTGAACGAATCACTCCCTGAGACGACTCGTTCTTCCTGAGTCACATTAAAGATTCGTTCAAAATGAACGAATCATTCAAGATCGACCCATCACTAGTTTGCAGGTTATGTTATTAATGTCACACTGTATGCTGCCTCTTGATGTACCACTTATTGGCGGTAGCTATTACTAATTACTAAGCTAGCTATTTACATTTAGTTACATCAGCTAATTAACTATTTTGAATATTTTACAGATATGAGCTAACTACAGTAAGTATGCTTAGATAACAAACCCAAGTGACAGTCCCGAGTGACTTGCTACCCTTAGTAAACCGTTATGTATTTTCTCTTCATTAAAATACATTTTAGCATCCTTGACACCAGAACCGGTACATTGGCTTGCTGTACTACGAGTACTCTGTGTCACGCAGTACACTAGCCATTTTAAGGTATCTCAATTAGTGTTATGTCTAATAAGAACACTTCAAATGAAACTTTTTTGGACGAAGCTTTGTGCAAGTGTAAAAAGAAGCTCTAGGCTGCCTTAAACATTGCATGGTTAGACTTAATGCTTTCACAGTTAAATTATTTGTAAGATGTTGAATGTTTATCCAGTGATCTCTTTGCCAGAGTCTTGTGCACTCATCCTGGTGGTAGAAGAATGTTAAGTGCCATTGTATTGTAAACAACTGCTTTTTAACACTAACATTCACTTGCGTTGTTGGACTGAATTCATGCACTATAACTACTGATGATTTAGCGATCATGTCCAAAATCATACTATATTTCCAATTCCCTACAAAGTGCATTATGTAAAGGAATACCATCCCACTGAAGTGCACTAAGAACACTACCTATTTTCCACTGCACTTGTCTCCTGCATCTCACTTTGTAGTGAATATGGAATGTTTTGGACCTCTGATCAGCTTTAATAATGTTTAAACATTATTAATGTTTTTTTTTTTTAATTATTATTATTGAATGTTAATCTTGTTTTCCTCTATACATTCTGTCCTTCATAAGTAAAAATTAGGAAACAATAGCTTTGTTGTCTGAGCCAATACTAACACATTCGATAGACTAAACTATGATGCATACTGTGAAGTGTGAGGGCTTAGAGATCAAGTTAAAAAAAAAAAGACATACATGTGATTTTTCGTCATTAAAAGTTTAAATGTGTCTTTTTCTTTATTTTTCTTTAATATTTTATTGAGAAAGGAGCAAAGGATATTTCAGAAACTGCTGCTCTTGGTCACAAGGAGTAAATTAAAAGACAATAAAGATCAAGGGGTGATGACTGGTATTTATACGAAACATCAGATTTCCAGTTTACTTAAAAAAGTTTTGTTAAATGAGCTGGAAGGAAATTTCACTACTATAATAATAATCATAAAAAATAAAATAAATAAATAAAAAATAAATAAATAACAAACAAATAAAAAAAATATAAAATATATATATATATATATATATATAATATATATATATATATATATATATATATATAATAATAAGAAGAAGAAGAAGAAGAAGAAGAAGAAGAAGAAGAAGACCTTAAAATAAATTTTGTATTACCTTCATTCAATTTCAGGAGATTTGTGTAATGATTACACAATGAAAATGGATGGATTTTCTAATTATTCATATTATCTCAAGTGAAATGGTGCTGTACTGTAAATGGTAGTTCTTAAAGTTGTATTTAACCTCATGATTATTCTGTCATTTTGCAATCTGTTGGAATTCTTATGTCGGCAATTTAAACAGATAAAAGTGATTGCACACATCATTATGCAAGAGAACAGTAAGTACCATGTTATTTTATTGATTTTTTTATTCCATAATTTAGAGTCACTATTTACCTCTACAAACTGGAGGTAAATAATCAACTACTGTAAATAAGGCTCGAGCCAGTTCCCTTATCTCCTACAATTTTCTAATCCATCAAAAAAAAATAAAAAATCTGAGATTAGACACTAAGGTCATGCAACAAAAGCAAGTCGACATAATCTGAATCAGAGTGCAGTAGTATGTAGGTCATTTACCAGTTTAACCAGCGCTGTCTCTGTGCTATGATTAGGCCTAAATTCTAATTGATACATTTCATAAATATAATTCCTATGTATAAACAAAACTGCTGTGTAACATTGTCAAGGTTCCTGAGAATAAAGCAAAGGATGATAATTAACTCTGGAGTGTGAGTAAGCTTGCGAGTGAGACTTATGGTAACGGTACCTATCTTTCTCTGTCTCTGGTTCTCTCTTGGTGCTGGCTGTAGTGGCTCTCTCACAGTCTTCTTTTCCCTTTTTCTCCCTCCTCCATTTTGAATTTCATCAACACCCTTGATGTTGTTGGTACGATTATGATGATGTGATCATGTAGTTAATTATCATATCAAGTTTTTTAATCAGGGGTTTCACAGCACCAGTCTGGGATCTTAAAATAGAATTCCAGGAAAAAAAAGAATCTAACCCTCCAAAATTGAATTTGAATTTGTTGTTCTTTGTGATACGAGTGCATTGCATTTTTGGCTGGTCTGTTCATGTATTTGTGTTTCCATTTGTCTGTAGTTGTAGGAATAGTTGTAGGATTCATGCGGAATTATCATTTTAACCAGCAGATTAAATTTTGGAATGAATCCAAAGAGGGGAATACAAATACAAAGGTCACAGCAAGGACAAATGTTTGAAATAATTTTTGGTTTGTAGCATTTAAAAATTGTTTTATTATCTTTTTATACAATATTTTGTAGAATCTGTATATTTTTCTTATATTCATTAGGAATAGAAAGAATATTGTACTTCATCACAATATGTATTGCTTAGCCTCAATATGTATTGTGTGGTCTTTGTATACCAGTCTGATCTAGTTATAAGTTTTTAACTTGTACAGGAAAACCACCTCTTTCAGACGTTGTTTGGCAATACAGCAATGATCAAACATGAGCTCTGTTTTCCCCCAGGCATGCCATTAGTTTAACCTCTAGGTCATTGGCTTTGCTGGATTCAATTATAGAAGCATCTGAAGTCACTAACTATTGTTAGCGATTGTTATCAGTTGTTTTGTTGCATTTGTTTAATCTCGCAGCAGCGAAGGACAATGGTAATGCTTACTGATGTTTCCAAAAGAACATATTTATGTGTTCATTCGTTTGCCATATTTGAACATGTTGAGCATTTTATTTAAACACTGGAAGAGCTAGGAAATAAACAAAACACAGAAAATGCACACTAAGGTACATTAACACCATAATCTTTTTACAAACAAACATTATACCAAATATCTTCCCAAGATAACTTCTACTATGTGCAGCGTCTAGATATAATAATGAATAATATAATGAAGATAATCTGATAGTATTCGGCAAGCACAACCTCAAGATAAATAACAACATATAAATTTTTTCATCATATCATTATTTATTTAACAAAAATGAAGCTAAAAATAAAACATGTCGGCAATACTAAGTATCCTTTTACTGCTTCCACAGGATTTAAGAAGGTAAGTGGCAGACAGGTGCTGCTAAACACCAGCCCTTGTTTAATTGATAAAAGCCGATGTAGATTATAGATGTAGATAAAAAAGCAGAAGTTTTGGCAGTTTGCTGGTCTGGTGCATTCAGATGCATGTTAACACAATGACAAGAGTGAAAGATATAAGCAAAGGTCTTAGAAAAGCAATTGTTGCTGTACATCAATCTGCAAAGGGTATAAATCCATTTCCAAACAATTTGGAGTTCAACGTTCAAGTGGAAAGCATCCAATATAGTTGCCAATCTTTCCAGTAGTGGAAGTCCCAACACATTCACCCTTAGGTCAAAGCAGAAAATGCTCAAAGAAAAAAAATGCAAGAGCTACATCTCAGATCCTAGACTTTACTGAGCATGTTACATGCTAAAGTCAATTGACAGCACAATTAGAAGAAGACTGAACGAGTACTGTTTGTTTGGAAGGGTTGCCAGGAGAAAGCCTCTTTTAAAACGAACTAAAACGAACAATGAAGCATGACTGAGGAAAACTGCATCTGAACAAGCCACAAGACTTCTGGAACAATGTCCTATGGACAAATCAGACCAAAGTGGAGTTGTTTGGCCATAATGCCTAGGGCCATGTTTGCTGAAAAACAAACAACATTGTCAAGCACAGTGGTGGAGGGGTGATGATTTGGGATGTTTTGCAGCCACAGGACCTGTCCACCTTGCAGTCACTGAGTTGAGCATACCAGAGAATTCTAAGAGGCAAATGTGAGGCCCTCTCCCTGATAGCTAAAGGGTAGTCGAAATTGGGTCATGCAACAGGAAGATGATCTGAAGCACAGGTTTTGGAAAGGCCAGACCTCAACCCCATTGAAATGCTGTAGTGGCACCTTAATAGAAACCACAATGAACTATAAAGAAGAATGGGACAAAATTTCTCCACAATGATGTGAGAGACTGATAAAGTCATACACACATATGATATGAAGTATGGCATGTATGATACACAGACCTTTTCTTTATCTTTCTACCTCTTAGTTCTATTAGCTAGTTCGTTTTTTTTAGCAGTAAAATAGTAGATTTAATTATTTATGGCTGATTATCAGACACAATCTGACAGATTTCAGATTTTCAGATATTTTCATCTGTTGAGAGATCCTCTATGATCTGCTGCCCACTGGATGCGAGCCGAGCTGCATGTTCAAAGCAACCCGTACATACCAAGCCTGTTTCTTGTCAACTCGAGGTTTCTTCAACAAGATGGATGAGTTCAGATCAAGAACCACACTGAACTTCATGTTGATCATCATAACGACTTTGGCTGAACCAAAATGTACAAGACACTTCTATCATGTTAGCTGGTTGCAGACACGACTACGTGTTCTGGGAAGAGCAGAGGAGGATGATTATGTGTTTATGTAAACAACAGATGGTGCACAGCCACGGACATGATCGACAAGCGCTGTTGCCCAAATTTGGAATTTCTAATGGTAAGATGCTGACTGATTTTCTTCCTGAGGGACTTTAGTGTAATAATATTCATGGCTGTATACGTTCATCAAATCATGACAAAATTTTATGAAAATGTGGACTTTTGAACAAGACAAAAAGCACCAGCCTGGACTAAGTCTATACAAACATCCCAAACATGTTAATGGCAATTTCATGCGCACACCTGAGGATATCAGAACATGTTTTCCTAATTCTGATCCCAAGTAATAAACCACAGATCTGCACAACAAAATCATCTATCAGGACAGTACACGTGTTGTTTGAGGACACCAACTTGATGCTGCCAGACTGCTGTAACAGGGCAGACAGACTGGGACATGTTTGCAGTATGAGAAAACCACCAGCAGTATCTTTGGAGTGTCAGTCTTCTGTAATGAAAATATGCTTACACAGTGTACAATAAGGGTGTGTTCACACTTGACATTGTTCGATTAAAGTGAAATCTGGTGTGGTCTACTTTGCTAGCATTATCTAATAATTATGACTGTACTTGAGAACATCAACATCAGGTGAGAAACATCTTTAAAAAAGGTCAACACAAGACAGGCTCCAGGACTAGATGAGGTCCCTGGGAAAGTGCTGAAAGCATATGCTAACTGAGGACCTGAGAAGCGTTTACCAGCATTTTTAACCACTCATTACAACAAGCTACAGTTAGAACATTTTCCATTATTACACCAATTCCCAAGAGACCAAATGTGAAGTGCCTAAATGAGTATTACCCAGTAGCCTTAACACATATAGTCGGGAAAACATCTGAGAAACTTGTGCTTTCACATATCTGGCCATTTGTTCCTCCTGATCTAGGTAACCATCAGTTTGTCTATTGGGCTAAACGTTCCCTGCAGGCCTTCATCACTACAGCGCTCCACGCTGCTCTGGTACACAGAAGACAATTATGTGAGAATGTTCAGCAGTGCATTTAACACTATCTTTACTCAGAAACTGTACTTGTGGATAATGGACTTCCTCACTAACTGACCACAACAGGTTAGAATTGTGAGACAGACCTCCTCCCCATCATCATAAACACAGGAACCCTGCAGGGCTGTATGTTGAGAATTTGCTTTTGACACACTTTACACATGATTGCACTCAATCACCTGATGAGACGGCCTACAGACAAGAGGTGGAAAGTCTGGTGAAATGATGTTTAAACAACAACTTAACACCTCTAAAACAAAGAAGATCGTCATTGACTTCAGGCGACTATCACCCACTGCATATGAATGGTGGGGTCATTGAAAAAGTGGACAACCTAAAGTTCTTGGAGTTTTTGTGTGAAAAACGGCTGACATGGATCTTCAACACTTCACGCCTGGTACAAAAGGTCCAACAAAGTTGGATGTTGTGTGCTCAGAAAGCTGAAACAGCACAACTGCATTAGAAACAGTTATAGAAAATTTATACAGAGCTACCATTGAAAGCATCCTAACAATCTGTATAATTGTGTAGCTGTGCAGCTGACAAATTGTCACAGAGCACAATCTGTAGGTGGCTTAATGCAATGTCGGGACACCACCCCAAGCTTGGACAGCATCTAAACAACTGCCATCAAGCAAAGGTTTCAGATCAATTAGATCCCACACTATAAACTAAGAAACATCTGTCCCCAAGCTGTGGCCTCCATCAAACCAATCCACACACAAATTACAAATATAACCAAGCTCCTGAATATGTCAGTTACAAAACAAATGCTCCATCTATTACATCCCTTCCTTTTAAATACCCAAATATGTACATTTAAAATGTTTTAGGAACATTATTTTGCCTATTTATTTTCTTATTTCTTCTTCTGATCTTACAGCGTGACATCTTTTTGAGCTACAATGCAATGTGAGCTACAGACGGACTATTTCTATTGGCAGAGGTAAAGGGCAATTAAGTGGATTTATGTTATTGTTGTATTTAAGTACAGTACATATTTTACATATCTGTATTTTCCTTGAATAATTTTATTAGAAAATCCTTTTTATTTTTTACTCCACTACATAATACCAAATATCTAGATTTGTACTTTTACACAAATCACTGCATTCTTAGATCATATACCAATAATGATGTATAGTTTTTAAAGTAGAATTTGGCCACCTGTGGGCAATTATGCATAATTGTGTTTCCCTTGTGAAATGCTTAATAATGTTACAGGTGTTACAAGTTTTTCATTATGAAAATAAAAATGCTTCTGTGAGCATATAAGCACTTTGCTTTTGATACATCAGAAAAATTGAAGGTAAGTCCTTTTTGACCTTTTGACTCAAGTTGATATAGGGTATCTCTACTTTTCCTAAAGTACAAAATTTGCACAATAGGCACACCATTATCTATATGATTACAATTTAGCCATTGTCAAAGTCACTCAACTTGTATTTTTCTGCTTCCAACACATCAGCTATAGAAATAAAATGTTATCCTTTTTATTTCTGCCTAATACTGTATATCACATGAAAAAGTTCATGTATGTAAGTTGAGCAGAGTGGGAACAGAAGATTTTTTGGCCAGATCAGGGAGTGGCATAAAAAAAAAAAAATCTGACAGCTCTATATCAGCTTATATTTAGTCTTTATTTTGGGATAGGTTATCATACATTTATTATTATAATTTTTTTAAATATATGTTTTTGTTATTGTTTTTTTTTTTTTTAGTTTTCTGTAACATTCAGAAACATGTTTTTTTTCATTGAAAAAAAGGATACAAATTTCAGAAATACACAGTCCAAACAATAAACAAGCAGAATAAAATGCTTGCTTAAATGATAAAATTAAAAAAATAATAACAAAGTGATGAATGAATGTAAAATATAGAAAATGACAATCCAGCTGTGTCTAGATTCAGCATTGAAAGTATTGCGATATTATTAAGATTGGTATGGTATGATTTTCAAACTTGCTATAATGTAGAGACGGACCTAAATAAATATATGTGATTAGTATGGACTTTAACAACAATTGAACCAAAAAGAGTGTGAGTGTGAAACAGATAAACAACAAACTGGTAGATTAATTCTGTCTATTAGACGGTGGAGGAAAAGTGATTATATTACATCCCCAAAGTTTGTTTTTAATACAAAATTTCCTTACAATATAAGAACAGGTTAGACATCTTTCTACTGAGATAGATGTATGGAACAGACCGATATAATACTTTACAGTTAATCCAGTGGTCCAGGACAGGGGATGTCTGTACAAGTGATTTATTTTTGGAACATTGTCATACACAATATTTTAATTCATCAAAAGTGTTATTATTTTAATTCATCAAAAGTGTTTTATTTTTGGAACATTGTCATACACAATATTTTAATTCATTTATGGTCTTATAGACACCTAGTGATAAGACTGAAGGAATAAAATGGTGGAGGTCCAGAAAACAGGCTGCCAGAAGAGGATCAAGGACAAACTTGTGTTGGGGGGGGAAAAGAACCGTTAGTGTTTGACAGCATCAGCTCACTAAGGAAATCTGAGGTCATACCGGTTGTCCCGGCAACAAGGTCTCGCTTCAGCCAATTACACGTCAGCTCTGTGCATGGCTTAATTAATATTCATGATCCTGCCCTGGCGTTTTCTACGTTTAAATTTTCCAACGGCGCCACTCGCCTTCACTCGCCTTGAACTAAGCGCGCCCTCTGCTGGACAGGAAAAGAGCACGACGAAAAAGCAAACGCGAATGAGGAGGAGGAGGAGGAGGCACTGAAGAGCCGTATGTTTTCGCAGGCGGAGCTTCTTCCACCCGTACCGTTGGAATTCGCTGCGTGTATTTTCTCGGCATATTTTGCTGGAAAGAAAAAAAAGGAGCACCAGCGCGGAGGAAGAGAAGAAATCAGACCGCCTTGTGCAGGCAGATGTGAACTGAAAGAACACGGACGGTGCCGTTAATCCGCAACGATGTGGCAGCCTGCGACCGAGAGACTGCAGGTAAGCGGATCCGCGTTTATTCTGCACATTTTCGCTGCTGCACATACAAGCCAGGCGATGTGCGCCCACAGCTCCAGCTGTTCGCCTGTAAGTCCCCGCGAAAGCAGGGTGCGATTTGGTAAAGTAACGTTACATCTTGATCGGCCCCATTTTGGCCTTGAACCCAGCTGGGGCTTTAGTCTCCCTGTACGGAATCCCACCGGAGGGCTCCAGTCTGGGGCTCCTGCTGAATCAGAGCAGGGGGTCCTAAAGCTACACCCCTCTCCACCTCCACAGTCATACTATTCCGCATCCGAGAATAACACATGATTCAGATTACTACATTTAATTTTTTTTATAAAAGGCAACTTTTATATACAAGAGAAATGAATTTTACCACTTAAGTTGTCATAATGCACTTAGGTCTATTAATAGCACCTGTTGCTTTTACCAACATACTGTACAGTAAGAATCTTACCCTGCGAGGTACATTTTCCTAACAGGAGTAGCTTATGACTGAAGAGATGTTGGTTATTTGTATGAAAATGGTAACATATAGACTATGAGAAGCAATACCCATACAAAACTGAGTAACAACCAGGGGTGGATGATTTGACAAAAATGACACAATTATACATATAATTTTTCACAGCACAATTTATATACTGTATTCATGCATGCATTATCTTATTTTCGACTTAATCTATACTTCTATACTTTAACGTCCAAGCAGTTCTTGTATTGTTACTGTACTGAGATGTTACAGGATAGATATGTTACAAAAATAGGCACAATGCACAATTTATCTCATGTAAGGAAGAAAATAAAAAACGGTTAGGGACTAAGTTTGCAAACTGAATCAATGACAGGGTGAAGTGATTATTATTATTATTATTATTATTATTTTTATTATTCTGCTTATAAACAGTAATTATTATTTGTATTTATTCATGTATGACACAACATACATATTTATGTCATGTTTGTAGTTTTGATTGTCCACATTTTAATATATATATATTTTTTTATTATTAAACTTCAAATATATAAAGAGTCTGTCATGCAAGTCCCTGGGAATTCAATGTTACTATAGAAACCATAAAATATTGGAACGAGCACGTTAATATACATGGTATAAATAGACGTGGAATAAGTTGTCATCCAGGTCAAGTAGAGATGCATGAATACATTATCTCGAACACTACAGCCAGCTAGCTATCATTTAGTTTTTAGTAAAAGACTGGTCTTAGACCAGAGTAAATGATGGTACAAAAGTCTTGTACATTTCATTGTTCAAGTTATTGTATAAGATAATTGACTGTTAGGTTAGTGTTTTCTTATATATTTTCCTAGCTTTTTACAAATACTAATTAGTTAGCCACTAGTGCATTTACATGGGCTAGAAGAGTCTTCCATCCATCCATCTGGGAACCTCTGTAGTCCAACTAGGGGTATGCCTTATGCCTTGACGGTATGCATGGTATGCCTCTGGTCAACATTCACACACACATTCACACACTATGGGCAATTTGAGGATGCCAATTAGACTAATCTGCATGTCTTTGGACTGTGAGAGGAAAGTGGAGCACCCGGAGGAAACCCACCAAGCACAGGGAGGACATGCAGACTCCATGCACACAGACCATGTGGTGGGAATCGAAACGAGACCCTGGAGGTGCAAGTTGACCGTGCTAACCACTAAACCACCATGCTGCCAGAACAGCATTACTGATCATAAAAGACTAATTTAAATTTAGTTAGTGTTTTATTTCCTAATAATATCTTTTTGAGATTAGTCTATCATTGTACAGTATGATGTATAATAAAGTAAGGCAAGTAGGTGGTAGCATTGGAGTCAGTTTTTCTTCCCAAAAAGTATGTTTTCAATAAAAAATTTATTTAAAAGCTATCTACCGCAATACTAAAGAGGAATTTTTTTTCTTTCTTTTTTTTTTTTTTTTTTTTTTTTACTATTTATTTAACAATTTTTTTCATTTTTAATAAAATTCAGTTTAAACATATAAACATTCTCCTATACTCCTATATGTGGGTTAATGGTTTTTGGTCTATATGACCAAAAGTTCTACAAAAATTGTACATATGGCCAAAGATTTGTGGACGCCTGACTCACACTCCTATATGTGCACCTGACACAAAGTTGAAAGTATACACTTATAATGAAAGTCATTGTTTGCTGTATAAATTATGATTTCCCTTGGAAAATCTAAATTTTGATGATTGGATTGATATGTTTTTGGAACTAATGGGCCTAACAATGCCTTTTTGCACGAAGGGCTCCATAAAGAACTTGTTTTCCAAGGTTGGAGTGGAAATGCTCAAGTGTCCTGCACACAGCCCTGACCTCAACCCCTCAGAGGTTGAGGTCAACCCCTTTGGGTATGATTTGGAACACCGTCTGTACCTCAGGTCTCATCACTTGTCACCAGTGCCTGATCTCATTAATGCTCTTGTGGCTGAATGGACACACATCGCTGCAACACTCCAAGATCTAATGGACAGCCTTGAGTGGAAGTTATCATGACAGCACAAAGTGGACTACATCTGGAATGAGTGTGATGCTCGGGTGTCTACAAACTTTTGGCCAGATCGTGTACCAATGGACAGACATCAGTCAGTTATTTTATGTCTAAAATAAACTGTATTCCAGAAGTACCTGATCCCTAGTAAAATTGTCAGTGTCCATTTTCTCAAACCACATGTTTTCTTCCATTAGCAAGAGTTCTAAGAAAAACTCTTTAATCTAAACTGGCCAGACTCTAAGGCAAACTTGGTTTATCTGTTAATTATGAGATTTAGTGTTTAGTGTATTAGTGCTATTTTTATTAGCAATAGTGTAATATTGGCTACGTATTAGTGGGTATTAGAGCAGGAAGGTTGCCAGATGGTGCTGAATATCAAGAGATGGAATCTCCTGATCTACCCCACATCTGTTTACAGGCTGTGTGTGTGTGTGTGTGTTTTCCATTTTACACAATACTTTGTTCACTCCTTAGAGAGGATTTTGCCAAATCTTCTATTTTTACATCATGATTTTCCCCCCCAATATAATAACACTATGTAACACAATTTTTGTTCCTGGCTTCTAAGTGTTATATTTAAATTGCTTGTGTCTAAAGTATGTGAAAAAATGACTTAATTAAGCACAAACCTTGCTTTCATGACAACAGCACGAAGAAAACTCGTTTTTTTTTTGTGAAATTTTTTTTTTTTTTTTTCATTTTCATCATTATGATGAGGTAAAAACAAAAATTGCACAAGGAATAGACAAACACAGTCGGAAACCACTCAACAAGGTTCAGAAATGCATAGATTTTCTAGATTTACGATTGTACTGTAAATCACTTTCTCGAAGTAGCCCCCAAATGTAGTCCCCCATCATGTTTTCATTATACTGTCCTTGGTAACGACGTTCAAAGTCCAATTTATCTTTATGAAAGCGCTCGCCTTGCTCCTCAGAGTAAGCGCCCATGTTCTCCTTGAATTTGTCGAGATGCGAATCAAGGATATGGACTTTCAGAGACATTCTACATCCCATTTTGGCGTAATTCTTTATGAGAGTCTACACCAACTCCACATAGTTTTCAGCTATGTTGCAGAAGCACAGCCCATCACGCTGACTGAAGAGGTTGGAGAATATTTGATGCCGCTTCCTCTGATCCGTGACTTGTACGCTATCATAAACCAAGTTCCACTGTTTGAGCCTGGATATCAGAAGCTCAGCATTCGATTTCGTAAGCCCGAGGTCCCTAATTAAATTGTTCACGTCTTAGGGAAGTACGGCTTTCTATCCCCAACTTCATCTGCAGAATCGTAGTCCATATCTCCAGTATCTACCTCGCTGTCTGACTTGCTGCTGTCTCCTGAAGATGGCCGATGCCGCTTAGGAGGAGTCGGAACAGGCAGATCGGGGCTGTGTGGTACTGGGGTGATGGAAGAAGGTATGTCCGGATAAACGATCTGAGGGGCATTTTTGCCGGAGTGACAATTTTTTGGGTTTACTAGTTCTGGAAGTTTCTTGAACGTTCTAGAGTGTTCAGTAAGAATTGTAGAAACATCTGGACAACTCTAGCAGTTCAGGAATATTCTAGGAGGAAGCTCGGCATTGAAAGCAAATCGAGAATTTTCTCGAAAACACGTGATTTTCAAAATTTCACTGTCCCGGTCACAGAAGCAAAGTTTTTCTGGAATAACAGCGATTTCCTTTCTGTTCTAGACATATTGTGTTAGGAAAACACACTTTCAACCCAGGAACAGAACAAAAGTGAAAATTTGTTACATAGTGTAATCATTTAGCTGTAGTATAGAATAATACCTGTCATAAGACATACCCTTAATGCCATGCTTTTGTTTTTAAATTATGTTGGTTGGTCTGTTTGGTTTAGCATTACAAAATAATTCTAGTAAAGAATTCTTACGAGTACTCTATGTTGATATCACTCAATGCCTGAGGTTTGCTTATCCAAAGCTAAATCTCCTGGGAATCTCACTTTATTCTTCAAAACAGTAGTTGCGGATCTTTGCTTGTTGTTTCTGATGATATCTTTAATTGTGACATAATAGTTGACTTTAATGAATATATAGATGTCTCAGTCATTCCAGTTTGCAGACCCGTTTATGGTACGAGACTGACATGAAGTGTAGTAAATCGTGATTAAAATGTTTGCCGATTACGGTCACATGTGAGTCGCCTACTGTCCTGCTAGAGAATGGGTTTTTGTGTTACTTGTGTGAAATGGTGGTGAATGAGTGGTATTTCCATGTGCTGCTCCTTTAATGCACACCAGATGTTCGGAGTGAACTTACACAATCGCCCCCATAACCCAACCCCCCCCCCAACTCACTCCCACACACACACACACACACACACACACACACACACACACTCTGCAGAGTAACAACAGGACCGAATTGCGTAGTAAGCGATCCGAATGGCATCGTTTTCAGTTGTGTGGAGAAAACTCTTTTACACAACCATGACCTTAATTCATTTTACAGGTGTGTGTGTGTAAGAGAGAGAGAGAGAGCACATAAAGTTCCTGTGGTATGTAAACTCATAATGTGTAATAACTATGATAATTAGTGCACATGATGTTCATGAGCTGTAATAATCATTGTAAGTTCATTTATCTTAGTGAACAGGCAAAAAACACATTTACATTTGTGTGTGTATGTCTGTGTGTGTGTGTGTGTGTGTGTGTGTGTGTGTGTGTGGAGAGACAGAGAGAGATTTCTTCCTTTGGCCGTGAGCTGAAACACATTTTACTGTTTTATGGTTGGTATGCAGAGGAATGTGTGTCCAGGCCGAGCGGTTAAAATTACCACATAAAAGTTACTTAAAGTGAAACGTCTCATGTAATAAGGTGTGTGTGTGTGTGTGTGTGTGTGTGTGTGTGTGCGTATGTTTGTGTGTGCAATTAGATATAGTATAACTACTGCTGATCTCTAATTCCATATACTACCTCTTTAAACTTTTCTCTCGTCCCGTGATTAGCCGAGTCAACAGCTCATAACAGACTTATACATCCAGAATACAGATGTCCTTTTGAGCAAAGTTTTCTAAAAATGTCTAGATTTTTAAATATCTGGACCTTTCCACTGAACCCCACAGCTTATTGGTGAAATTTTAACCGTGGCCCGCCAATGTCATGATGGGTTTTACAGCAGCTGAGCAATCGGCAGATTCTCTAACACACACACTCTGTGGAACGATACACAGTAATTCTGTAATCTGTAATATTTCATTCGTTTCAACTTGTTCTTTATCACATTCCATCATTTATTCCTTTACAGCTTTAATGATGAACCTCTTTTGAGAGTTTTGTTAAAAAAAAAAAAATTACATTAGCAACAACAAAAACAAACTTTATAACATAGTATAATTTTATTCTTGTAAACCTTATTATTTTGAGCAAAACCTTTTTCCCCACTCTTTTGTATTAATTGTAACCCTTCGGGACATGGTTCATAACTATAGTCACATCTGTCTCATCTGGCTGTCTGCCCTCCAGTCTCTCACTTGGAATCTAGTATTACATTTTTTAAACATTTGTCTTTCTATGACCTGGCATTTCCTGTTTGCTCTGGTCGAACAAAATAGCGTGTGTGTGTGTTTCAGTGAAATGTGCTTTTTGTGTGTGTGTGGGAGTGGGGGGGTGGTTAGTGAGTGTTTGGGGAATTTTATTGGTCAGCTAGTGTGTTTGTTTATGTGTGTGTGTGTGTGTGAGACAGAAGAGAAACTTTCCTGTACAGTCACTGGCCACTTTATTAGGTACACCCTGCTAGTTCTTGGTTGGACCAAGTTTTGCCCGCGGAGCTGCCCTCATTCTTCATGGCATAGATTCAACAAAGGTTCTGGAAACGTTCCATAGCGAGTTTGATCCATACTGACACTGATACTGATCGAATCATACAGCCAGTTGCTGCAGATTCATCAGCTGCACTTCCATGATGCAAATCTCCTGTTCAAATGCATCCCAAAGGTGGTGTACTGGACCGGGATCTAGTGACTGTGGAGGCTTCAGTGAATGTTCAAGAAACCATTTGATTGTTAGCTTTGTGACTTTGTGGCGCATTATCCTGTGCTCGTAAAGGACAGCGACAATACTCAGGTAGGCTGCGGAAATTAATGCTCAGCTGGTTCTAAGGAACCCAAAGTGTGCCAAGAAAATATCCCAAGCCATTACACCACTACCACCAGCATGAACTTTGGATACAAGACTGAATGGATCCATGCTGTTTATGCCAAATTCTGACCCTACCATTAGATCGAGACTCAATAGACCAGGCAACGGTCTTCCACTGGGAAAGTTTGGTGAGCCCATGTGAATTGTCGCCTCAGTGGATATTCTGCCACTGCCACTCACTGGATATTCTCTCACTTTCAGAATCCCAGTAAATCAGCAGTTTCAGAAACTCTCAGACCAGTGTGGTACCAACAACCATGCCACGTTCAGTGTTACTTCATATGTTCTGATGCTTGTGCTGACTTTTAGCAGATCGTCTTCACCATGTCCACATGCTGAAATGCAATGAGTTCCTGCCATGTGATTTGCTAATAAGTTATTTTATGATGAAAATTGAATGTATTTACCAGTGAATGTATGTTATGATGATCCATATTATTCTATTGGCTATGCCAGAGGGCGGAATGGCCAGATTATGACATTATTTCATATTATGGGTGGTAGTAAGATATTGGAAGCATTATATTTTGCACTGTCACAGATAGCGACATTTGAGTTTGCCAAAGTGTTAAAAAAATTATATTAAAATATGACATTTTTGAAACAAGACACTCCTGAATGGGCTGTAAAGTACATATTCTATAAGTAAATAAGAACAGTAAATAGAACAGTAGCTCAATCACTAGCACACACACACACACACACACACCGATTCTTTTTTTTCCCCTCATACACATTTTTTTCCCTCTGAATGCACACTTGCTTTTTTGTCCTTTACAGGGTTACCTTGACAACCGCTGCTGCCTTGCCACAGTCTGTTGCCATGGCTGTGATATACGGCAGTGTTTTCGGCAAGGTTCTCTCTTGTTCTGTGCTTTCTCCTACAGCTGTTATATTACGAGTTGTCTGTGATGATATATATTATAGCGTGTCTTATTTATTCTTTGTGAATCTTCCTTCTGTTACCACAATGACTCATTTATGATGTTGTTGCTACAGCAACCACTGGATTGAACTGTATTTATGAGTGTCTGTGCGCATGTGAGTAAGTTATGAGTCAGATGGGAGGGATGACTGCTGTCTTTTTTTTTCTTTTTGCTCCTCCTGCATCACATATACCATATGATGATGATACAGCACACTGTTTAACATGCACAGTAGTATTATTGTGTACTTGCCATGACTTTCCATTCAGAGGAAGGATGTGTAGGTGTGTGATATTTTTGGGCACCGTTTTGATCCTGTAGAGCTTTTAGGCTGTAGCTCTTTAAGTCTGTGGGAGTGTAGGGCTTCAAGGCTCGGGATTAAAAGGCTCTGGGAGGTTTACATTTTTAAGGTTTATGACTATTGGTCTGTAATTGTGTAATGCTTTAGTGGTTAAAGGCTTTAAAATTTTAGGGTCGTAGAGCTTTTATGGCAATTTATGACTATAGGGCTGTTCACTATAGCGCAATGTCTTTTTGCTCTGGGGCTCTGGGGGTGTAGAATATGGTCATTTAGACAATTAAGCATTGAATACTGTTGATAAAGCCTGTTGGTGTCAGACAGCACATATAGATGCAAATGCAGATAAACAGCAGCTTTATTGTGCATATATATATATATATATATATATCAGAACAGGATCCATAAACTAGGCAGACAACAGCAACAATACTTGATTAATGACTCGTTTGAACTCAGAAAGTATACTTTGCAGTGAGAGTGTGAACTGAAAGTCTTTGTGATGGTAATTGACTCCAGATGTGCCTCAGTAATCAGTAATTTGGTGAGTTTGAATGTGACCGTGGCCGCGTTCTGACTGGCTAGATGTTCCCTGTGAAGTCCTCTTCACTTCTCAGTCACGTGAAATCTAAAATTTTAACGAGTCCAAACTGCAGGGATCAAAACTGCTCAGTTCAAAGGACATTGTAAACACTATAGGGAACAAGTGAACAATGCTTCATCACCTCGCCAGAAGAGGACAAGCAAAATCACCCATTAGTCACTGTGTCTCGCCAGAGTGCACAAAAATTTGCAAAACAAAGCAAAACATGGAGCTTGCATGAGACCTGGGGTTATTTTTTTATGCTCTATTCATTATTATTATTAAGGATAGAATAATATTAATATTACATAATAATAATTTGATATACATTGAAAAAAATTAACATTACATAGGCTATTAATTTGTATAATATTAATCCTGTTTAGGAATGAAAGCATTTATCTTGTAAATTAGATTTACAATTAGATCACATTTTTGTACACACATCAATAGTGTAATTTGTCAGTTTCTATTCCAACATATACTTAAATTTTTTTTTTTTACCAGTAGTACCAACATGTATCCGAGGTGCTTACGTTACCAGGGTAACACACAGATGAAGTAATATCTGCATTTGTCACATGGCAGGGTGTTCACAGAGAGCATGCAGTGCTGTTTAACATACACTGTGAAATGGAACGCAGCAAGTCTCTGGAGTTGCTGGGTGTTGAAGTCTGTGACATCCATGTTTGTAGGCTGCGTTGTACTCTGGGTAGTGTACAGTAATTGGATGCAGTTCCTGGCATTCACAAGACAGTTGGCATTTGGGCTTTAGAGTCTCATGGGTGTGTATTGCTCTAGTGCTGTGGAGCTTTGAGGTGTATTGACTGTAGGGGAAATATACTACCTTAGGGTTTTAGGGTTTAGAACCTTAAGGCTGTAGTGCTTAAGCTTAAAGACTTGGAGGATTTACAGTTTGATGGCTTTAGTGCTTTAAAGATTTAGAGATTCAAGGCTTCAGATCAGGGTTCTCCATTACACAAAATACACAAAAGCATAAAAAAAACCCTGAACCGGAGCTGAATATTTTCAATTAGCCTCAACCCGCCAGAGTCACGTTCCCGCTGCAACTATAGTCATATCTATGGTGGCTAATATTAATAATAATAATAATAATAATAATAATAATAATAAAACCACGCCATAGCTGCCTACATTCATTTTATTACCATTGTCCAAAAAATCTTGATACTAGCATCACATTGCTTGTTGTTGCTGAGTTGATAAAGTTGTTGGAATTGATATTGATATGGTCATAGCTTTTGATAGACTTTCAGAAATTATGGGGTTTTGTTTGTCCACCTGCCCCTTGAGGATTGCTCACAAATTCTCAACTTGTTAACTTCTTGGAAGTTTCCTGACCATGGACTCAAAATGTCTGTGTTTTGTTCCCTGAGCTACTTTTTCATCACTTTTGCCTTATGGCACGGTGCTTCATCATGCTGGAAAATGCATTGTTTATAACCAAACTGTTCTTGGATGGTTGGGAAAGTTGCTCTTGGAGGATGTTTTTGTACCATTCTTTATTCCCACTCCCACACATTAAGCCCACTCCCTTGGCTGAGAAGTGGCCCCACACATGAATGGTCTCAGGATGCTTTACTGTTTACTGCGCTCACCTTCTCTTCTCCGGACAGGCTTTTTTTCCCGGATGCCCCAAACAATCGGATGTTTTTACCAGAGAGAAGTGGCTTCTTTCCAAGGCTATCCTCCAAAAGTCTTCATCACAATATGCGTGCAGATGCACTCACACCTACCTGCTGGCATTCCTGAGCAAGCTCTGCATTGGTTGTGCCCCGATCCTGCAGCTGAATCAACTTTAGGGTCCAGTCCTGGCGCTTGCTTTACTTTCTTGGTTGCCCTGAAGCCTTCTTTACAACAGTTGAATCTCTCGGCTTGAAGTTCTTCATGATCCGATAAATTGTTGATTTAGGAACAATCTAACTAACAGCAATATCCTTTCCTATGAATCCCTTTTTGTGCAAACAATGATGCCTGCACATGTTTCCTTGCAGGTAACCATGGTTAACAGAGGAAGAACAATGATTTCAAGCACCACCCTTCTTTTAAAGCTTCCAGTCTGCTATTCTAACTTAATCAGTATGAACTTCAGCCTTGTCCTCACCATCACTCTCACCTGTGTTAATGAAAGAATCGCTGACATGATGTCAGCTGGTCCATTTTTGGCAGGTCTGAATGCAGTGGAATTAAATTAATTTTTCGTGGCAAAGAGCGACATTGCAATTAATTGCAATTAATTTGATCACTCTTCATAACATTTATATGCAAATTGCCATTATAAAAACAAGCAGCAGACATTGTAAAAATTTTTTATTTGTGTCATTCTCAAAACATTTGGCAATGGCTGCATTAATCATTGTTTCAGAGTGTGTAGAAAAATGTAGAATAGCATAAAGTGTTGAAACTTGTAATGGTCATTTGTGTAATCTACAGCATGGCATCTTCAGAGCTCTGTTAAAGAAACTGTCAGGAGAACATCATGGTTCAATTCAATTCGATTTTATTTGTCTGTTGAGTAAGCCAGAGGCCAGAGGCAAGGAAAAACAAACTAAGAAAACATGAAGAAGAAACCTTGAGATGACCCAGACTCAAAAAGGGAAATTGTTCCCATCTGGGTGGCATTGAATAGTGAGATTCTAAATTATTAGTCTAGTACAACAGTACTAAGTGTGTTAAAAGAGGCATGTTGTGAATAGGAGTCACAGGAGAGTCTTTTAGGATCACAGCAGCAGTTCTTAGGTGTTAGGCCTGGAGTTTCTAGGAGCGTACCAGTGTATATATGTGCACATTTTATGCGGTAACACATCTAACTGAAGTCACCTTCATTTGTATTTACAAAGAAAGAACCATACTGTTATGGATGAGGCGTTTGAAACATTTCGCTTAAAGTTTGCTTTGTTTGAGTGAGACGCCTGCAATTTCAAAATCTGTACAAACAATGTCAGAAGAAGATTACATGTGTTCATGATGAGGCTGACAGAGAACTTCATCCACTCGTTAAAAACACTGGTTTGTAGAACAGCTATTCTCCATTTCTGCAGGCGGCCATTGGCTGAGACCAGATGGTTGCTTCAGACTCTGCACCAAGCATCTCTTCACCTGGAGATCTTGAAAATGGCAAAATCAGATTTGTACAAGTGACTTTTAGGTAATCCATGGGTCAGACATTCGAGAGCCATCATCATACTGATTTTCACAATATTTCCTTTTAGATTTATCTGTGAATCTGCATTTTTAATTAATGTACATCATCAAAAGCAAGGACCAGAATGAATTATCCAGTGCTTTTCCATCATGTGTTTTCAGATTTCTAGAACCTGCTGCTCTCACATGTCTCGCTGAATGAGGAAAATGAAATAACTGCAGGTAGCAGTTAATAATTACCACCAACTCATCTGCTTCTAGTACTGCTAATAATAATAATAATAATAATAATAATAATAATAACTTATAATTACTTAAATAATAACTTATAATAACTTAAATTAAAACTACTGGACAGTTGGAGTAATTCTGAAACATACGCACTGGTAGTTATCTAAATGTGACATAAGAAAAAAAGTTATAATGGTCCTCCACTTTAGAGCATTAATGTTATAACTCTTTAAAGTGAACAGTTACTCTAGAAAGTGGATTAAGACATGCTTTTTTATTACATGCCTTATGTGCATGCTCTTATAATGCCACACTTTACAAGACCACATTGTTTTAACTTCACTTTTCCCCTTTCCCTTTTTTGTTTTAATGGTGTTTATTCAGGGAAATTCTGCCATCTTGGCATATTGAAGATTTCACAACGCATATAAAAAGATACAAGGGGGAGTTAGCATGTGTGCTTGTGCTTTTAAGTACAAGTACTTGTAAGTGTAATTACGGTTTTTTTTTTGTGTGTGTATCTGTACTTTACTTTGAGTATTTTCCACATGTGATACTTTTTGCATCTACTCACTACATTCTTTTCATCCAAATCCAAAACGATTGATGGTTAGCTAGACATCGGATCCGCCCACTGCTGACTCCTTTTTCAAGAATCTAGACTGGATGCACTTGTTAAGATTAGATTAGAAGTCATCTAGGTAACTAGCTAATATACTCAGCAAATGTGTTGTAAACTCCTATGTGTTTGGTTTGTGTTTCACGCCAATAACATTTTTTTTTATGCTAACAAGTCCTTAAGTTACTTGCATGATACAGGGTAGAACTGGTAGCTAGCTAGCAATTAGCTACTTTGGCATTCTAGCTGTAATGTCCTTTGTCTAAAAGCTTATGCAGTGTTCACTCCTCTCTCACCCAGCCATGTATAACCAACCAGTCATATAATTCATGTAACTTGTGTTTAAAATGTCCAATAAATTTGTGAAATAAGATTTCAGATCATTTAGACTACAGCTTTGGGAGTATGGGATCACTTGCAAATGTCTTTGTTTTTGTTTAGTGATTTATTTTCTACATTCTACAACAATACTTTCTACTTCCAAACTATGACATAACGCATATGGAATTAGGTAATTATGTGACACCGACAACAACAACAGTCAGTTGGTATTTTAACACATGGAGGTCAGTATTGTCAAGTGCATTTGCAAAATCAATCAAGCAGCATGATGAAACTGGCTCTCATGAAGACCATCCCAGGAAAGCAAGCCCAAAACTTTACCAGCCTCAAAAATCACAGATTAACAGCACCTCGGATTAGAGCCGTTATGATCATAAGTAGCAGATACATCTCAACATTAACTGTTCAAAGGAGATTAGTGCATATTTTGGACGCCTTCAGCATTGCTTTAGAGTGTAGAAAGAAATAAAATCAGGAACGACCATGGAGTTAGAAAGTCATCCCAAACTTTTGAGCGGAAGTGTACTTATTTAGTACTTCTACTTAAGTAAAAAAAATTAAATGATGCCTTGTACTGGAGTTAATTTTTATGCAAGTACTTGTGCTTTTATGTGAGTATCGAGTTTATGTACTTCTGCTCCAAAACTTAGTGGAAAATATTATAACCACGATTTTATACTATAAATATTATATTATATATTATAGTATAATAACTACAACAGGAATGAGATGCTCAGGAAAAAAAACTCTGGAGGGAGCTTTGTTTTTGTATATGAACATTGATTGGGATTTGTTTTCCCAGAATGCACCCCGTCACCTGCAGCCTGTTTAACCTAGTATTAAGAGGGTGCATAAAGAGGCCTTGGATGAGTGTTTGAGTTGTCTCACATCTGTTTTGCTATCATCTTATTTGGTTTTGTTTTTTTCTCTTTGAGCCATGTTCATACGGATCTCGTTTGTGAAAGTGACTTTGCCAACGGTACTTGTGTTGCTTTATTTTGTTTTGTTTTTCCTTTATTAAAAAGCCTAAAATCTGCACTTATGTCTCCGGCGTCCTTCCAACCCTGACATCACCAAGCAGATATAGTCCATAAACCTTTTACAGTATGATGTATGAGAATATTATAGATGGAGATAAAGAACATCCCTACTCCTTACCCTACAAAAATCATACTTTTTTTTTTTTTTTAAAGAAAAGTGCTCTGGTTTAATATAGGCGATCTGAAATCATGGTTTATGTCTGTTTTCACTGTTAGATTTCAGCATGGCTCTATAATAGACGACTGTTTTGACCAAATCTAATTTTGAAATTTGGCTGTATTTCTTTTCCTCGTATTTTTTTGCTCTTTACCAACTCAACCTCTCTCTATTTCTCTGTTACTCTATCTGTTTTTCTCTGTGGTGTGTTTGGTGTGCTGCTCTGTCTGTGACCTGTTAAACCTATCAAAATCACAGACACACACTCACACACACACGTGGGAGAGAGAGAGCAACTGCTTTCTGTCTCACCTGGTGTTCTACTTAAACATTTTTCTTTTAACACAGTGTCCAACTGGAGGTAAAATACACACACACACACACACATACACACACACACACAAATATAAAAAACACATTCTGGATTAAAAATGAAACTTAGTCAAAATATTATTAATAGAATTCCACAGAACTGCTCTCCTACTGAGACATACACACCACTGAGTAACTCACCCCCCCCCCCTCTCTCTCTCTTCGCTCTTTAAAATTGCTGATTTAGCTTGAACACGATTCCTGTTGTTGCCCCCCCCCCCCCCCCCGTTTTTTCCCCCTCCTTTCTTCTTTCCGTTCCTCTTTTCTAGCATCCTTTTTTTGGTTTCTGCGTTAATATGGCATGAGCATCATGTGTTCTGATTGACTGCAATATGTCTATAATTTGACTAAAACCATTGTGATTAGAGGATCCATAGCAACTGTTTACATGGCTGATCAGATGAGATGTGCGTTTACAAGCGTTTAATCACAATATAATTTTTTGGCATTCGGCAAAGTGGTTCTGCTTGCTGTGAAGTGTTTAATGTGCTGGACATAAAACAGAAGAAGAAGGAGAAATATTTTTTCCAGTTTTGAGGTTAAGTCAGGCTTTCCATCTTTTACGATAAACCCCACCTCCAGTGTTCTTCGGTGATCGTGATTAATTAGTCTCACCTGTGATTGGTCAGATGCTTTACTACATGTGAAATTTGCCGCTTTTTTATCCAAAGACAGGTGGGAAAGAGTTGCTCTCAAAGAGCTAACTGATCAGTAATGAGAGCTAAATTTCCCTCCATGAGACTTGTCATGTCTTTCATTATCACCCTTATGCTGGTACAGAAAGAATATATTTTTTTCCGACAAAGAGAAACGATCAGATCAATATTTACCAATTAAACGTATTGTCAAAGGTTTACAGCACCATTCTGTTTAAAGTGGATCTTTATTCTAAATCTTTAAATGACGTCAGTTTCCACTCTGTGTTGAGGAAAAGGTGTGTGTTAGCGTGGTTCACTGCGAAGTTTTAAGGTGTCACTGCTATAGTAAGCAGATGTATAATGAATTATTTGCTCTAGCATCCAGAAGTGCTTAAACTGGTTTAGTCCAGCTTTAGTTTTTTTTTTTTTTCATTTGATTTATCTGGTAATTTGTCTTTAGAATATTGACCTAGATTTGTTTAAAGAACATATTTAACAGAAGTAAAGTGTGGGCATTTGGACATTAATGTGATTTAGGCGCATAGTTGGAAAAAAAACTGCAGTTAAAATGTGACATTTTAAAATATTGCCGTCTCTGGTGAAACAGTCTTATGGAAAGCTACACATAGACTAACATGTACTTTGTTCACAAGCTCATGCACTGTGTCTCTCTCTTGTATGTTGCCTTGCACTTGGACTTCTTTCATGTCTATAGTACTAAATAATCCTGTTAAATTGAAATATTACTTCTACATCATCAAACAAATAAAAACCTACACACTAAAGCGTTAATATATCTCAACGCAATAAACAAAATCCAGTCGTATAAAACATCAGTAAAGAGTGTATACACACGGATCAGCCATAACTTTAAAACCATTAACGTTAAAACCACCTAGGTTTGACATTCCCCTTGTGCCATCAGGGTGGCTCTGGCCCCTCTGGGTGTGGCCTCTCTGGGCGTGCGGTGTGATGTCAGGGTGTCAGGCTCCAGAACATTGGCAGTGGATTTTTTGGGTGCTGTGGGTTTGGGCTCACTGTGCATTTCATGGATGCTTGGTTAGATTGATATCTGGATAATTTGGAAGCCTGGGTGAACAACCATAACTACTTTGCCTGGTAAGCCCCATGTGTGTAGTGCACTAGGTATTCTTGTGTCTTTATATCATGGCAATGAAGTTTTTTTTGTCCCGTCTCTGGTTTACTGGGATGTTAATCATTCTTATTATTCAATTCACCCCGTGATAGTTTTAATGTTATGGCTGATGAATGCATGTAATTTCTGGTCTCATATGTTTGCATCTTTAGATTTAATTCAATTAAACCAAAATTATCAGATAAATATATAAATGGGAAGTAGAGCTGGACAATAACATTTCCTCATTTTGATTGCGTCTATTCATGAAAAATCAACATTGTCAGCAGTTTTATTTCTCTTTTTGAGCTTCATTAGAATTTGTATGCTGAAACATACAACCACAGAGTGTGTGAGGTCTGTCTCTCACACTCTCTCTCTCTCTCTCTCTCTCTCTCTCTCTCTCTCTCTCACTCAAACACACACACACACACACAGAATTCATATCACTTGCAAAACAACACTTTCACAATCTGGATCGGTCAATGTGTGTAAATTCTGGGAATCGACTTTCTGAAGGAAAATGCCAAGCTTCTATTTTTTAGCACCGTTTTTATATCCTCATTTCTCCTTTTTGATTTTTCCTTTTTTGTTTTACTCCCATTCTGTTTTGTGTTTAATTGTTACTGATCCAAAGTAAAATTATATAAATCAAATAATCCATTTCAACTATAAAATGTCAAAATCAGTAAACATAGGAAATAGTAACTAAGAGTAAATACGTAAACATTGTCAGAGGAACTCTGTTCGCTAATGAGTAGATACTTGTGTACAGATAACCTTACCCACTCCACCCACTAAGCCTATTCTAGGAATACTTTGCATGACACAGGAATACATCCCATTTGGCATCCATTGAACTATCTATAAATAAAAATATTTTTAGCTACTTTTTGCCCAGTTATAAAAAAACATGTTCAAAACATGTGGTGTATAAAAGTGGTGCCATCTTAGTTAGCCAAGGTAATTAAGATAAACTATTGTGTGATTCATTTTACAGTTACATTTGTAAAACTCTTTTAAGAGTTAATAAATATCAGGAACAGCCAGTCTACAGTATTATTAACTAAGCTGTCCCTTGTCAGGACGAGAGGTGATGCAGGATGCAATTGCAGACCTTACTTTAATACTATGTTAAAATACAAAAAAGTTTGAACATCATAAAGATGTTGAAGGGATGCTGAAGTCCGAGCAAAAGAAAAGAAGAATCATACCAATATTACAGTGTGATACCCAGAAGAAAACCCTCCATTTAGGGTGTTGCTCCCAAAGTACTTTTCCACGTTACTGTGCAATGTTGGGTCTCTTGATGTCGCAAAGGGCAGAGTAGAGTTGACGCAATATTGCTTCAATTCTACTCTTCCCTATCCGGCATTGAGAGAAAAATCATATTTTACTATATATTCAATTCTGATTTATAATGGTGTGTGCGAATAATTGTTAGAATATACTGTATGTCTGATAGTAAGGTGACAAGCCTTATAGGGGTATTGTACATTAGTGCATAACACTATTGCACAAAGTAGACAGTGCAGTAAGCAGCATACGACAAAAGTAGAATACCTGATGGTGTGATGACTTCTCTTTTGTTTTGCCGACCTTCAGAGAGAGGTTGTTTTCCTGATACCAGTCGGAAAATAATTTTGCCTGCTCCCTATAGTCCATCTCATCTTTGTCTGTGCTGATGCTAGGATGGTTATGTCGTCACGCTCAATGATAACAATGGAGCTGTGGTTTGCTGCAATGCCGCAAGAGAACAAGGAGTACATTGGGGCTAAGCACACAGCCATGTGTGGGAGGAGGTGTATTGTCCATTTCTTAGTGCCTGAGTTCTTCTTGTCAGGAAGTCAATAATCCAGCTGCAGGTGGGTGTTTCCAGCCCAAGATCAGCAAGCTTGGAGAGATAGCAATAGAATCATGTGTGGCCCTATTTGGTCTGTGTGCAAAGTAGGTAGGGTCCTAGGTATAAGGAAGTTAGGAACAGATGAAGGTTATGACTAGTCTCTCAAAGCATAATGACTGATGTTAATGCGACAGGGATGTAGTCATTAAAACAGGAAGAAACTGGTTTTCTTGAGGACAGGGATCATGATGGATCTCTTGAAGAAGGCAAGGATTTGGGGACTGAACTTGACATGGGAGCTGAGAGTGAACTTGGTCTGGGTGCTGGATTGGCACTTGGCATAGTGACTGAGCTTAAACCCAGGTCTAGGCAACTTGGGCAATCTGGAACTTGACATGAGTGCCTGGAAGAAAGCCTGTGTATTGCGTTGCAGCTTGTCAAGAGCTTGTGACTGCGGTAGAGTGCCTCTTTGGCTTCCAGCAAGGCCCTGACTGGAACAGGGCAATGGTGGAGCAGTGTTTGACTTAGACAAAACAAGGCTCGACTAAGATGAAGCAGTGCTTGACACTTTTATATCAGGGCAACCCTGACAAAACAGGGAAAGATTTAGGCAAAGGGACGGCTTGATTTGCGTTTGGCAAAGCAGGTCATGGTTCAGGCAAAGCATGCTTTGATTCAAGAATAGAGTGACAGATTTGATTCAGGCATAGGAGCAGATCATGTGGGCCTGGAGCGGTACTGGAGGGTCCATTAGCTTCCACTGCTATGCTTGAGGCCTGGTATGACAATGCTTATATTAGTCTACTGCATCCTATGGTTGTATGTCCAGCATTCTGTTAGGAGGAGACATAGGAAGAATACAAGTGAAAACCTTACGTTGAGGTTGTGAAGTTTATCATGTTTCATGATGAAGTTTATCATCATGAAGAGCAAACACATTAACCCGAACAAGGATAATATTTCTAGTGCTAAGCTACAAGCTCAATGATAATGCTAACACAAACCCATAGTAATACAGCAGAGCAGACACATAAAACATTGGACTTAAATAGGGCAACTGATAACAAACAAGAGACACCTCAGCATAATTAACATGAAAGGCAATTAAACAGGAAGTAAACTATGAATTTTGATCTAAGGTTAAAAAACGGGGGTTGCTGAGTAACCGAGTCGACGTCAGGTCCAAAAGGAACATAAGAATCATCCTGACAAATGTGTGAGCCACCCAGGGGGTGACTGAAACCTCTATAGTGCTGCTATTTAGCATGGTAATATTTAATAAATAGGCACACAGATGGTGTGCCTATTTATTTATTTAGTGCATATCACAACCCACATTTTCAGTGTTAATAAAGGTAATGATACAAACACCAAAGTCAACTCACTAGAATACTGTATGGCTTTAAAAATAAATCAAAATCAAAATATATCCAAACAGAGGGGGACCATGGAAGTTATTTTATTGTTAAATAGGTCCCTGGTTATAAAATGATTGAACGCCACTATGTTACATACAGTCTAAGCTGTGATGAGCTTTTTGAATGAAAAATAAAACATAATCTTTACACAAAACCACATTGGTAAATGTCCTCATCGGCACATGAAATTGTTCTTGCAAACACTGCTTTAGATGTACTGTGTCTCCGTTGTAGGCAATCAGTTTTAACCTAGATAGCTATAGACAACTGTTGTTTAAAGAAATTTAGAAATCCATGCTTAATCATGTTCTCCCTCTCTCCCCTTTCTTGTTTTTCTCCATTGTCTTGCTCAGCATTTTCAGAACATGTTGAAGTCAAAACTGAATGTTTTGACACTGCGTAAAGACTCGTTACCGAGTGTCATTTTCCACGAACCGGAGGCCATCGAGCTCTGCTCCACTACGCACACCACTAAACCACGGACACACACTGGCTATAAGGTAAGGCAGAACACATACACAATACAAAAACATAAACAAACCATATATAAGGTTATTTTCGTCATAGTAGCCTAGCATTTAGCAGCATTTAGTATCTAGCATTTATTCTTGAAAAGAAAAATGAAACACTATACATGGCTCAATTACTACAGTGGAACCTCGGATTGCGATAACGTGGTTTACGAGTGTTCCGCAAACCGAGCAAAGATTTTTAATAATTTTTTATTCGGACACCGAGCAAGTATTAGTTTACGAGTGCCGAATATCATGCTTCACACATGCGACTCTTATTTTGACAACAAGCGTCACTCTCTCACCTTCTCACCTTCTAATTCCACACACACACACACACACACACACACACACACACACACACACACACACACACACACACGCGCGCGCGTGGCGCCACACACCAACGGAAACCCTTATCTGTCAGAATTTATTTGTACATTTTTTAAAGGTAAAATGCAGATTAATTTGTTTTATTTTCATTTTATAGATTGTATTAATTATTTTTATGTATTTATTTTTGGGGGCTGTGGAACGAATAATTTGAGTTTTCATTATTTCTTATGGGAAATGATGATTTGGTTTAAGAGTGTTTTGGAATATGAGCCCACGAATTATGCTCGTAATCCAAGGTTCCACTGTATTTACAAAAATAACAGTTCTTAAATTTCCAGTTTGTTTCTAAAGAGCAAAAAAAACTCAACTTGATTAAACTGGTGTCTCATATGGATTTCCTGAAATATAATACTGTGTCATTGGTGTAACAATGGAAGCTATGTCATTGGTGTAACAATGGAAGCTAATACCGTGTTTATGTATATCATGTATATCATGTTTATGTATATCATGTATATCACCTAGAAGAAGCATATATGAAAAAGAGAAAAAAATCAGTGGGCCTAAATCAGAACCATGTGGAACACCACACTTTAGCATGTGTAGAAAAGTCACCACTTACATCTACCAATTGATAAAAAATGGTCAAATAAGACCTGGCAAGGAGAAGGCCATTCCCGTGGCCTTCTGTCAAAGTTTTTTTATCTGTCAAAGTCCATAATTTTTTATCTGTCAAAGTCCATAATATGAGCAATGGTGTCAAAAGTTGTACTAATCTAACATCAAACAAAACAACAAGGATCAGAGACCAGTACTAGTGTCAGTGAAGTTCTCACCACTAAGCCTCTGCCACTTCTTTCCTTTAAATACTGTACAAACGGTATGCCATTTTACTTCATATATAAGTATTAGCTTAAGTGTAATCAACATACAGACGTATTCCTCTGTTAAATGTAAAACATTGGCTATAAAGTTTGCTGTTTGAGAAAGAAAATATACATCACTCCTCAGAGATAACTGTCTAGGTTTTCACTAACAAATTACAAATATGAGGGTTTCCAGTTACTTAGTTCGCCTTACAAATGCACTGAGGTCAAAAATTCCTCATAATTCAGACTGTCGAATGCCGCTTAAGTCCATATCTCTAAAATTATATTTGAATCTTTTGCTATGAGCTCAGTCCTGAGGGATATGGTCTCTGTTTGACCTGCCATATTTAAAAAATTATTATTATTATTATTATTATTATTATTATTCTTAAGAAGGCTGTTTTGCCATTGTTTTGGTTAAAACATTTACAGCATATACCTACAGAATATACTGTACCAGTCAGTAGTCAAAAATAGCCAGGGTACTAACTTTTTTAACATGACTGTACACGGAGAGAACATGCAAAAAAAAGTAAACAAAAAGATAACCCAAGCTTAATAACGAATGTGGTACCCTGGAACTTTAAGGCTATGTTACCCATCCATGGTTGCATACTGATATTTATAAATATTTATCCCAAACAAAGCTATCAAACCAACCCTTGAGGAAAATGACAATGCTCTCTGTCTAATGTTGAAAAATATGTTATATATGTTAACTACAGATCATAATCAAACTACAGAAAAGTTCTTTATGTTTCAGTGTCTTTAAGATACCTGTGTCTTTCTGTCCCAAGCAAAAAAATCTAGAAAAATACATTAGTCATAATCCTGCAGAGACACTGTCTGTGTCAATGCTACAAATCAGTCTTTCTCTCTCTCTCTCTCTCTCTCTCTCTCTCTCTCACACACACACACACACACACACACACACACACACACACACACACACACACACACACACACACACACACACACACACACAGAGATTCAGGTATACAATAATGCATTATTGGATTTTTTTATCAATCACATTGGCTCAATTTTTGAAAGTCAGTTTTCAAAACTAATTAGACATTCTTCACAACAGATAGTTTGTTCTGCACACAAGAACGGGATGTTTCATATAAATGAGAATTGTTTTAGTATAGTTGTCTACACTTTGCACAAATCTCAGTTCTTTAGTCAAACATTCCAAAGCATTTATGAATTACGTCACCTCTCAAATCGTATTCACTTTAATTCATACAGTTGTCAAAATGGTTCTATTGCTCAAATGAATTCCACATGTATTTTAGAGTACTGTGTTGTAAATTTATTTTGATAAATAATAAATTGCAAGTTTTGCAGTGAAGACGAAAAGTTAAGGGGTTTGAATTCTATCTAAATTAGGAGAATATACAGTAATATCAGCTAACTTGGTATATGGGCTTTCGGGTGTAACTTTATTTATGAGGAGTCTCCAACATCAACCAATGACATGCTGAAATGTTGATCTACTGGTGCAATCAATGATTACACTAGCTATTGAAATTTTTATAAGTTTATATCTTGAACGAAACAGAGTTACTGGAATTTATAAAAATTGAGGAACCTGCACAGGCGAATATTGCACAAGGGCAACAGTCTGCTCCGGGAAGAGGAAGAGGAGTCAGTATATGTGGAGGTGCACAGAGAGGATAACATAGAGGGAGAGGCAGAGCAAATCAAACATATCAAAATGTCCCAGATAAAATGGGTGCCGAAGGCTCACCACCAAATGCCAGCCAGTCTGGTCCAATCCACAGAAAATGCAGCACAAACTGTCAATAAAGTCAAAGCTGGCCATGATAGAGAGGCACCAGAAGACCCAAGGCACCACAGCGTGCCACACACAGCAGGAAAAGAGCCCTAGTCTGCTGACCTGGCCTCCAAGATAATCTTCGTTTTGCTTTCCAAAGAATCTTTCTCCACGACTGGCCAGACAAAATGTTTTCAGCTGTGAGAAAACACTATTTTCACCAAATGCAAATGTACTGAAGCTTTTGTAAATCCGTCAGATTTTGTTTTAGTTCGTGTGGGTCCTGCAAACATCTACACACAACCTTAATAGAGGATTAATAAATGAGACCAGATGTTTGGTGCATCCAAAAATGATCCATTGAAGGGTTAGTCTGTCTAAACACTCATAACCCACAGCACCCAAAGGATCTGCTGCTAACGTCCTGGTGCCAGACACCACAGCACACCCCAAAGTTCTTATGTAGTCATGCCAAGGGGAACTTTCACAATGCTGGGCATAATGTTTGGGTTGTAATGTTGTGGTTCATTTGTGTATTTGTTTATTAGGATTTTATGCTGCTAAACAACAAACATTTGCTGGATATTTTGTTTACAGAGAACACACGTATTTCTATTACTGTAATGCATTACTGTAGATCAGTATTTTATATAGTGCTCTGTTTTACAATATTACCCAATTGTTCCAAATGATCACGCTATAGGAAAAAAAAAAAACCTTTTTTCACACATTGCTGCAAATGTAAGTATTCCATTGTCTTACCAAACATCTAAACAGTTTTAAAAGACTGACGCAATTCCAATGGGACATTTCTTTTTGACAGGATTGACTTATTCAATATCATAAGAATTTAGTTTTGGCTGAGTTATTTGCTTTGGTGATAAACTGTGATGCTGTCCCGTCTGCACGAACAATTTTTAATGCATAAGAATCTCTGGAAAAGGAGGTTATAAAAAACGAGGCATAGTGATTGAGAAAAATTTAATGGTAAGAGAGAGAGAGAGAGAATTGTTGTCTCTGACTTCCAACATTCCAGCAAGAGAAAACTCATTTGACTCTCTGTAGCAAATCATTTTTAGAGAACTGAGATTACAGTCATTTCCTCTTGCAGCTCACAGCAGGTCTACAGGAGGTCAGACAGATACAGAGAGAGAGGCAGACAGACTAGCCCTACAATGGATCATTCTTGAATGCAGCAAACATCTGGTCATATTTATTAATCTTCTATTAATGTTGTGTGTAAATGTTTACATGAACCGAACCAAGCTAAAGCAAAATCTGACGGATTTACAAAAGCTTCAGTGCATTTGCATGTGGTGAAAAAAAAAAAAGTCAATAAAAGGCAAATCTCCCACAGCTGAAAACATTTTGTCAGCCCAGTTGTGGAGCAAGATTCTTTGTTGAGGAAAAACAATATAAATTGTTAATTATATCAGAATGAAGGGAAGAGAAGAATATGGAAAAAGAAAGTAAGATCTCATGATCCAAAGCATATCTGTCAAATTCGTGGAGGCAGTGTTATGGCATGGGCATTTATGTGCGAATGAAACCAGGTCACTGGTGTTTAGAGATGACGAGACTGCTAATAGAAGTAGTAGAAAGAATTCTGTACTTTCTGCTCGGAATCAGTCAAATGTTGCAAAGCCGATAGAACAGCATTTCACATTACAGATAATAATAACACAAAGCATCTAAGAGCCTCTTAAGGCAATAATCTAAGTATGATTACACATGATTTAAGTGTAATATAGTATAAATGAAGATTTAATACAACACCTTATACAGAATAGTACAGCATATAGTATGAGTAGCTTATAAATCTAAATGTACATTATGAGTATATTATAAGATTTAAGAAGTAATATAACAATACTTGATTGAAAATATTCAAGTGTATGTAGCATAATTAAGCAATATCACACAAATGGGAGTGCTGGAATATATATATATATATATATATATATATATATATATATATATATATATATATATATATCTGTCATTTACAAATTGGGGTTTGTTCGTTCCATATTTGCTTATCCTCTAAAAGGATTTCAAAGCAGCTTTGAAATACAAAATTCAGGCAAAAGCAATTTTCACTTTTTGAAATAAACTACACACACATAAAAAAAAAAAATGTCTTACTTCTGGTTTTGTAAACTGTACTTAGCTCTTACTCTGTGTCTATTTTAGGTTACCTATCTAGGCAAAGTGACAATCCCGGGCTCCAAGTTTCTCTCAGGCTGCACCGAGTCTGCTGTGGTGGCATTATGGGATACAAAGGCCTCATCAATTGCCATGGATTCCCTGCTGGAGATCCGGCCTTTCCATGTGCGTCTTCACCACCTGAATGAGCCGAGTGAGGCGCAAGACTTAGTGGAGACATTCCAGGTGGCACGGATCGCATACTGCACGGCAGATCATGAGGTGAGCCCGAAGGTGTTCGCGTTCATCTACCGGCAGATCAACGAGGACCTGACATTCCAAATGGACTGCCATGCTGTGGAGTGTGACAGCAAGCGAGCTGCCAAGATGCTCGCTCACGCCATGATGGATGCCTTCACCAAGACCTTCCACTCCATGCGAACCGACGGCCGCATCCACCAATCAGGGCGCGAGATACCTGAAAACTCGAATGCAAATCCTGATGATGGCTGAGGCCGAGGGCAGAGGGGGTGGGACCCGTAGGGGGAAATGTATGATCCCAAGGAAAATAAATCAAAATGTTCTCTTAGCTCATAGCTAATAAATAAATGCATCACTGCAGCCATATTGCTCTCAAATCCTGTTCTAGAATATTGCAATGAAAAATTGATCAGGAACATTTATTAGGACATCATGACAGACTGTTGTTCTCAACTGCTGCGGTAGGATATCGTTTCAGAATGTTACCATGGTTGTTCTACAATATTGTGATCCAGGTGTGTTCTAGAATACTGTCATAAAATATTGCATTTAGAATATTGCAAAGATTGTGATTAAGATTCTGGGAAATTGGATAAATATCTTTGCTCTAAATTCTCATGATCAAACTTTGCTGTAAAATAATTACTAGTCTTGTTATGGGATCTTAAAAAAAAACAAACCTTTTCTAGAATATCCCAACCCTTGTTATAGAACATGTATCTAAATTATTTTCTAATAAGTCAGATGGTTTTACATTATTTTTACCAGTCTTCTTTAATGCCTTGATATAATGTTTCTCTAGACGTACATAGTAAAATTACAATACAGTACAAGCTTTTTATGCAGCAACAAATATTGGGAGCATTGTTTTAGAACTTACGAAAGATTCTTCCCAAATATTACATCATGACGCAACATTTGTTTTAGAATGTGATGGAATTTTGTTTTAGAAGATCGACTTGCAGGCTTCAGATACAGGCATTTTAATGGATCATCAAATGTCCAGGGCATTGCATTAGGATGCAGTGTTTCTTTTTTTAATTTCGTGGTGGATCGTTGCATACACTAATCTGGAACATAGAGGAAAAGTGCTCAAGAATGTCACTTAAAATATTTTAAAATGTTGCTTTACCATATGAAAAACCTGTTCTAGATTATTGTTCTAGAAGAGACAGATCTCTAGCCCAGGTGCCCAGCACCAGCAAAATACTTATCATTGGTATCTTTCTTTTTGTAGCTTCCTGGTGGTCAAGTAGATTCCACCAATCACAGATCCAAAAATCATATTTAATTTTAAAGACCAGTCGAATCTTGCCTCAAACTACATCTGACCAATTGCATTTCCACTATGAGATCATACCCCATAGTATTGTTTAAAACATAAACAAAATGAGAATAGAATATTTTCAGAATGCTGAAAATAGCATTACAATACATTTTCTAATTGGGGAGATCACAGAACAGTAATTTAAAAAATCTACATTTCCTTTTTCTTCATTGCAATGAAAATATTTCATCTAGGCCAACGGCTTCCAAGTTGTCTTCAATCCACGTGTCATTGCTAAATACATTTTTATACATCAGGATAAATTATATTAGGACTCATTTTTTATCCTAGTTAATAGATTTCTGGAAAACAAAAATATAATAGTGCTAATTTATGGATTTATTATTTGCTCACCTTTTAATACACTCACTTGCCACTCCGTTGGGTACATTAGGTCCAACTGTTATTGTTAATGTAAATGTCTGATCAGCCAATCAAGGCAGCAGGAACCCAATACATTTAGGCATGAAGTTAAACTGTGATTTAAATGACTTAAATAACATAGCATTGTTGTTAGTGCTGGACAGGCTGGTGTGAGTATTTCATAAAACCTGCTGATCTACTGGGATTTTCAGGCACATCCGTCTGCAGTTTTTGCAGAAAATGGTCTGAAGAATAGAAAATATGCATTAAGCATCGGGTCAGAGGAGAATCAGACTGGTTCGAGCTGATAGAAAGGCAACGATAACTTATAATATCTCATGTATGCCGAAGAGCAACAAGGACACGGATTCATCCTGCCTTGTATCAATAGTTCAAGCTGGTGGTGGTGTAATGCTGGGGGGGGGTTATTTTCTCGGCACACTTTGAACCCCTTAGTACCAATTGATCATCAATTAAAAGCCACAGCCTACCTGAGTATTGTCGCTGACCATCCCTGGCTCTTTGTGACCACAGGATAACGCACAATGTCACAAAGCTAAAATCATCTCAAACTGGTTTCTTGAATTCGACAATGAATTGAATGTACTCAGATAGCCTTCACAGTCACCAAATATCAGTCCAGTAGAGCACCTTTGGGATGTCATGAAACAGAAGATTCACGTCATGTCTTTGCAGCAACTGATGTCTGAATGATGAATGATCAAGTGTCAATATGGACGAAAATCTCTAAGGAATGTTTCCAGCACCTTGTTTAATCTATGCCACAAAGAATTAAGGCAGTTTTGAATGCAAAAGAGGTTCCAACCTAGTACTATCCAAGTGAACCTAAATGAAGTGGCCAGTGAGTGTATATTCAAAGTATTCTGAATATTGTGACAATTGGTCCAGCACATTAGGCAGTAATGATCAATGATAAAATTGTTATAGAATATCGTTATCGAATATCACATCAGATCTTTGTATATTGGAAACATGACGAAACGTTCTGGAGCACTGTTTAACCACATAATTGTCCCAAGATGTTGCAATAGATGTGATTTTATCTGTTGAAGCATTATTCTAGAACATCAGTGGTGAACCGATTTTGTAGTTCATAGCTAGAACTTTGTTGTAGAACCTTTCACAAGAATCAGATGGATAATTTGGTAGAGTGTTCCATAATGATGTTATCGAACAGTAGAATTTTCAGAACGATTACAAAACTTGTTCTGAAACATTGCTATAAGCATGAGTGAAAACGTACAATTGTTTAAAAGTGTTCGAGAGTGTGCCGTCCAGCGTGTTCTACAGCATCATGATAAAACGTGGTAAAATTCCAAGAGGGACGTTGTTTTATAACGTTGTGATGAATTCTATTTTTCTAGTAACGCAAACATTCTATACTGCGGACATTTATCTAGAATGCTGTAACAGAATGTTGTTCCAGAATTGACCTGAGTGCATTCTTGAACACTGTGAATGAATAAGGTTGAGGAAACGATAGCTCCCCTTTACGGAAAGCCTCTGTGTGTTCCAGACACGGTACGAGAGGTGGGGCTTTCCTGTCTTGCATTCTCTTTAGCCAGTAAGAATCTCTGGAATTTGTTTCCTCTTTCACATAGTGTTCCTTGAGTAGCCAAAATTCTTACCCAATGTGTTTTTAAAAATTGTGGTTTTAACAGCCAGATGTGTGTGTATGTGTGTGTGTGTGAGTGAGTATAGAGAGAGAGAGAGATTTATATTAAAGCCCATGGAAAAACCATGGATAAATCTTTAAAGAACGGGTTTTTGACAACAATACTAGGTGAAGCATTGTGCTGTGCTGTGTGCATGTTTGTGTGTGCGGAGTTGTGGTTTGAAGTAAGTGACAGATTTATTTTTTTCTCAGCCACATTTATCGCAGTGTGTAAATACAAGTTCTCAACTATGCTGTGCTCAATTGTAATAAAAAATTTTTTTTTTTTATTCCCTCTGCTTTGACCTGTTTGGCTGCTTCCCAAATGCCAGTGTACGATACATGTCTTAATTATAAATAATTCTCACAACTGTGGGAAGTGCGAAGACTTAAAGAAGCTTGTTTGTGATCTACTACACATTACACACAGTAATATATAAGCTACAGCTTTATCTCTTAGATTAATTAGCTAAGCCTGTGCACTGCATCCGCTGTCAGTCAGACTGTTTGAACAAGTTATGTTAGACTGCATTTTGTGAGTTGATGTTAATCTTAAGAACGCAAGACATGACCGCCAGCATTTGGGAGTTAGCCTTAGCATGACAGAGGGTCCTGTTCCTGTCTCTTTTTGAGCAGTGGTGAATGTTTGATATCATGCTGCACATTTTCATTTGAAGGTACTTGGTTATGTTCACATGATTTTTGGATATATATTTTCTTGTACAGTTGGTTGTGGAATATGTTCACACACACGTGCGCAGACATACATGCACACATACACGCACACACACACATGCACACACACACATACATACACACACACACACACACACACACACACACACACACACACACACACACACACACACACACACACACACACACACACACACACACACACACAGCTCCAAATGGGATAAAAAAACTCTGTAACTGGACTGAACATTAGTGGAACAGGGAAAGAAAGAGATTTATATACAGTATAAATATGAATATAAGTTTATCTATCCAATGTATTCATAAAGCTTTTGTTTATACAGATGTATCAGTTCTCTATTATTCCAGTCAAATGTTCATAGATATTTTTGTTTAATCACATGAAGTCAATATTGTGCAGAGAAAGAATGAGTGTGCTGTTGTTTTCTGTGAATGTTCTCACTTTGTGCCACAGCAGCTTTAAACGTCTGGTGTGAATTTCTATCCAATAAAAGTCCTCACATTTAAACACCTTATCAGCACAAAATAATCTGTGTGTGTTATGTTTTAGAAGCCTGTGTCAATATGCTTTAAAATGTTTTGTTTGCATTTTGTGGTCCTCCATTCATTCATCTTGAGTAACCGCTTTATCCTGAGGGGATCTAAAAGCAAGCGAGTAGAATGGCAACACTCAAAGGGTACTAAGTACACAGGATACCAATCCTTAAAGGGCACCAGGGGAGAATGAGTGATTTTCAAAGACACTAGATATGGATAAAATTGGAGAAATCACATAAAAGTGTTGTAATGTCTACACCTTTCACTTGATTCGGATGTCCTGTAATTACCCTCACAATTAAGACTATTTTGTGAAATACACATGAACAATGTCTAGGATGAAGCATGAACATAAAACTGGACAAGTGTGAAATTCACATGATACACATCCACAATCCATTTAGGGAACAGGTGAGAAATCCTCTAACCCCCTACCCCACTATAGCTCAGAGGGAGTCCTGGACTTCCAAGCAAGCTATCCCTGGCCAGCTGAAACCAGATGTGGCATAACCCTTAGTGCAAGGGGCAGGCAGGGTGGGCAGCAATGTCCTCATCTGAGGCACTGGAGAGAACAGACTCAATGTAAAACGCCACGTCAGTGTACTCAATGTACAAATAGTTTGTAGGGTGGACTCATCATCCTCTGGCTTGGGTGTCTCCTGGGATGCCCAATGGTTGGCCTCTGGCATGGAAATACCTGTAGAAGCACCCCGGTCATCCTCTGGCATGAGACTGTAGGGAATTTCATGTTGGACTTTGGAGCTGACTGAGCTGGTAAAGCCATCCCATCTGGTATGACCTCAACTTTAGAGGCCACCCG
Organism: Clarias magur; assembly: GCA_013621035.1. Taxonomy (NCBI): domain Eukaryota; kingdom Metazoa; phylum Chordata; class Actinopteri; order Siluriformes; family Clariidae; genus Clarias; species Clarias magur. The sequence continues at coordinate 2,658,388 of QNUK01000018.1, forward strand.
TCTTCTTCTGGCATGAACCCATGAATTTTTCATCAAGTTGCAAACAGCCAACAGTGTTTTAAACTTTACTACAAACTTTCACTTCACTTCACTTTAGACATGTAGATATACAGCATAACAAATGTTGAATTACTATTGTTGCTTATGAGCAGCTGCCATTGGTGTTGAACAAACCCAGTAAATAAAGAGGAGAAAATATCCTGCAAATAAAATGTATTTACATTTAATTAGCATCATCAGTTACTGCTGTAATACTGTAACAATGTATGGCTTTTTCAGTAAGCACAGTCACATGTAATATTTAAATCACATTGAAAAGCTTCTTGAATTTGTGAAAAGCACATGAATAGCCTATTGCGAGACATTTTGGCCTTCACGTACACCTCAGGTAGCAGTGCCATTCCAATGTTTCTCATCAGTATACGTGTGCTTATACCAGCCTACAGTCTTTCTGAACAGGTCAGTCTTGGCAAGGAAACTGCAAATGGTGGCCTTATAATGGACCAGGTTCACTATTTCCCTGGTGCTTGAGGATCATCTTTTCAAAAGGACAGCGGGAGGAAAACAAATTCTCTTTGAGATCTTGGTCTTTACTCTCAAGAAACTCTACAGTACTGGTAAAAAGTTGACAAAGACAAGCTAGACCGTTTCCTCTGGAAAGACAGTGCACTTCAGGGTGAAGTAGCAGAAGTTCAGTAGTTTCATCATTTTGCAGCACACACCTGCCTGGGCTTTGTATTGTATTTATTGGCCCGAACACAAAATTCAGGGAGTTGTGGGGTTCATGACTGATGTTTGTATCCAGAAAGTTGTGACGGTGAAGGATACAATGGATAATAAGAAAATAGACAGTAGTACACACTCTTTCAGAAAAAAACATGAAGCCAAGATACCTGCCAACCACGGATGGGGCACCATCTGTGACACAGTTGCTGAATTGAATGGGATGGACTTTCACAGATACTCATCCAGTGCATTGAAAATGGTAAAAATCTCTTTTACTGCTGAGAGCGCCAGTGTAACCAGTAGCCTGCATTTAATGATTAACAGGGATATATTTCTGGAATAACAGTATGGAATATAGTATATAATATTGAAAATCATATATCTATATAGTATAGAAAATCATAAGTAACATTACAATAATAAACAATACAAAACGTATTGTTTACAATGCATCTGTTACCAGTTTGGTAGTTTGGTACTTCATCATAGTACAGGTATGTGTTGCATAACATTCATTCAGGCAACAATATGAGAGGTCATTTGGTCGGGTGTACCCTATTCCTTAGCAATGGGCATGTCAGGGGAAGAAATGAAGCACATTGAAGTGATGCACCCATCATGCATAGTGCCTACTGTACAAGCCGCTTGAAGCAGTGTTATAATTTGGGGTTGCTTCAGATGGTCAGGTCTAGGCTCAGAAACATTATGTGGCAATAAAATGAAGTCAGCTGATGACCTGAATGTACTGAATGACCAGGTTATCACATCGATGGATTTTTCTTAACTAATGGCACAGGTATATTCCAGAATGACAATGCAATTCATCAGGCTATAATTGTAAACGAATGGTTCTATGATTATAAGGAATCATTGATTATCACACATTACTGACTTTATGTCTGTAGAAAGGATTTGGGAAAAGTGTTTCAGTGAAACTTAATCGTTAACTGAATGCAGCTATTGATGGAAATAAGTATTCTGGCATTAAATAACGTTGTCAGCATGTGACAGAATGAAAGTTAAAGATAGTCCAACAACATACTGTATTAGAGTGCACTTTTTTTTTGGGTGGCCAGGCAGTGAGTATATGCAAAAAGACTATGCAACACACAGATGCATGCACCAAATTCAGGAGATCCAAACTCATGGGTCCCAAACTGATGACCTGGAACAGTGAGGTGTCAATGCTATACAAAGCACATGTAAGAAATGGTATTTATTAATCATGTGTTTGTAGTCACTAAATAATATTTACATTTAATGAATAGTATTTCGACTTATATCCTCTGTCTGTCACTGCATAGCAACATAAGTCAGTAATACTCTATTCAAGGTGTGCCTTCTTTGGGAACAATTTTGTTGAGCGAGCAAATAAACATCCATTTGGCCATAATGTGATGACATTTGTATAAGCCAAACACAACAAAAAATTCACCAGGTTTGAAAACATTTCAGAAATGCTGTCTTTTTTTTTAAATAATACTAGTGGAAGTATTTTGATGAATGTTGAATGAATCTTAAATTACCTGGCATGTGCATGGCACAGTCAGTTTGCAAAGCTGTTCGCACAGCTGAAATGACAAGTTAAAAGCAAAGAAAGACTTCCTCAGAAGTAGAAGCTGAAGTCTAAGTGCTGGATCCAAATGTATTGTATACTATACAGTAAAAGGGAAATATGGAAAACAGTATTATCTTATATGCCGTGCCATTGGAGCAGCACTTTTTATTTAATGACTGATCTTACTTGTTTTAATACATGGAGTTTTAATGCATGGAGTCATGTTGGCTAGCTGTCTTAATCTCATATTTAATATTTTGTTAATTAATGCCACTAATATGAAGCAAATAGATTTCATAAAACATTCTTTACATAAATTTAACTGAAATACACAAGGTATTTAAATGTAATGAGTTAATCTTGATATCAAATTAGTCTTCTTATGTGAACATTTACACATAGTTAGGGGCATGAGCAGGATAGGTATATTTTTCATAAATGTAACATTGTGTGAACACTGTACAAATGAATCTGTTTGTATTCGATGTGATAAATGAGGCCCTCTGTGTCATAAATGTCTGTTAATATTAATTCCTTGTTTATAGGACTGTTGCATAACAGCAGTATCACACTCACAGCTATGTATACTGTTGTATTGAATATCAGCATAGGCGTAATTACCTCCGGCGCTTGGCATGAAGCCTTGCTAATACTCATGCACTCATAAGAGAACTCCTGCTCATTTATTGCTTAAATGTTTTCTTTTGGTTTATGACAATATAATATTGTTGGAACACTAGGAGCTGAAAGTCATACTGTAGGTTCTGGAATGTTGTAACGGGATGTTGGGAGATAAAATATTGAGATTTTTTACCTGGAACATTGAAGTGAGGTAATGAATGTTTTGGGATAAGGACTAGAGATGGTCAATGGGGGGGGGGGTCTTAATGATATCTTACTGGTGCTACTTAAATGATCACACGAAGTGCCGAGGTATCAGTACCCTTCACACTGATTCCCTTCACGGCGTTGCCTGGCAACCATCTGTATAAATGGCGCCTTTGCCTGTTCAGAACTCCACGTGGTAGCAGCCTGCGGATCTGCCCGGTCTGAACAGTGTAAAGAATTTCGCGTGGCTCTGCCCCTCGTGAGACCCACGTCGTTACAATAGTGGTGATGGAAGTGCGTTTTTAATTAATCTAAAGGTTTTTTCTTTACGTAATGATTGTTGTTTGTTTTGGAACATTACACAGGTGGACTGTTCTGGTGGAGAATTGCTATGATGAAATGGTTATTTTATTTTGGAGTTGGATTTAATGTGGTGATTTGGTAGATAGATAAATAGATAGATTTCACAAGGAAAATGATTGTTCTAGGTCTCATTAGTATGTAAAGGTCCTTGAATGTGGATTTAACATTATGATGATTTATATGACATTTTAAAATTATTTTCACTATAAACTTACAAAATGCTTCAATTTTAGTGAAACTATTTTTACAGTGTGAATAGACTGTATTGTGGTTTACTGCTGCTATGAAGATAGCATCATAAAAGGCTATCTAAAAAGAAAGTGTGTTCCTGTGAGCTTAGGTAATTCATGAGCTGGCTACATAAAAATGTTTTCAATACTTTTGTCTGTCGTTTAAATAGATATTGGAGTAAAGTCCTCACACCATGCATTAGCTCCTTCTGTCCATGAAAGCAGCCTCATTGTTAAAATTAATACCACATGTACCCACAGTCTTAACTGTACTGCTGTCTGGACGATTGTTATTAAGATGTGAAATTACACAAGTTTGCGATTACTGTCGGACAAAATACTGCTTAAAATGTGTCAGGATTAACCAGGTGGAGTAGACACATTGTTATTCTCTTGCTCGCAGCTCTACGTTTGCAGTATGTTTTATTTATAACTTTACATACATACACATATATTGAATGTAGAGACAAAATTGCTGTAGCATGTTTCGCAAGACTCTTACATTCTTCACAAACCTTCTATCCAATGGCACATTCACAAAGTCACCATTTGTCACCGACTTGCGGCATACAGACTTACAAAAGGCATGCTTATACACTAACGCAGTCTCATAACGCTGTGCTTGTGTGTGAAAGTGTGTGCCAGCCATATTGTCTACAGATGCTGTAAAGGAATGTTGGTTATATTTGATGTCACTTTCTGTTGTGCAGATTGAATTAGAATAGAAACCATATTTCACATGCACACACACTTTACGGTCAACAGATTAATGCTTTTTATTAAACTAGGCCCATATGTATTACATAACTCATTTAAAATCATTTTCAGTGTGTCTTAAGTACTTGAATTTGTTCTGATCATCCTATTTAACTTACAACAAGCAAACAATCGCAACTTAGCAAGCTAGATATACCTTATTCCTACAGCTGATACAACTAATACCTTAGTGTTTAAGGTACTGAGCTACTGATATTGGCTGTCACTGTTGGGTCTTAAACTACCCATGGCTCAGTTGATTCCTGTCTCAGTGACTGTATCAGTCCAACTGGTAAATGCAAATTTTCTGCTAATTTTAGATTATGCCAAAGTCAGCAAAGGTAGCTTTCTAAAAATTAAATGCTTATTTATGACAGAAGTGAATGTAATTTCCCATTGCATTACATTTCACATTTATTAGGACACTGTAGGAGGCACAGTGGCTTAGGGGTTAGTACTGTTGGCGTACACCTGTGCACTGTCTGTGCTCCAGTTTCCTCCATAGACATGCAGTAGGCTAATTGGTGTTTCCAAATTGCCCCTAGTATTGTATATAGAATGTGTGTGTGTGTGTGTGTGTGTCCAGCGATGGATTGGCACCTTGCCCACGGTGTACTCCACCTCATGCCCTAAGTCCTGGCATAGGCTCCAGGCCCCCGCGAGCCTCCATACAGGATAAAGTGCTACAGATGATGAGAGAGTAATGCTCTACAGTTGAGCCTGCACATAGCATTTCCTGTTATAACCCTAAGAGCAGTAGTGTAGAGGTGCCTGGAAAAGTTGGCGTACTGTAAATTTTCCCTGGAAAAGCAAAACAACAAACAAACAAACATACAAACAAAAACAAACCCTGTGTTATAAATGTTTTGCTATTCATCCAAGTAGCTTCTTCAGTCTCAAACTGAAGAAGCTACTTGGATGAATAGTGAAACGTATCTACCTAACAAGAAAAAAGAAAACTTCCAGAAAAGCTTACCTGGATGACTGAGAATCGTGTGTTATAAACCATGACAGTTAAGACTACTCTTGCATATTTAGTTCACACTAGAAAGCGCCAGTAGCTGGGCTGTGGAGCTGCTGCTAGCAAGCAGCATTTATGTAGCATCACAAGGTTGTTTGTTCTGAAAGCTAAATTCTCTTCATCATTCCTGTTAACTTGATAATTTTATTTTCCCACAAGAGGTCATATTTTGTCACAAGGGCCCACAAGAAGGTGGCAGGAAATGAAACTCTCAGCAAACAAAACAAAGACAGGAAAAATAGCTGTGTGCGCAGATATGGCTGCTTATCAATTTATCAGGGTTGATGTAAATAAAAAGAGGGTGATGGTGGTGGTGCATGTAGGGGGGTAAACACGGTGAAACCTAAAAAACAAGTAGGTGTACACCATATAGCTACCTACACCCTGCGCTACACCACTGCCTAAGATGCATTTTTATAATTAAAAAAAGAAGAAGGAGGAAAGCATGATTAAACACATTAAAAGCAATCATCTGCTGATGTCAACTAGCATAAGAGCAATGCAAGAAAACGGTCTGTTTTTCAGTGTGGTGCATTGTTCTAGTGTCACAAATCGCTAATGAAAACAACACCACCTGTTTATTGCATTTCACTTTATACCACCTATCAAAACGGCTTTCATACTTTGTAAGACGATTGTTTTCATACTTTGCTCTTGCATCACATGCTTGGGTCACTAACTAAAAGAATCATGTTACAATGGTTAAGAGTTTTTAGATTGGTCTAGTTTAAAAATACTTTTGCGGATGCCAAGATCTTGTTTTTAGGAAACAAACAAACAAACAAACAAACAAACAAACAAACAAACAAACAGTAAACTAGAGTTTTATAGTAGTCATGCTATTTTCAACCACCAGGTGGCATTAGAGACCCATTATATTCGTGGAACATCTAGGTATGTTTTTCTGGCCATTTTATGTTTTTAAATGACACAAAGCTTAATCCATGTCAGTGGATGCAGCTGGCATTTTCTTTTTTATCTTTTAGCATGATGGACCTCCAGTGTTTGTCCTTTGTATTTTTTCCCTATATTATTGAATAAATGGGCAAAGTCAGCAAACATGGGCAGAATGTCCTCATGAAAAATGGCATGTAAAAACAAACAAACAAAAAAACATTTTAGCCACGAACACTATTAGTATCTTTGTTAAGGTTTTATCTGTGATGCTAGCCAGAAATGATTGCTGTACATACAGCTAGCATGCAGTATGTAGACTATGTAAAACCAGATGATTTCCTATATAACTAAAAGACATGGTTTGATAGTAGGTTTATATTTGATATGTAAAGTGGATCTTTTACATCTCACTAAGATCCTGAAGATCCTATGGCATTTCTTTTTTTGTAATTTTTATTTATAATATGAGGATGAAATTAATGAAAAATGCTACATAAATGTAAATCTGTGATTTAAAAAACAAAACACACACACACGCGCAAAAAAAAGAAATTCAGTTAATAACTGAATAATGTATGAAAAAAATGTCTTCATTTGACTCCCATTTGAATGTTATTTCTTTGTAACTAAACAAAATATGTTTGGAATTAATGAAATGTATTTAATTTTGGGGAAATAATGACATATGAAAACAATAAAATAAATATTAAAAAAAGAAATGAACTACAAAACCTTTTCTTAGTGTGACATACAAAACTCTTTTTTGATGTAAAAAAAATGCATTGAAATTCCTTAGAGATTTAAGAAAATACTGCCATACAACTAGTGATTCATTATACAAATTTATTAAGAAAAAAAAAACAGTCTTTACAATATTAGTATACTGTTTAATTGCTAGTTATTAGTCTATAATGCATAAACACAGGCAATATGTATTCTAAGTGGCTTAGTTGGTTAAGCTGTGATGAAAATCCTGCGTATTTTTAACACTGCATTTTATGATGTTGTCTTCCTAATGGCCACAAGAGAATTCTTTTGAGGATTAAGACCCTGGCACCCATAGCTTTGTATTTGGTTTCTTCTTTTTCAGGTTTGTACTTTTTTTGCAGGAAAAAAAGAGTCTAAAATAGATAAAATATGATACCATTACATGTTTGCAATTACAGTATACAAATGTTGAAGACAGAAACATCTCACTTTCTGTGTTTGTAGTGTGTACAGGGCTCATCTTGTCATGCTTTTGGTAAAACTGGAATTGAATTGCACTATGTGAATTTAAATAGGATTAGTGCTCATGATGCTCTGTGTATGTATGGATGCCTGTGTGCATGTGTGAGAGATCTTTCACACACTGCTGAAGATTGAATGCTGATCTCTATATCAAGGAGTGGTCTGTCTGTTTTTCTCTATGGCTTTTCCTGCATCCATCCAGCCTCTCTAAATAATTTTTTTAATCTCTTGCTCAGCTTGAGCTTTTTAGATGGTTTTATCAGATCAGACCTAGAAGTCTATGTGTGTGTGTTGGTGCGAGTGTGTGTAAAGAGGTTCCCTGATCTTTAATCCCCTCTGAACAGCAAAACAGAAGGATAAAGAGCAGAGAACCATGTCAGTAATTGGAATTGGCTTTACCATTCTAGTACTTTTGGAGGGGACAATCCTTTTAAAAATAAGAACTGTGAACATCAAGGGGCAAACAGACAGGGCTATTTCTTATTTAGCTGTCACCTCCTTGCAAGGGCGTGATGTGATACAACCATGCATTACTTATAAGCCTCGCTGTCTACTTCAGTTGAGCTCCATACACACAATATATTACACACACACACACACACACACACACACACACACACACACACACACACACACACACAGTCACGCTTGTACTATTTGTCCTTGGAACATTATTTGTACTTCGATGTCTGAATTGAAACATGTTAATAAATAACAACAGCCAACAGCCAGTGCCAATCCACATAAGCAGCTAGCTCATAGTGTCAGTTGAAAGAACAGACCTGCTCAAAATACTGACACATTGCTCATGTTAAATTATATAACACACATGATAAATCTGCCTTTGAGTAGCATGTTCACCTTCAGTATATAGTGACACGCAACATACGTACAGTATGTGTTGATTCTCTGTGTCTAGGATCACACCTAAACTCATGTTGAGATTAAAAAACATTATATGCCAGTAATCTAAAAAAAATGACTATGATAAGGATTTAGCATATCTGCTCCCTGACCATGAGGTATAAGACTGGGTGCAATAGTTTGTAGATCCAAGTTTAGCAGCAATAACTTGAAGTAATAATTTCCTATGTTGCTTTATCAGTCTCTCACATGAAGGAATTATGGCCCATTCTTCTTTACAAAACTGAGGGGTTTTGGGCATTCTCTTAATCGTGTTTCTTTTCATTTTTAGCCATTCTGATGTAGATTTACTGGTGTGCTTCAGTTCATTGTGCTGTTGTATAACTCAGTTTTAACCCAGCTTTAGATATCAGACAGATGGCTTCACATTTGACTCTAGAATACTCTGGGGTTCAGAAGACATCATGATCATCTCAATGACTGCAGTGTGCCCGGGTTCCGTGGCTGCAAAACAAGCCCAAATCATCATCCCCTCTATTTAAATGGTGTGCTTGGTTTTAACCAAATACAGCACTTGTTCAGTTCAGTCTTCTTCTAATTGTGCTGTCATGGACTTTAACATTTAAAATGCTCAGTGAGGCTGGGACGGACAGACTCATGGGAAGATTGTCACCACGGCAATCGTCTTGAATGATTTCTACTGGATAATCTTGCTCACTGTAGAAAGATGAAATCCAAATTGTTTGAAAATCGTTTTAAAATCTTTGTGTGGCAACAATTGCTTATCTTAGACCATTGCTTATCATGCTAACCATGTTGAATGCTGAATGCTCCAGACCAGCAAACTGACAAAACTTCTGCAGAGGTCTGCATGCATGTCATCTGTGGGATTCTCAAATTCTCCAGATTTTAATCTGTGGCATGTGCTGGACAAACAAGTCAATCAATGAAGCTCCACCTTGTACCTTACAGGTCTATTGTTGGGCGAGGGTTTATACCTGGGTATTGGTTGGTGAGTTGGCAGGAATATGAGAGCACCAGAATGTGGCCAGCATGTTCTGAGGGAACGCTGAAAGCAGAGCTTTTCTCCAATCCATGCTCCCTGCTCAACACACCATGGAAAACAAGGTGGCAATCAACACAGTTTAGCACTTCATGTCGGCTTCACAAGGTGACCTCCCCTGCCGGGTATGAGTCATGGATCCTTTAAAGCTAATTATCCTACGCCTGCATCTCTGACACGCTCATAAAATGTCAAGAAGGCACGTGTAAAATATACAATGGCATGTGGGATAGGTAGCTTTCCTGCAGAAAACCTTTTTCCAAGATGAGAAATTGAATATCCAATCAAAGAATATCTAATCCTTCATTACATAGAAGGATAAATGACAACTCACAAGATTTGTATTTTGCATTTGGATTTTATATAAAGGAATGGACTGCATATTGGTAAGCATAGCTCTTTCATTTCTCTTCCCCATTCTTGCTGTCTGAAGAAGACCTAGTATAGACCCAGCAAAGTAAGGCTTGAAACATTGAACTTTCAACTTTTATCAAAAAAAGAAATCGGAAGCACAAATGCAGAACAAGTCATAGTGGAAATAGAGTTAAGCTGTCAGTGACAGGCAAAGCTAATATTGCCTGTCAAGTTGATGAAGGTCACTATATCATTATACAGAGACACAATGTACTCATTAAAAAAAGAACACAGACTTGCTGTCAAGAATATCAGACTATATTAAATTTCCTTGGCTCTGTGTGGGTCACATGAATCTGCTCCATCATTACTTGGAACATCCTTCTTGATTAGGCAGATCGTTTTTTTTTTTTTGTTTTTTTTTTCTGCAAAAGGACTATTTGTTAAACACATAAGGTACACGCAAAAACAGCCCAAATGACAGTCAAATCATTGACTGTATGCCACAGAAAATAACGGATGAATTATCAAAAGCACGATCTGTGGCTGTGCAAGCAGATGATACGACAGCAGTGGTTTGTGATAGTGAGAGTGTAATTGTCTTTAGGTACATGGAGAGACAATCGTAAAAACAGTTGCTAAGCTTGTGGATAGAACCACTAAGGAAGCTTCTGACAGAGAAACTAAAAGCCTGAAAGAACCTGCTCAAAGTTATAGTATAAACTCTAAGTGTATGTTTTTGATGATCAAGAGACTTTATAACAGTGTTATGGAAGTGAGAGTGAAGTGAATGGGCGGAGGTTGAGGTAGGTAGTGTGAGTGATTACACCTCTGGTTTATGACTTCGAATGTTACAAGCCTAAAAATGAAGAAAATGCGTTGACATGGTTCAGTAAGCATTTCGTTCCTTAGAACGAAAAAAAAAAGGAAAAAAAAGACAAGAGACAAAAGAAAAAACAGTGGCAGTCCCAAAAACAATCCCATACCCATACAGGGCGGTAACACTTCAATGGGTGTTGCTGTGGCATTGTGCAAAGGAACGAGCAGCCACGATGCAATAAAGAATGACAGCACCAAACTCCTTGCCACTAGCAAAGAAATAGACACATCAAAAGTGATTTAATGTGTGATGAGAAATCACACATCAGAGATCATGGATGACCCCTTCTGACCTCAATTCAACAAGAACATGACCTGTTAATACTACTGAAAGATTCGTTTTTTTCCTTTTAGCTATTTTTTCCACTTTGCCATTGTGCAGGTGTATTACACAGCACTCTTAAAATGATCATCAGGTTATTGGTAGTTTCTTTAATATTTAGTTCAATCTTTGAGTAATATGAGGAACAAGGTGAACATAGATAACCGATCTTGACCTCACAATTGCTGGAATGGCATTTCATAGGTCAAGTTGGACGCTGTCAAAGTAGTGTGACACAATGACTTAACAGTTTTGATAAAGCCTGTCACCTTGTGTCTTTTGAACTTGACTCTGAACTGTTTTTGTACATGGTCTCTACATGTGGCTATGCATCACGAGTGACATACAGTATTCTCACCTAATTATGTTGAGTATTTAAAACTTTCCACAAATTATTCATTATTGACTTCCATTATTATTTGGATTAATAAAAGCATTATACAGTAAGTACTAGTCTGCAGTTACGGTCACTACAATAGAATAGAGGACAAGCATTTCCCCTTTAAAGCTTATAAACTGTATATACACGTGCTGAAAACTTCCATCATTTTATGTGATTATTGTGACAGAATCACTCAATCAATCTTTTGAATTAGATCTACTTCAACACAGGATAATCCAACTTATTTTTATTGTAGGCTTTTGAGTGATGATTCTTATTGTTATTTTGTGCAGCCTAGCTTTCTGCATTTTCTCCCCTTTCCTTTCATGCTATTCATGGTGATAAATTCGTTTTTTTTTTTGCTGAACAATTGTTGTCACATAGCAACCGCAGACGCACTTAATATGTGTGTTTGTGTGTGTGTTTGTGTGAATGCATATACGGGTAACAAAAATGAATGCTTCAGAGGACCTCTATTGGCTAACTGTATTCGAAATTGTAACTCCACCAACTCCTATCTCATTTAATGGGAAAAGGCAGATAAAAGTGTGTCTTTGTTCAGGGGGTATCAGGCTTCAGAGATAGATGACAGCAGCATTATTTTGTTTAAAAAACTGTGTTGAGTCATGTAAATGTTTAATGTTTAAAACTATACATTACATGATAAACTTATACTTGCATACATGGTGCTGACATGACCCAACATCATGGCCATCTGTAACATGGACCAATGAAATGCAAACCTAGACCTACTGCCTGTCTACTGTGCATGCTCTGGTTAAGTATCTTTACTGTACAGCCTCTGCCTTCATTTATCACAAGATTGCAGTTTGGATTTTGACCAGAAAAGGCTCCAAAACTATACAATGTTAGTAAAAGGCACTCTATTTAAGGGCCATGCTCTGGGGCCCAAAAGTTACAATTTGGGGGCAGTGGGGTTTGAACATAAGACTTTCTGATCCATTGTCCAACATCTACCCCACCCCTGCAAATCAATCAATCTTTTCTGTTCCCTTTCAAAAGCTGCACTTGATGCTGCATGAAAACACTAAGGAAACATGTGTTTTTTCAGCCGGTTGTGAAGCATGTGTGTATCAAACACGCCAAATTTTGGGCTTATATAACCTCTGCCAGGTAACGTCATCTGTTGAGGTGCACCTGCAGGTTATAAATAGTAAACCGAAAACATCCTGTGATGGTAAATTTTATCCTTTCCATATGTCTGTAGATTATGTGACCTTTTTTGTTAAGGGTTTCCATGTGCTGATATGTGCATTTAAAGTTAGAATGCTACTCATTTCCTTAAGAATGAACATTTCCTTTCTCTTTGTGGATCTGTGTGAAAAACTCCAGATCTTGCAAAAGGTTATCTTTCAACATCTTAGGGAGTAGTAAACTGTTATCTGTTACTTCCTTGTTTCCTGGTCTGTAACCCCCTTCTCCTTATCTATTTACAACAGGGCAAAGAGGCCCATTTGAAAATCTATCTTGTAGGTATATAAGGAGGGAGGAGAAGAGGAATGACACACTTCTCTTCTGCATACTGTTGAGTGTGTGGTAGACGAGTGTCATTACTTTATTGCAATAAAGGAATTGTTTTACTGTTGCTGTGACTTGATTGATCTTTCTTGCTCAAATAATACTGTTCTTATATATTTTTCCATGACAGTTTTTGGCGCTGCAAGCAGGGTCCTTCTCAGCTGGGATCGGTCCCGAGGTTTTCCCAAGTGGGTCTGACTGCAGCAACAGCCCGAAGCCCTTGACTTCGTCCAACCACAAAACACAAAATTAAGTGGAAGGAGACTTGGGGAAACAGCGGGGCCACCCCAGCGACAGGATCCTCGAACAAAAGGTGAGAAGTTCCCTGGTTTTTGTTTAATGGTGCATATCACTGCTTGTGTTAGGGACTGAGTGGTTCTTACAGAGGCAAAATTTAGACTTGGATTTTGTCGACGGTCAGGGACCGGCAAGGGTTACAAAGGGGAATCGTCTAACGTGGTTAGATGATCAAGTAACTTAGTTTTGCGAGCTTAACGGAAAAAGCCGCCGCTGCAGCTGACGAGCTGAGCGTGGAAACCTCCGGAGGTGAAAACAAGTGCGCGTCGAGGTAAAAGGGAAAAAGAAGACTCAAGTCAAAGCTAACACAAGTAGTGATAAAAAGGGGAACACTGAGTGATCATGGGGAACAGCAAGAGTAAAACAAATAAGGGGGAAGATAATCTGCAACCATATAAACATCCTAATGTTAAGTTTATGTTAACTAATTATGGGGCTCGTAGTTTGAGCCAATTCAGAATGTGGGTCGAGGATTGTGGTTTCCCTGATAGAGGTAGTTTTAGTGAAAGACAGATACGTATGTTGGGAGAAGCTCTTAAGGAATATGAAAGTGATAAGCGGAAAAAAAAAGAAAGTTGATATAGATTGGGTTGCGTTTAAGATGTGGCAGAGCGAATCACGTATTCGTGCACAGAGATCACAACCACCACTTAATACTAACACAAAAGTGTTAGTATTAAGTGTTAGTATTCTAAGTTTCTTGTAGATCCTGATCTGGATGACTGCCCTCTCAGACCGCTGGTTCCTCCGTCTCCGCAAACACCCCCATCCCAAGCAGACCTACCGAAGCCTGAACCTTCACCTCCTGAGCAGACAGATAAGCAGTGTCCGCCTCCTCCCCCCCAGTATGCTTCTATGTATCCGAGTCTAGAAGAAGAGGAAGCCAACGAGATGCGGCGAAAGCTCAGGCCAAGAAAGGAAAAGAAGAACTCGAAAAAGTGAGCACGGCAGAAACGTCCGACGAAGAAAAAAGGGATTTGAACTATGATGAGAACAGCCCACAAATGCCGATGGTGGAAGTGGCAGGCCCAGATGGAGCAGCGGTCCTGGTGCATCGACCCTGGACAACAAAAAACATAGAAGATGCACACCGGCAACTTCCGGACCCTCGTGAAGTCGGGGGTGATAAGTTCAGTAAAGAACTTGTTCGATTCTGCAGAGAGTTTCGACCCACTTCACATGAATTGAGACGCTTACTAATGCAGAAAGTGAGTGTGGATATTTCTAGAATACGATACCAGTGGCCGGATGCCAACGTCATTATGCTTGATCCAGACTGGGCTAATTCGAGCAACGCAAGGTATAGGACTTTTGTCACTGAATTACGGGATGCCTGTCAAGCTGCGTTTCCGGTGCGGATGGACATGACAAAGATTTCAATGTGTAAACAGTATGATGGTGAGTCAGTGATACAATATCTAGCTCGACTCACTGAGGTTCATGATGCACATAGTGGACTAGAAAAACCTGAAAATATGGATGCTAACAATCAGGTTGGGGTGTATGAAGCTCATTTGAGGAATAGCTTCATTAATGGACTAAAAGAGGACATTGCACAAAAGGTTAAACAGACAATGCATTACATGGGACACTGGAAAACTGAGCTTGGTTGAACAGTATGCTGTACACGCTGAGAAGTTGCTACATCAAGAAAACCAAAAAAGATCAAGAGAAAGGATGATCAGACGCACAAGGCCCAGCTCACCATGCTCCAAATGGTTTCTGACCAATTCCAAAGGGATTTCAAAGGACGTGGTAGAGGAAGGGGCCGAGGACGAGGTCGAGGTCGTGGTAGAGGACGAGGCAGAAGGGATGGACAAAGATCCAATGGCTGCTATATTTGTGGCAAAGATGATCATTGGATGAAGGACTGCCCGCAACGAGCAGACAATCAAAACCAACACGATGGTGGGGACTGAGGATCAGCGGAGTCTGAGGAGGGCAGGCCAGAAGGATCGGGTGAGTCACAATCTTTCCTGCCTTGCAATGAAGATCTGCTTCAGCAAACTATACCTTTCTCAGACATAGATAAAGTTATCCAGATAATTGAAGGAACATATACTAAGTACACCACACATGTATATTCTAAAATGCCTTTACTTACACTGTTGGTAGAAGGAAAACCAGTAGAATTTTTAGTGGATTCAGGGGCAGGGCATTCTTTTATTCGAAAGGGTGAATTTAAAGAACCACCCAAGTTGAGTGGGAGATTTCTGCATTCATTAGGAGCATCAGGAGTAACAGTGACTGAAAAATTTTCTACACCACTAAGGTGCCACATTGAAGGTAAATCAAATTTCAAATTTTCCTTTCTTATCTCGGATTGTTGTCCAATAAATATATTAGGACGAGATTTGATGTGTAGATTAGGAATAATTATTGCAAGTGATCCAGAGGGATTAAAGGTTTCCTATGCTGGTGAAACATTTCAGGGAGTCAGATATGACCTCTGGCCATTTTTATACATATATAAATGGAAAATTTGCTCCTTTTCATTGAATGCAGTAAATCAAGCGCTCGTTGACAAGGCACATCAACTAACCTCCACAGAACACACTGAATATATGACACCAGATGCATTGCACTGCACAACAAACATCAGTAGAGACGGGCCAGATGAAGATTATGAAATGGAATGGTTTAGGAAGTTATGTGAACCGGAGCTTTTGCTCCTTACTAGGCTGATATGGGATGAGCATAGATGTGTTGCAGAAGTTGATTTATCTCAAATATGCGCAAGGGCCGGGAAACCACATCCTTTTCAAATGAATCATAGTTTGCCACATGTGTCACTTGCAAAAGGGTATTGTGAGTCACCAACAATCTATAATGAAGCGCTTAAAGCTAGCTTAGAAGATCTTGAGCTCACCCCGGGGTCTGTTCTTTTGCAGTATGTAGATGACTGCTTGTTAGCTGCACCTACAAAGGAACAGTGTGAAAAGGATACAGTGGTCCTGCTATGTCACCTGGCAAAAGAGGGACATAAGGCTAGCCTCTCCAAATTACAATTTGTTCAACAACAAGTTAAATTTTTAGGCCACTTGATTTCTGCAGAAGGTAAAAGATTAGAGTTAAATAGGATAGAGGCAATTCAGAAAATTCCTAAACCAATCACTAAAAAGCAGTTAATGTCTTTTTTAGGCATGTGTTCATACTGCAGAATGTTTATTCCGGATTATGCAATCCTCGAGGCTCCCTTGAGTGCAATAGCTCATGGGAAGGGCTTACTGGCCCACAGTGCACTTAGTTGGACAACAGATGCTGAGCAAGCATTTGAAAGTCTGAAAAAGGCCTTACAAACCACACCCACTTTAGGAATTCCAGATGCAAATAGACCATTCATTCAGACAGTAGATGAAAAAGAGGGCTGCATGACATCAGTACTATTACAGGACCATGGGGGAAAACTAAGACCAGTAGCATATTTTTCTGCAAAACTAGATCCGGTAGCAGCAGGTTTACCAATGTGTCTTAGAGCTGTCGCTTCGGCTGAAAAAGCTGTTAATGCTTCACGAGACATAGTGGGATATGGTGATCTTACCCTTTTGGTTCCTCATGCAGTTTCACAATTATTATTGGAACAGAAAACAGCTCACATGACCGCAGCTAGGTGGTTACGATACAACACAGTGTTATTGGAGATGCCTAATATCACTGTAAAACGGTGTACTGTCTTAAATCCAGCTACTTTATTACCTACTGAGAATGATGGTGAAGAACATAATTGTGTTGATGTTGTTAATGAAATCTGTAGTCCTAGGCCAGATCTACAGGAAACCCCGCTGACAAACCCGGACCTGGAATTATTTGTAGATGGATCAGCATCCAGAGATTCGGTGACGGGCAAGAACTGTGTTGGCTTTGCCGTAGTAACACAACATGAGACACTAATTGCACAACCACTTCCTTCACATCTCTCTGCACAGGCTGCAGAACTCGTAGCTTTAATTGAGGCATGCAAGTTAGCTAAAGACAAAACTGTGACTATTTATACTGACAGTAGGTATGCATTTGGTGTAGTACATGATTTTGGCACATTATGGAAACATAGAGGGTTTTTAACATCCTCTGGTAAGCCAATAACACATCAAGGCCTGATCGCTGAACTTCTGGAAGTAATCCTTCTTCCAAAATCTATTGCAGTATGTAAATGTGAAGCACATACTAAAAATGATGATCTTGTTTCACAGGGTAATGCAAGAGCAGATGCAGCTGCGAAAGCTGCAGCACGTCAAACACCACAGAAAACACACACACTATGTATGTCTAACATTCCTTCCTCAACAGCAAGTATACAGGATTTACAGAGTATGATCACATCGGAGGAGAAAGTACAGTGGAGAAAGGCGGGTTGTATCACAAAGGATGGTGTTTGGTATGGCTCCAACGGTAAACCTTGTCTTCCAAAGAAACTGTTTCCTTTTTATGCGAAGTTGACACACGGTTATGACCATGTGTCAAAAGGAGGGATGTACAACAGTATCTCTAGACATTGGTACACTAAGGGCTTTACTAATTACTCCCAAAAATTTTGTGAAAAATGTGTGATTTGTGCCACTAATAATGTAGGTCGAGGTGTTAAAACCTCTCAGAGTGCTTACCCTCCACCACAAAGGCCATTTGAACATTTACAAATGGATTTTATTGAATTGACACCCAGCGAAGGAAAACGATATTGTCTGGTTATAGTAGACATGTTCTCAAAATGGGTAGAAGCTTTTCCTACATCAAAACAGGACGCAAGTGCAGTAGCCAAAGCCTTGCTGACTGAAATTATTCCTAGATGGGGAATACCAGACAAAATAGGAAGCGACAATGGAACACCATTTGTAAATCATGCCTTACGGAACGTAGGCGAATATTTAGGATTTGACTTAAAACAGCACTGTGCTTACCATCCTGCTAGTGGAGGAGCAATTGAAAGAGAAAATAGCACTCTCAAAAATAAACTAGCAAAATGCTGTGCACAAACAGGCTTGTCGTGGGTAAAAGCACTTCCTATTGTCCTCCTGCACATGAGGACTAGGGTAAGGAAAAGATCAAACTTGAGCCCATTTGAGATACTGTTTGGACGTCCTGCCAACACAGGAATAGGTCCCACAGGAATTCCACGACAGCAAACTGGTGAATGTGAAGACGAAATGTTAAATTATTGTGCAAATTTGTCTTCTGTGTTGTATGAGGTCCACAGGCAGGTGAAAGACGCCCTACCGAGTCCTGCTCAGACGCTTCTGCATGATCTAAAGCCAGGAGATTGGGTGGTGGTGAAGGACTTCCGCAGGAAAAGTTGGAAGGCGAAGAGCCTTGGCCCAGAAGATAACCAACCAATACAGGAATAAAATTAAGCCCGATGTGACTAGATCCCATTTGGTGTGCTTGAGTCTCGGTGAGGTGGGACGAGTGCGTAAACGGGCGTGCCTGCACTCCGAGCACCAATATACGTCAAGAAAAGGCAAAGGCTCACCGAAGGGAAGGTCAGCGCTATGGCGCAGGGCATAATAGTTCTCTTAATGATGATTCTTTTTGATTAGCTTACTTTTTGGAGTGGGAATAATTGGGCACCCTACCTGTCCCTAGTACTACCAGTTATTGTAATATTGATAATACTCTGTATTTTTGGGCCCTGTGTGTTTCAATGTATACAGGGGTTAATTGTTAAGAACTTGAGTTATCAGATGCTAAAGTGTAAAGAAGATGACATTATTGAGCTTAAAGATCAATGGATTTTTCCTTTCCAGGATGTTTCAGATGATTCTTATTCTGGACTGGCTTCCTGATCCTACGACCTATGATCCAATTTGGATCCGATTGAACTGGGTGATGAATGTACAGCATATTCCTTATGAAAAGCAGTGTAGATTAACTTCTGTGTGTAATCTTGCTAATGATGGCCATGTTGAAAATTCATTAGAAGAATATATGTGTCTGATGTTTTATGGACTACATTGAAAGTATTTACATGTTTTCTGGGATAAAATGCTGTGCATTAAGTTATCCTGTTAGGATAAAAGGAGGGACTGTGATGGTAAATTTTATCCTTTCCATATGTCTGTAGATTATGTGACCTTTTTTGTTAAGGGTTTCCATGTGCTGATATGTGCATTTAAAGTTAGAATGCTACTCATTTCCTTAAGAATGAACATTTCCTTTCTCTTTGTGGATCTGTGTGAAAAACTCCAGATCTTGCAAAAGGTTATCTTTCAACATCTTAGGGAGTAGTAAACTGTTATCTGTTACTTCCTTGTTTCCTGGTCTGTAACCCCCTTCTCCTTATCTATTTACAACAGGGCAAAGAGGCCCATTTGAAAATCTATCTTGTAGGTATATAAGGAGGGAGGAGAAGAGGAATGACACACTTCTCTTCTGCATACTGTTGAGTGTGTGGTAGACGAGTGTCATTACTTTATTGCAATAAAGGAATTGTTTTACTGTTGCTGTGACTTGATTGATCTTTCTTGCTCAAATAATACTGTTCTTATATATTTTTCCATGACAATCCTCAGGTCTTTTTGTCTTCAAGGACCGCTTTGTGTTTGCGTGTGTGTGTGCAAGCAAAATTATGAAAGGAAAAGAATAAGAAAAGTGTTAACTCACTGATATGGCAGCGTTTGTTAAGAGATGCATGTCTCCGTGTAATAGATTTCTTTTGGAGGGCGATCTCCACGAATTTAGTTTTGAGTGTTTGGGGGAAGAACACGCTCTCCTTGGACTTCAGGGAGATTGTGAGCATTGTGATCTCCTCCCTATCAATGTGCTTCACGCGCGGCTCGCTTTCTTTAAAGAGAAAGCACAACCTGCGGCGCATTCCTGGGGTTCATGTGCCGATCTGGCAGGCGCGCATGAGACTGAATTCCCCCGTTCTCTCACGCTCTCCCCGGATCATGAAGTTTTAGCGTCCACTTCTCAAGCACGCTTCGGCACTTCTTGTGAAGGGGCAGAAGAGACCTCCTCTCTCGCTTCCATGGAAGTAGCCTCCTCACAACGCTCCTCTAGTGATGACAGCGTATGAGGAATTACTTGAAGTAATAACACGTGTGGTCGAGCGGTTGCATATCGACTGGCCGCAGAAGCAAGATTCCCCCAAGCACTCAAAATTTGACGACAGGTTTCTGTCGGGTGGCTGGGAGGAGGGGCCTCAACGGCTTTCACTCCCCTTCTTTGGTGACCTCTATGACGAGTTAACTGTTTCATGGAGTAAGCCTTATTCATCCCGCATTTTAGTTCCATCGACTTTGACTTATACGAATATCTTTGATGTGAAAGCGCGTGGTTATATGATGATGCTCCAGATAGAAGAGACGCTTGTGGGCTATCTCTCTCCTGGGACATCATCCTCCCTGAAAAAGCCCACACTCCCCATGCAGACTGACATCTTCGATGGCGGGGAAAGCTTTTCAGGCAGCGAGTCAGGCTGCTGAAAGACTTGAGCACCGGCGAGTCTATTGATGAGAGGGCGTGAACAGGCCTTTGGTAGGTTTCTTCCCCACCATGCTCAATAGTCTGGACCCTCGGCCACCCAGTCCCGACCAGGTCTGGTCCACACAAGGCGTGAGATGTTGAGGGAGATCGTGATCAACCGGGCACCCCCTCGTAAAGTGTGGGGCTCGCTGCTCTTGTCAATCTACCTCAAAAAGATCGGACCAGTGGAGCTTCCTCTCTGCAAAAAAGTCCTGAGGCTCATACGCCCAGGGCCGTGGGAGTGTCTCCCCCTGGGGAGGGACGCCTGGAACTCCTTCACAGAAGTTCTCTTCCCTGGCACCCGCAGGAGGCTCCAACAAAATGTTGGTTGTTCGGTCACACACTGCCGTGTTCCAGGATACCGAACATCTAACACCGCCCCATCCAGCCAAAGTGTCAAAACTAATGCTCCTTTCAGAGAAGCTGGCAGTGTGGACACTACTGCCAGGCATGTCTTCTTGGGTACGAAGGACTGTAGAGAGAGGCTACAGGATTCAGTTTGCACATCGTCCTCCGCGTTTCACCGGCTCCACTTCCGTAGAACCGAAATGAGCACATCTGTTGGTTCAGGAATTATAGACTTTGCTGGGAAAAAGGGCCATAGAACATGTTTCCCTCCCAGACAGAGAATTAGTCGGTATTTCTTGGTTCCCAAGAAAGACGGGAGGCTCCTGAGGTTTGCTTTCGGGGGCGAAGCTTACCAGTATTGGGTCCTTCCATTTGGCCTAGCTCTGTCACCCCACACATATACAAAATGCATGGATGCAGTTCTGGCTCCTTTACAACTCCAGGGCATCCGTATTTTGAATATATATAGACGACTGGCTGATTTTGACTCAGTCAGATAGGGATGTCGTCCTAGCTCATCTCCATTCTTTAGGATTGCGACCCAATGCCACGAAAAGCGTTCTCTTTCCTGTTCAGAGGACAACATATCTGGGTGTCACATGGGATTCAATCACTAGTGCGGGTGGACAACACTACGGTAGTCTGGTACATAAATCACCAGGGTGGACTGCGCTCGCGCCGCTTGAACAAGCTAGCGCACCAGGTTCTGCTTTGGGCACAGGACAAGTCCTCAGGGTGATTTACATTCCACAACCTGGGGGTCCAGACATTTGCAGTGCGGCGGCGTTTGTATTCTCATTCCCAGAGCGTTTTCACGCAGCATTGAGTGTAGCTTTTGAAAGGGAACGTCTTGGGTTACTTTGCTGTAACCCTGTTCCCTGAAAAAGTGGGAAAGAGATGCTGCGCTCCAATGCCGCACTGGCTGGGCGTCCTTTCAGACAAAAATTTACCAGAGGACGTTTCTGGTTCACTCCTATTTATTACCTGCAGGTGCACTGAATCAGATGACTTACCTGACCAAGGCCAAAAATTTGCCATGTTTGATACACACATGCTTCACAACCGGCTGAACAAAGATATGTACCCATAGCGTTTTCATGCAGCATCTCATTCCTGCTTTTTCAGGGAACAGGGTTACAGCAAAGTAACCCGAGACGTTAACACCCAGATGAGGATGGATTCCCTGTTGAGTCTGGTTTCTCTTGAGGTTTCTTTCTATTGCCATGTTTTTCCCTGCAACTGTCGCCCTCGGCTTGCTCATTATAGACAACCTGATAATTTTTATTCATACATATTTTCACACATTTCATACACGTTTCCATCATTTTCTTTTGATTCTGTGAGGCTGCTTTGCGACAATGACCATTGTTAAAAGTGCTATGCAAATAAAATTTAATTTAATTTAATTTAACATCTAGATGAGACCCTTCATCATTTGTACAATTCATCCCAACAATGATGCCTGGTGGTAGCAGCATCATTCAGTGCAAGTATTTTTCAACTCAGATTTGTCAAATTTGTAAGAAAGATGAATGGATCAAAACACAGAGACATCTGAGGGGGGAACAAAGCCCAACAGCACGATCCAAATTGAAGTGAAGCAGATGTTCACAGAGAGTAAAATCATCATGCTTGGATGGAATATAAACATGCACACTAGGTGGTGGTGTCACATGAACACTCTAGAATTTACAGAATTTAAGTAAAAAGAGGATAATTTCTTGTTTATTTGTTGAAACACTGAAAATATATCAGATAACATGGTCAGAACATAGATTTAAATTATGCTAGAAATAATGAAAGTGTTTTCACTCGTCTGTATTCAGTCTGTATTATATGTTCAATTCAATTAAATTTTATTCATATAGCTCTTTTAACAATGGTCACTGTCTCAAAGCAGCTTCACAAAATGAATAAAAAGAAAAGAAAAAAAAGAACATTTAAATGGAATTTTTATGGATGTTCAGACATATTAAGCATTCTGCAATCACAGAACCATGAAGTTTTTAAATTTTATTTCAATTGAGTTGAAATGAATACATTGTGTGTTTAGTTAAGGGGAATTAATATAAAAATGAAAATAAGGGTTCATTTTATATTCACATATAACACAACATCCTGATCATATTTTTCTGTAAATAAATCCATTATACAATAATGTATATGCCGTTACTATGTGTGAAGAAAAACAAGAAACACAGAGGCAAAGATACAGTGTTAATGTGTTACAGTGTCTGTGTTAATTTTTGTGTTTCTTTTCCTGTTTGTGTTCATTTAGTCAAGTTTTTAAGATTACCTGTTGATTAGTCTGTAAATTTAAGCATCTGACATTTTACTGTATGTTGCAGTAAATGTTTTTTTTTTAATGTTATATATGCTGTAGGTATGTTTGTATGTGCAAGGCCTCTGGTTCCCTGGTTTGTGGTATGCCATGTGTTAATGCTAATGAATACTGTATCAATGCATGCACAGAGCATGTGGTTTTTCCAAGCTATCCTTCCTGCTCTGTGCTCTGTGGAGTTACTGGTGATCTCAGCCCAGAGCCCTTGTGACGTTGCAAAGCCTCCCATTCCAGGTACAAATCATGCCCTGTTCTAACTGAATCATGACCTGCCATGCCTGAGTTATTCCTTGTTTTGATCATGTTATGCTATACTCTGCCCCGCTTAAAATCATGCTCTGCTCTGCCTGAATCATGCCCTGTTCTGTTCCAGCCATTCCTATTTCCCATGTTTTACCTGCTTTTTGAGTTTTGATGAATCTTTGGAGACTTTTGGGACCCTTCTTTCCACTTTTGTGTTGTTTTGTGTTTCTGTGTTCTTGTCCCATATGTAACAGATTTTCTGTTAAGTCCCTGTATTTAAGCTTCTCATGTTTTATGTTGCACCGGCATGCTTTGAATATCTTTTATGTAATTGTTATGTTAATATTTTTTAAATATATTTTATTGTTTACATGTATTTGGAACAATATTACTTTGAATTAAACAATAATATTCTACATTGTAGAAGAAATTGTGGAACAAATAACACCTAGAAATAACTGGAACCAACCAATTGTTTACATTAACCTCAGCAGTGGTGAATCCTGAGCACTGTACACATACATAAATCTTTTTTTCAGTATGGATTGTTAAAGGGAACACATTCTGAAAGCAGTATATATCTCCTTAATTATGATCATATCTTTGATCAGGTTCACCATTTAATCGGAAAGCTAGTCTGCCCTTTTCTCTTCACCTTCAGAAACAAGCTACACCCTTTTCTTGCAATTTCACTGCTGGAACGTTGATCACTTCATGAATTCATGATCCAAAACACATACTAATTCTGTTTGGGGGGTGCCATATGGATTTGTGTTTCAATATTAATGCGTTCACATTTCATGCTCCCACTGACCTTCCATATTCTGTAATTCTGTGATACTTTTCTGTTTAATTGTTTTTTTGTGTCCTTTGTCTTCTTCTCTTTCTTCCACTTTCTAACTTAAAAAAAATGTAATTACTGTATCTATTGCAACATCTATTATTTTCTCTCTCTCTCTCTCTGGTGTCCTAGACTTCTTAGATTAATTTTATTCACTAGTGTGAATATTTTGTATTCACCTCTCTTTACATCCCATTCACCCTACCTCTTTCTTTATCTTTTTCCTCTCATCTTTTTTTCTTTCAATGCCTTTCCTGTTCTTCATCTGCTTTCTTTTTTAATTTCTCCTCCTGATCTCTCTCTCTCTCTCTCTCTCTCTCTCTCTCTCTCTCTCTCTCTCTCTCATGCCAACCCCAAAATCTTCTCACATATCTTTTGCAGATAATTTCAAATCTATATACTGGGTTTAATGAAGTAACTTGAGCTCTATAATGCAAACCTCTTCTGCACAGTCTCTAAAGTTTACAGTAATTCTTAGGCTTCACCCAAGTAGACAGGGCTTTATTAACTTAGCAATCAATACAAAGACGTAGATCATACTCAAGGTCAGGATTAAGGCAAGGGTCGGGTGACCAGCAAACATCATAGACAGGGGCAGACAGGGATAAAATAAAGAAATCAGAAACAGGATCATAAACAGATTCATCAACAAGAGGAGTCATGTTCTCCTTTGTGATGGTTGGGTTACATCCAACATTGTCATGCACACTCGCTCCACAACCGGCACGAGGACCCGGAAGTAAGACGGTCGCGTCTTAAAAGGAAGCATAAAAGGAAACAAGATGGCGCTTCACATCACTCAGTCATTGAGTTCATTCATGCCTTTCGCTATCGCTTCAACAACTATTTCGTGAGTACTCACCTATTCAGGTTGCTTTCTTGATTGAGTGTGTGTTGTCAGAACGCGGGTTTATTTGTGTAGATCCTTGCTCTTTTTGTAAGAGAGTTCTAAGAGTAAACGCGTGGTTATCCTGCCTGCTCGCGCTGCTTCCGCGTTTGGGTTTACCGTACCACGCAACACGGGCTAACTGCTAAGGCTACTGTGTTCGTCTCTCGGTTGCTCGTGACAGAATTACTGAGCCCCAAGCAGTAAACCCAGCGGAGTTTGCTCGCCTTTGCGTTGTGGTTGACCAGCATGCCGAGCTGATCAATGAGCTCTGTGGTAAAGTCGTGTCTCTCCGAAAGGAGCTCCAAGACATGAGGTGGCGGAGCTGCGGCAGGAGAACGCAACCCTCCGCGAGGCAGCTGTTCAGTCGGCTGTTGCCACGCCCCCCGCAGCGGCGGCAGTGCCGCCCCCTCCTCCCCCCTCTGATAAGTGGGATGGCACAGATGGGAAGTGCAGTGTGTTTTTAACAGCATTAGATCTTGTGTTTGAGTTCAATTCCACCAGGTACTCCACAGACCGACTGCGCGTTGCACTTCTCGTCTCGTTGCTATCAGGGCAGGCAGCTAAGTGGGCCACGGTAGTTCTCAGGTCAGATTCGGACACAGCCTATTCATACGGAGAATTCATACGGAGAATTCATCCTGCTGCTGAGGTGGAGACTGACAGCAAACTGTACCATCTGCGACAGGGTGGGTCGTGAGCCGCTACACCGCGGATTTCTGTACCCTCGCCGTGCAGACCACCTGGGGGGACACCGCCCTCCGGATGGCTTACTACAAAGGACTGGCTTCTCGCATCAAGGACGAGCTCGCCGGACGAGAGCTTCTGGCTACACTGGAGGGTTTGGTCCAGCTTGCCCTCCAGTTTTCCAGCGCCTGCTCACTCGTCCGAAGCCAGCCCCCCGAACCCTGCCGCCCATCACGCCCCTTTTTTAACATTCCACGCCCCGATCACCAGCTTTCACCACCACCACTAGGGCGTCTGCTGGGTCTCCACCTCCCGCCGTGGTTGACACGGGAGCCGGGGAACCCATGCAACTAGGACGCGCCTCCTTGAACCCTGCAGAGCGAGAACGATGTTTCAGGGAGGGTCTCTGCGCCTATTGTGGATCAGCGGCACACCATAGAGTTATATGCCCTTCACGCCCGGGAAACGATCAGGCCAGTGAGTCAGGGGGGCAGCTAACCGGGTCACTTCCATCTCGCCGCCACCACACCCAGCATCTCATGGTTCAGGTACACCTCCAATTTGGCCACAGACGAGTCAAAATTCCGCGTTCATCGACTCCGGGGCCGCCGGGAACTTTATTGACTCCTCCTATGCCAAGAGATTGGGGGTGGAGACTGAGGCGTTATCCCAGCCAGTTCGAGTGACGTCCGTCGACGGTCGGCCCCTTTCCTCCAGCCCTATCACCACCCAGACTCGGCCCATCACCCTCACCATTGACCAACACCACAAGGAGATCCGCTTCCACCTCACCTCCATTTCCTCGTCACCCATCATCCTAGGATACCCCTGGTTACTCCAGCATGACCCTCTCATCTCCTGGTCTCAAAACTGGATCCTACAATGGGGTCCGACCTGCCTCGAACTCTGCCTACAGGCGCCGGCTGGGACGTGCTCTAGGAAGTCCGAGGCCCCCGATGTCGACACCAACGCCATCCCTTCAGCATATCGTGACCTGGCTGAGGTTTTTTGTAAAAGACGTGCTAACCACCTTCTTCCGCATTGCCCCTATGACCTGGCGATTGAGATCCAGCCAGACTCCACTCCACCCCGTGGCCATCTATATTCTCTCTCTTCCACTGAGATGCGGGCGATGGAGGAGTATGTGTCCTTCGCTCTCCGTCAGGGTACCATCCGACCCTCTTCCTCACCCGCTGCCGCAGGGTATTTCTTCGTAAAGAAGAGTTCGGGCAAATTACGTCCATGTGCCCTAAAAAAACGACACCCACTGCCGCTTACCAACTCAGCCCTGGACGCCCTCTCTGGTGCCACCATTTTCTCAAAGTTGGACCTCCGGAGCGCCTACAACTTGGTGCGTATCAGAGAGGGCGATGAGTGGAAGACGACCTTCATCACCCCTACTGGACACTATGAGAGTTTGGTCATCCCTTTTTGGACTCTGTAACACTCCCACAGCTTTCCAGCAGTTCATCAATGATGTTCTCTGGGACATGTTGGGAAAGTGGGTATTTGTCTACCTAGACGATATACTCATCTACTCCCGCACCGCCAAAGAACACATCCGACATGTCAGGGCAGTTCTTAAGAGATTGCTCGCCCACTGACTGTACTGTAAGCTGGAGAAGTGCGCTTTTCACAAGCGCTCCACCACGTTCCTGGGTTTTTTCATCTCATCCCAGGGTGTGGCCATGGACCCGCAGAAACTGGAAGCTGTACGTTATTGGCCCCTACCCAAAACTCTCCGGCAGCTTCAACGGTTTCTCGGGTTTGCGAACTTACCCCTAACCGCATTGACTCGCCCCTCATCTCGTCCCTTCCAACTCGACTCCACAGCCATCATTGCCTTCTTCAAGCTCTGCCACCAATTCACCACCGCTCTGATTCTCCTCCATCCAGATGCCGATCAACCATTCATTGTGGAGGTGGACACCTCAGAGGTGAGCGCTGGGGCGGTTCTCTCCCAGCGGGGACCAGACCAGAAACTACACCCTTGTAGTTTCTTCTCCAAAAAATTTAACCCCACTCAGCAGTGATACGGGGTGGGGGACCGCGAGCTGCTGGCCATAAAGTGGGCATTGGAAGAATGGCGACACTGGCTCCAGGGTGCGGGAGAACCATTTATCGCCTGGACCAAAACCTCACCTCCATCAAGACACTTAAACAACTCAACCCCAGGCAGGCGCGGTGGGCTTTCTTTTTCGAGCATTTCAATTTCCATCTATCCTACTGTCCGGGGTCAAAAAACACCAAAGCAAACGCCCTCTCCCGACAACATGAGGCGGACGTTCCGCGGGCAGACCCCGTGGCTGTCCTGTCACCCTCCAAGATCATCGCACCACTCCATTGGGAACTGGAGACGAGGGTCCGCCAGGCGCAAGCCACGGAGACCGAACCGGCAGGTGCGCCGCCTGGACGACTTTTCATTCCAAGGACCGTCAAAGCCAACGTCATTAAATAGGGCCATTCTTCACCGCTGTCGGGGCACCGAGGCACACAACGCACCCTTCAATATATCCAGCGCGCCTTCTGGTGGCCCTCCATGGCCAAGGACGTCGAGGAGTTCGTTCGGGCGTGCCCAGTGTGCGCCAGGGCCAAGACCTCTAACCAACCGACATCGGGGGAACTCCAACCACTCCCAGTTCCCCGTCGACCCTGGACGCACATTGCCGTCGACTTCATCACGGGCCTGCCGGTATCCGAAGGGAAGAGCGTCATCATGATGATAATAGATCGGTTCTCCAAAGCTGTGCACCTGGTGGCCCTTCCCGGACTTCCGTCAGCCAAAGGGACAGCCGAGCTGATTTTAGAGCATGTAGTTCCCGAAGGACATGGGTTCCCGAAGGACATCGTCTCGGACAGGGGGCCCCAGTTCACTGCATGGTTCTGGAAGGCCTTCTGCCATCTGATCAATTCTACCTGCAGTCTCTCCTCAGGCTATCACCCCCAAACAAATGGTCAGACAGAACGAGCCAACCAACAACTGGAGCGCTACCTGAGGTGCTTTGTTGCCGACCGTCAGTGTTCCTGGGCTTGCTATCTCATTTAGGTCAACCCTGTCACCTATCGGCTCCAGCTGCTTGCGGCGCTCTGGATTCACCCAGTATTCCACACCTCTCAGCTCAAACCCTTCATCACGTCACCAATGGTTCCGCGTTTGCGTTTACCATCCACACAACACGGGCTAACTGCTAAGGCTACTGTGTTCGTTTCTCGGTTGCTCGTGACAAACATACCCAAACAGAATACATTCTACACTGGACAAGAATATGCACAGCAAACACAGACGAAAACCCAAAGACCAGCCTTCCCACCCTTGACCAGTAATGCATCATCTGCAGCAAACTGCCACCTAGGAACTATCCATGGTCCTGTACCTCATAACCACCAAGCTCCTCCAGTACCATCATGTGTGACAGGTCATCAAAACCTCACTGTCCAATCCTCATCATGATTCTCTAAATCTGGTCCCTAAACTCACAATGTGGGATGCCATCAAGACTTCTTTCAAGATGTTTAGCAAAGCAAGAGGAATGGCCAACAATGGACTTGAGCATCTGATTCTCCTAATGGAGAAGTTCAAAATGTCTGTCGAAGAATAAAATGTGGTGACATTTAAAGAGAAGCTTACCAACCACCTATAGTTTTACTGACACCCCACATAGGTCCCCACACATGCTACTACGAGGCAATTGCAAGGTCTTCCAGAAATGCCTGGAAACAAGTTGATGCCCACTGAACCTGAGTCACAGTTGTGCATAATCTGTAGTTTGTGGGAGAGTTGTTGGTTAAATGTAAACATGACAGCGTTCATGGAGAAGAGTTGTAGTGTATGGCGGACATATTTTTAGATCATGCTGTACTTTGGGAATTGATTCTTGCATAGACATGACAGACCAGGTTAGGGAGATTAGGCACAGGGACAGGAGAGATCAATAATCACCATAATAAATGTTTTGCTTTGTGATGTGAGAAGAGCAATACTAAGATGTTGACTATGGTCTTTGAGATGTCAGTCATTTTCAGGGTTTTGACCACTGGCAGGGTGCAAGGTACATTGGTTTGGGCACATCCTGAACAGACTGAGGTGAAATGATGAACTAGTTTAGTCACCGATATTTCCCCTGTAGTAGCTGTATGAGAGGTGTGTGCTGGGCTGTCTACTGTGGCTGGAGAAGTGTGGGCCTTTCAGTAATTATCACAAGAGAAGACAGGCTTTTTCTCTGTTGGACACTTTTTATGGGCTCTCACCTTAAAAGCAATGCCAAGCTCTCTGTCTAGGGTCCAGGTTAGAATGCCTTCATGCAAATCCAAGCATTACTCTAACAGAAAAATAAATTCTTCAGTGTGCAAGAGGAGAGGTGAATATAGATATGATAAAGAATCCCCTTTGAGGTTTCTGGACCTGAAACAGTATGAGAGGATGAAATTGAAGTGGGCAAAGAACGGGGTCTTTTGTGCATGCTAGGAATTCAGTCTTTTAGCAATGTTGATAAAACAGCCCCAACATTAGTTTCTAAGGCATCATTAGGATGTTTTTTAATGAGACTCTAAAAGATTTCTGGCCTTTTTAACAGAGGTGGTAAAAAGCCATTCTCCTGCCATCCTTTATCACTCAAATAAGGATGTGTTCCTTATTTTTTCCTTTGCATCATCACCCACAGCTTACTCATCAGGGACAATCTGTTTATTTTGATTCAAACACATTTTGTTACATTTCATACACTTCTGTTTGAAAACTGCTTTTTGACAATGACCATTGTTAAAAGTGCTATACAAATAAAATTAAATTGAATTGAAATATTTATCTTTTACTTTTAAAGGACTTTTCTAATGAATTTGGACTTTCTTTGGTTGTAGATGCAATGTTGATGGAGGGGACATAGTCTATACACTGCCATGTCAAAATGTTCCTATGTCATAATTTCTCCCTTTCTGGGTCATTGGGCTATCTTTATGAGAAGATAGCATTACAGGGAACTAGGTGTTGATGGTGACAAGGAAGACGATGTACTCTTTTTTGACATGAAGAGTGATGGGCTTGGTACAGTGACTGATGGACCTCTCTCCTATGGGTCCTCTGTCCAAAACTTTGATCCACTTTTTAGTTATCTATTTAGTTTAGTTTTAGTTAGATTGCAAAGGTTGCAGTGACACCTAGTGAATGTGACAACCTTTCAGCAGTGGTGTGGTCATGAACTCTCCTGCTGTGCTTATAGTAGATAAGCACTATAACAGAAGAACACAAAAATCGCGTGAGAAGCAAAAAAATTTGGGTAAGAAAGGAAGAAGTAGTGTTGACTCATCGTATTGGACTGAGGCATGGATAATGGTCACTCAGGTTCATCATTTAGGAACCTTGGATTATGAGCATAATTTCATACTCATGTGGGCTCATACTCCAAAACACTAAACCAAATCATAAGAAATAATGAAAACTCAAATTATTCGTTCCCACAGTCCCAAAAAATAAATACATAAAAATAATGAATAGAATCGCGACAGAGCAGTGTTTTCTGTGTAGAGAGTGTCTGTATGTGTATGTGAAGCTGGGGAGGAGGGTGTAAAGGCGAGAGAGTGTGTGTGCGTCGGTGTGAAATTACATGCGCGCACACACATAGGAGACATGCTGAAACAGAGAGAGATGTTGATTATATCAGTAAGAAACGAGCACTAAGACCCAACAGGGGAGACGATTACCTATAATTCCATAGCGCAAGAGAGAGAAAAATCACTGGCTCTGTTTGGGCTTTCAGTTGATCGATCCCGGATCGATCTGAATGCAAGCCAGTCTATCTGCAACACACCTCTGGCGGCCAGGAGAACGAGTCAAAGAACAACCAGATGACTGCTCTTTCACAAGCTCTGTTTTATTAATACAACACACAGTTTATATAGCAGTTAACAACCCCTCCTTATGTGAGGGCTTTATCCTCAAATAGCTATATGATAGTTAAAAATGCTGACATAGATAAAAGATAAAGTAGTATAAAGGTTACAGAAGGTTAAAAGTATACCAAAGACATGAGCTAAACCATATTCCAGGAAATAGCTCAACGCTCTTCAAAACATGTTTCTTTTTTTTTGTTATCTACAGAGGTGGCTAATCCAGAAATACACATGTTGGTCTTACAAAGGAACAAAATGTTCTTGTCTAGACAGACAGTAATCAGGGCATAAGTGCAGAATATCCTCTAATATACTCTAATATTCATTCTAAGTACAGAATAAACTCTTGCAGGCTCAGTTGTGATCACGTGACGCTCTGCGTCAAAACAAGAGCGCATGTGTGATCCATGATACTCGGCACTCGTAAACCAAGACTTGCTTGTTTTTCAAGTCAAAATATATAAAAAATCTTTGCTCGTCTTGCGGAACACTCTTAATCCACGTTACTCGCAATCCAAGCTTCCAATGTATTTTGACAGGAGGTTGTACAGCACACTGTGCTGTACTTGGCACTGGGGAGTACCACACTTTCTCATGGGACTGACTTTCCACATCATTCACCTTAATCTGGCCCAAGTGCATGAGTTCTATAGTGGTTCTTTACTAGTAGTCTTTGTTCTTGAGCAGTCAGATGGACATGTCAATGGGCATGATAGGAGATACCTGGTCATCATTTTATGCCAACTCCGTAAACAGATCAGCATTAAGCCCTTGATGGAAGGCAACTTTCAGGAATTCTTTCAAGGTTCTTTTGGATGATATCTGCTGCCAGGGAATGGAAGTATCAATTCAGCAACAGTATGGGCAACTTGCTTTGAAGCACGGAGTCAATCTCCAAATTTTTTGCCTTCAAGATAATGATCAAACACTCATATAATGAGTTCTAGGGTGCACTGGTAGAAGTTAATATGTCTGCTTTCTGGACTGGCCCAGGTTAGTGCTTTATCTGTGAGCAGGTGGATAAAGTGCATAATCTTGGTAATTTCCAGCACTCCCCTTTGACCTACAAAATAAAGGACACATTGTAGTATGAAACTCGCTGGTGTAGGCTTGGAGCTATGCCATTTGAGTGGTGAGTTGTTCAATCTGCTAGTTTTGCTTTCCTATGACACAATCCTGTGCCAATTACGCTTGCTGCCAAACAATCAAACTCTCTTGCTGTGTTCATGAGTTGGTGAAGTATTGCATCATGAATAAAATGCAGACACAAATGCAGTTAAATAGGATTTATTAAACCTAGCATTCCATGAATAGACCAAAATCCAGGTCAGAAAGCAGGGTCAATAAACAACATAGCAGGGACAGGAAACAGTCTGTAGTGCAGGTGAGTTGTAGTCAGTGGCAGCAATGTCCACACTTAGTTTTAGTTTTTGACACTAATACACTTGAAAAATTTAACAACACCATCATCAACAACAACATTCTGCTTTACATTTTAAGACATGAAATACACTTCCTGGTCAAAATGTTGCACAGTTACATATTTTGATTGCCCTTATCTTTGATTACAGTGCAAAAATAGGTGGCCTAATCAGGTGTAATAATCATTTTTCATGCTCCTCTTCCACAACTTTCTGGGAATAGAATAGTCCTTGCAAATTCCTGGAATATGCCTATGCCATCAGTTAAAAAAATCTACTATTGAGCTACCATGGTCATCCATTACATTCAGGTAGTCAGCTGACTTTATTTTATTGCCACATAACATTGATGAGCATAGACATGACGAATTGAAGCAAACCAAGATCAGACATTTTGCACTACATTGACATTTTTCAATTGCTACAAGGTTCAAACAATGTGCTCCCTAGCAAAGTGAAGCCTTCTTTTTCCCTTTTTTTGGCTAGATTCACTAAGTGACTTTCTTATGGCCACACAGCAGTTTAGTTCCTATTGCACTGTGCAGGTGGAAATTCTCTCACTCAGTATTAAACATAGCTTTGATTTTTCTCACATTTCTTATGTTGCAACTTCACAAAACATTTAAATGACCTCCAATTACAGTAATTTATTATTTTGATTTGTTAATTCATGATGTTGATGGTTTAATAATGCTTTGGACAGTTCTTATAGAAATTCCAGCAATGTTTATATTTTCTTTGATTTCAATTATTTGAACCTTCTGAACTGGTGACTTTTTTGGCCGAGCAGAGAAATTAATAATAAAACATTTTATTTATTTTAGGTGTCTTCACCTTTTCTTAAAGCTTGTTATAAACGCTAAATAATTCGAACATCACCTGTATAAAAGAAGCACACATTAGAACCTACTGTAAATCACAGATGTTTTATAATGTTCCTGTCTTTATAATGGAACACAAGGGTTATAATTTCTAAATCAATATGAACACTTTCTGTTCTATTGTGCCTATGTCTGCATTCTACATAGTGCACATAATCAATACAACAGAATATTATGTTGTATAAATCTTTTTTTTTTTTTTTTTTTTTAGTATTCTCTCTCTTTCTTCTAAGATATTAGCCATTTGGACCTGAAAAAAAAGATAATTAAACCTGGCAAACCTGCACATGCAGGTGGAGACGGATGGAGTTTCTGATGGTCTGTGATGTGAGGTCGGGTCCTGTTATGTTCAAATAGTGTTAATTATGTAGCTTAGCTCCCTCAGGGCCAGCTGCCAAGGTCAGGAAGATACAAGGAGACACAAATGTGTTTGTGTGTGCGTACGTGTGGCTTAAAAGATAATTCAGCAGGCTGGCAGTACATCTGTTAATCTTTCTAACTCTATTCTAGCTTCATCATTTAATAATTAACTTGCACATATGCAGCCTTTTGCTATATTTAAGGTCACTTTTCATTACTACTACTGCTACTACTTTGTGCAGTAATATTTATCATGTAATATTTTAAGTGTAGCTCTGTCAGGCTGTCTGTATGTCTTTTTATCTGTGTATGTGTATAGTTATATATTGTGCGAGGGTGTGATGGCGAGAAAGAAAAATGATGAAGAAAGCTGCACTCCGCTTAAAAAAAAATTATGAATGAATGAAGGAGGTCAGGAGGAGAAATACATGAAATAAAGGAACCATTCTCTTTTACTTAAGGATTCAACCGTTTCCCATCACCCTCTTCACCTGCTAAATGAGCTGTCACTCGTGGTTTTTGTGTAGTGTGTGTGCAATCACCTTGTAGAGCACTATGAGTCTAAATGATCTGACATTAAGGGGTAGGGAGGAGGGGTTTGCTTGCAGCCTAGATGTCCTTCAGAGGACTAGCCTAGTGAATTGCATGATATTACAAAATTATTAGGCATTTGAACTAAAACTAGTAGTATATGTACAGTGCATATAAAATCATACAATCTCATTAAAAATAATAGTTTTTGTGTAATGTAAAAAATGAAACCAAGTTTCATCATACCAGATTTATCTCTACGTTTGATAATGTACACAATAACATTGACGTAAGAAAATTAATACAGAAAAAAACTATTATTAAAAACTTAATAACTATAAACTTTTTGCCTAAGTGTGATCATGCCCAACAAATACTGTCTTAAATCAACGTTTTACACTCCTTTTTGTAAAAACGCTCCAGATTTATCACAAAGGGATCCCCTGTGCACAACTGTCTTAAAGACATTCCACATGTTTGACAAGATTTAGATCAGCATGCTGGAGTCATTCCAAGGTTGATTCATTCAAAATGTCGACCTTCTTCCAAAGACATTCTTTTTTTGACTTGGATTTGTGCTTTGGGTCATCTTCAGATGTATGACAGGCCTGCAGGTTTTATTGCAAAACTGCTTGGTATTTGTAGTTATCCACGAGTCTATTTTCATCAGATCCCCAGTGCCACCTGAGAGGAAAATGCTGCCACTTCTTTACTGTGGCTATGGTTTTCTTTGGGGAATAAATTTACTTGTTTCAGGGTAGAAGTTGTCTTGTTTTGTTTAAAATATTTCTCTGTCCATAATTTAGAATTTACTAAACCATAATCTAGGTGGGATTGGATTTATTTTTTATTTTCTTTGAGAAACATCTTCCATGTAGCCACTCGACCCCATAACCCGAAAGTGAAGAATATGAGAGATTGTTGTCACATACAGGAAGTAAAAAGAACTTGCCAAATTAGTTTGCCATTTTTACAGTTTTGTAATACAATCTTGATCTTGGTAATGTCACTGTGCTGCACAATCTTCTCCATTTTTGATCATGGTCTTTACCACGGTTCATGGTACATATAACATTTTGGAAATGCCCCATCCATATCAATACCTCTTGAGTGAGATCTTGTGTGCTTGATACTCTCTTTATGGACCGTGGCTTCAGCAATTGGTTGACACCAAGAAGTCTAGAAAATGCTATTAATGAAAGGTAATGTCAATATGTTGTGTGTATACCAACAAAGTTATTATCCTGTATCTTTTCTCCTTTTCTTTTTCCCCAAAACATTATTATTATTATTATTATTATTATTATTATTATTATTATTATTATTAATTTTATTATTTCTTTGTGGGTTTGTGTCACGTAATGAATATTTATTTGGAGACATGGACTAAGTATAGATGACGACAATACAATAAATTCATAAACACACACACACACACACACACACACACACACACACACACACACACACACACACACACACACACACACACACACATAGTGCCTTTGTACGGTCCTTGATGATGAAAAGCATTTATAGTGATGGTACTTGAAGTTTCCATAATAACACCATGATGCATGATAACCATCATTATTGTTAATAGCTTAACCAATTACCATAGAAATGTCAGTGCATATGTGATTTTATTGCATTTGATTTGACCATGAATCTCCAGTGGCCATATGTCAACTTAGAATGCAGTTAAGAGCCTTAAACATACATAACTATACAAAAACTACTTTTTTAGACAGTGTGTGTGTGTGTGTGTGTGTGTGTGTGTGTGTGTGTGTGTGTGTGTGTTTACATCAGGTTAATAATCTATTTACACAGTTTAGTTTACTGTGTCACTATAAATTGTAGTTTGTGGGTCAGCTCCTTATATAGGATATGAAATAATGTAATATGCCATACATGAAAATCCAGTAAAGGGCCTCTGGGATTTAGCACTTACAGTACAGTATGTCGTGCATTATAACTTAAATAAATGGCCATGTGAAGAAGATAGATGGATAGATGAATGGATTGGTAAATGGATTGATAGATGGATTAATACATGGATGGATGGATGGATAGATTCAAATTCAAATTCAAATTTTATTTGTCACATACACAGTCATACACAGTACGATATGCAGTGAAATGCTTATACGACCGCTCTGTGACCTTAAATAATTTTTACAAAAGGAACCTATAAAACAGATTCCAACAAAGTTACAAAATATATATATATACATAAAATCTGAAGTATGAAAGAATGTGCTCTTGTCAGAAGTGGGATGTGATGTAATATATTATGACTATAGTCTGTGAAAAAACTTGAGGTAGTTTTTTAATGAGATGAGGGGGGTGTGAAAAGAAGTCCTTGAAGTGTGCAAAATGTGCATATATGTGCAATGTGCATTGACATAATTGTCCGTTCTGTGTGTGCAAGTAAATGCAAAGGTGTTTAGTCCAGTGTGTTGGTTTGATTGAGAGACCGTATCACCTGCGGGAAGAAGCTCCTTCTCAGTCTCTCTGTATTGGCCTTGAGGGAGCGGAAGCGCTTCCCAGACCGCAGCAGAGAGAACAGTCCATTGCTGGGGTGGCTGAGGTCCTTCATGATCTTCCTGGCCTTGGTCCAGCACCGCTTGCTGTAGACAGAGTGCAGGTCAGGGAGCTCAGTTCGAATAAATAAATACAATAAATAGAATCATTGCAGCAGCCAGTTCACAGATTATACAACAAGTAAGCAAGTAAGTTTATTCACAAAAAAATCTAATAAATAAAATAAGAATAATGCAGCTGATCTTACTGGGTCAGAGTGTTTGTGTGTGGAACTGAGACATTAGTGTTTTACTCCCAGTTGTCCCTCAGCTGCTAAGCACCCTCTCTCAAGAGGGATTACACACACACACACACACACACACACACACACACACACACACACACACACACACACACACACACACACACACACACACACACCTTAATAGCCGCTGCAGGAACTGTACAAACAGAGAGAGTGAAATTGAAAGACAGAAAAAGAAAATCAAAGAGAAAGATACAGAGAGAATTGGGACGGTAGTGTGAACATCCAGCCTAGATGAAAGTAAGCACTTGGGTGAGTGTGTGCCTTTTTTTCTTTGCCTGTGTTGATGCGCTTGTGTGTGTCTGCATGCAACGTGCACATTAGGCTGAGCAACTGAACTTTCTAACCACAGTATATTCACAAGATCATTACACTCTCTCTTTTTGTCTTTCTCTCTGCCCTTCCATTCACAGATACATTTATTCACACTATAATGTAAAATAATATGTATAATGCGGAATTAAAGTGTGTGTGTGTGTGTGTGTGTGTGTGTGTGTGTGTGTGTGTGTGTGTGTGTGTGTGTGTAGCTAATGTGTGTAATTCAGTTAGGATCGTGTTTATTCTGACAACCATGTTTAGAGGGCATGTCCTGATTTCCCGTGGGACAGTTGTTCCTAGATCAACTAGGGTGGAGCTTAAGTTAAATTCGATTAGTTAATCCTGTGACATCATTTCAAGTCTTTTATTTTTACTTCTCATCAAACTGCTTAGCATAAAGTTTTGCACTTATAAAGCACTTGATCTTAAGAACAACTTTTAGGATTTTAGATAAGCCTGGGCAGAAGCAAAAGTAAAAACTAAACCTAGTCTTAACCTCTGTCACATTTTATATTATTCATGCATTCTTATGAATTTGTCATTATGTATTAGTATAAGCCAAAAGCATACAGGATGATGTTTAAAAGAAAAAAATAAATAAATGTAATTGCAGACCCAATCAGAGAATCTTCTTATATTTCCTCTTTTACTGTATGAAACCTCATTAGGTAGTTACACTCATTTGTAGAAATATTTAGTAATATTTTGGGAAATTTTATTTTAGGGTGCCACAAATAGAAGCATAATGGTATAAAGACTATTGATGACTTATTTATGGGATGTTTATGGGAGACAAAAGACATATTGCGCTCTCTCTCTCTCTCTCTCTCTCTCCCTCTGTGTATGTGTGTGCGAGGTAGATAATCCTATTAACTAGCAGATCTGTCAAATCCACTGCAGTCTTTCTTCTTCTCTATTATAATTTTATTAAAGTACAATTTCACACCGGAAAAACACAGTTGGAAATGTGTTAAACTACATTAAAGGATGAATTAAAGATGAGAAAAAACCTTGAGAGGAACCAAACTCAAAGGAAAACTTATCATCATTTGAACGACACCTGATTATACAGTGCATCTTGAAAAATTTGAATATTTCATTTTCTTTTGCAATTTACTTTAAAAGGTGAAATTAGTTCTACCAAACATCTCTTGATGCAAATTAGACACATCATCCGTGATGGTACCTGAGGTCATCTGATGTTTCGGATCTTTTAAAATCAGACACCCACCCTCAGGTGACCCAGCCAGGGGCGATCAGACCCTAGCTTGTGTTTAAATAGCTTGTGCAGTCCACAAATTACCTCATTTTATCCACAGCCACCTAGATGCCTTCTTTGTCATTTTTGCAATACTCATGATGGCTCTCTTATTATGCAGTTCGCTGATCTTCAAGGTTTTTAGTGCTCTGTAGAGTGACTGGTCTGTAGAGCCTATCCATGCAACCTGCGATAGAGATGCATCAGGTCCTTCACATTCCAGTCCCTCATATTTGCAATGTCTGGACTGAGTGTGGTCACTGCAGTATTGTCTGGGAGTGTGAGTCATTTTTCACCTAGGCTAGCTAGCTAGCTTTCTAAATGCTCCAAACAAGATGCAATTATATAAAAACTAAACAGCAGCAACAACAACAAAAAAAATTATAATAATTAAATGTAATAAAAATTTTAAATAATTAATTATATATGAGTAAATTCTAATATTCATCCCCTTTTCCTCTCTTTGGGAAATATCAGTGGAAAGCTGTAATTGCTTCAAAGTGTTCTGAATTGGGTTCTGAAAGTCCATGTTGTTCTTTTTATGACTAATGCGAGCTACAAAGCTAACTAGCATCTAACACAAGGCTGAATTCCAAATCTCATTCTAACGCCTGAATTAAGTGCATTTCTTGGTGTGTGGAACAAGGGATTCTACATCATAGATAGTACACTAGCTTCCCATTGTAGTTAGCTAGCTATTAATTAGAAATCTAGAAATGTCAGTACAGTGGAACCTTGGATTACGAGCATAATTCATTCCGGAAGTGGGCATTCCAAAACACTCAAATCAAATTTTCCTATAAGAAATAATGAAAACTCAAATTATTCGTTTCACAGCTCAAAAAAAATAAATACATAAAAATAATGAATACAATATGAATACTCACTCATCATCTATACCACTTAATTCTGTATTCAGGGTCACGGGGTGAATACAATATATAAAGTAAAAATACCACAAATTAACCTGCACTTTACCTCTAAAAAAAAAAAGTAAAAATAAATCCCGACAGATAAGTGATAAAGGGTACCAGCAATTTTGTCCACGTGTACATACACACACACACACACACACACACACACACACACACACACACACACACACACACACACACACACACACACACACACACACACACAAATACACGGCGTTTGCGCGGACAAACGCTGTGTATTTGTGTGTGTGTGTGTGTGTGTGTGTGTGTGTATGTACACGTGGACAAAATTGCTGGTACCCTTTGGTCAATGAAAGAAAAACTCACAATGGTCACAGAAATAACTTTAATCTGACAAAAGTAATAATTTTTTAAAATTCTATGAATGTTAACCAATGAAATCAGACATCGCTTTTCAACCATGCTTCAACAGAATTATTTAAAAAAATAAACTCATGGAACAGGCCTGGACAAAAATGATGGTACCCCTAGAAAATACTGAAAATAATGTGACCAAAGGGACATGTTAATTCAAGGTGTGTCCACTAATTAGCATCACAGGTGTCTACAATCTTGTAATCAGTCAGTGGGCCTATATATAAGGCTCCAGGTAGTCACTGTGTTGTTTGGTGACATGGTATGTACCACACTCAACATGGACCAGAGGAAGCGAAGGAAAGAGTTGTCTCAGGAGATTCGAAAGAAAATTCCAAGAATGGCTAAGAGGAAAACATTGGACTATTCTAAAGTGGCCTTCTATGAGCCCTGACCTCAATCCTATTTAGCATCTTTGGAAGGAGCTGAAACATGCTGTCTGGAAAAGGCACCCTTCAAACCGGAAACAACTGGAGCAGCTTGCTCATGAGGAGTGGGCCAAAATACCTGCAGAGAGGTGCAGAAGTCTCATTGACAGTTACAGGAATCGTTTGATTGCAGTGATTGCCTCAA
Source organism: Clarias magur (assembly GCA_013621035.1). NCBI lineage: Eukaryota > Metazoa > Chordata > Actinopteri > Siluriformes > Clariidae > Clarias > Clarias magur. The sequence continues at coordinate 2,699,887 of QNUK01000018.1, forward strand.
AAGGTTGTTCAACAAACTATTAAGTTAGGGGTACCATCATTTTTGTCCAGGCCTGTTCCATGAGTTCATTTTTTTTATTCTGTTGAAGCATGGTTGAAAAGCAATGTCTGACTTTCATTGGTTAACATTCATAGAATTCTTATTTATTATTACTTTTGTCAGATTAAAGTTATTTCATGACCATTGTGAGTTTTCCTTTCATTGACCGAAGGGTACCAACAATTTTGTCCACGTGTGTATGTGTGTGTGTGTGTGTGTGTGTGTGTGTGTGTGCGTGCGTGTGTGGAATTAGCCCCTTCCCTCACCTCGTCTTACACAATAAAACTCCTCCTCCCTCCACTCACCTCACTTTTTAATGTGGGGGGGGGAAGAAATCTCTCTCTAATGACACTCACGTGAGAGCATACTAACTCACTGCTAAGAATCACTGCTTTATAGTAAAAAAAACAAATGAACAAACTTTACCATTGAAAAGAATCGTGACAGAGCAGAGACTGTGTAGAGTAGAGAGTGTCTGTGTGAAGCCGGGAAGAGGGGTGTAAAGGCAAGAGAGTGTGTGTGCGTGTGACGGTGTGTGTGTGTTTGTGTGTCGGTGTCAAATTACGCGCACACACATGGGAGACACGCTGAAACAGAGAGGGAGATATTGATTATACCAGTAAGAGACGAGCACTCAGTAAGAGACGAGACAGTAAGACCCAGCAGGTTTATTGGCTCAGTTGTGATCACGCTTGTGACGCTCGGTGTCAAAACAAGAGCGCATGCGTAATACTTGATACTCGGCACTCGTAAACCAAGACTTGCTCATTTTTCAAGTCAAAATTTATTACAAATCTTTGCTCGTCTTGCGGAACACTCGTAAACCGTGTTACTCGCAATCCGGGGTTTTAGTGTATGCACAGTAAAAAATCACAGCATGTTTCATAGGATTGTCTCAAGTCAACAGAATCACTGCATGAGCTATGTTAAGACTTTATTATGATATGTTTAAGTTTTTGCCTTTGTTAGGTTTAATCTGTTATGTGAGGAAGTGTAATGTACACGTAGAAAAACTACCCGACGATGGCAGAATTCTATACTAGTAAATGAGTGATAGACTACATGACCCGAGTGGGCCATTACACCCCATGTTCCCCTAATTATTTCTCTTTTCAATGCATTGGAAAACCAACTTTTAGCATATTAGAAAATAATTTAACTAAATTAGATTTTTAGTTTTAGATGCCATCAAAATTATTTGAAGATTAAAAGGTTAAAAACTGTTTAATCAATAGCTATTCGCCCTTGCAGTCCTAAATAATCTTTTTCACCAGTGGAATTCAATTGATTTCTCTCCATGAGCTTTGTACATTTGGACCTTTCCCAACAATTTTCTTGCATTTCCCAATGCAAGTTTTGTCTAGCCCAGCCAAATGTTCAACTTGACCATGACCTTCTTGAAAGCAGAACTGATCTGGCATTTTAGCTGTGACTCTTAGCTTAGAGTCGGAGACATTTTTCATATGTAAGCATAATAAATAAGTGAGTTTGGTTAAGGTTCTTCATGACTTCTTCCAAGTGTGTGTTCAAGTGTGCAATTAAAATCTCTTAATATGAAAAGGTACTCCTGTCCAACAGGCTGTCCAAAAAACCTAAGCTGCTAGGAACAATCCTGGAATAATTTTAAAGAGTCTGGTTAAAACGATTTTGCTTAGCTTGTCAATACAAATGTAACATGGTATTTAGATTTTAGAAGATCCAAAAAAGGGTAGAATTCACCCAACTGCAGGCACTTCCTAAACCAGCACCTCCTTTTATTAGCCATGGCTAAGTAAAGCCTGTGCATTCCATTCAGTGTGCCATAGGGAATTATACCGTATATAGTGTTAGCACTGTGGCCTCACACCTCCTGGGTCAAGGGTCCGAGTCCTGCCTCGTGTCTGTGTATGGAGTTCTGTATGTTCTCCCCGCGCTTGATGGGTTTCCTCCAGGTGATCCAATTTCCTCCCACAGTCCAAATTCAGGCAGATTAGGCTTATTAGTGCACTCAAAATGCCCATAGTGTGTGTGTGTGTGTGTGTGTGTGTGTGTGTGTGTGTGTGTGTGTGTGTGTGTGTTTCTAGATTAAAGATCAAAGTGTATCAACATTCTTAATTTCTGTAAAAAAAAAAACAGCTTTTAATATCTTTTTGTTTTTTATGAGGCAATAGTGAGCATCAATGTAAATGCAGCTTATTTTGACTCAGTAGACTCCATTCAATGCACAGCAATTTTAAAGGGTTATACAGCTTCTAACAGCTGTACAGTGGGACTCAAAAGGTTCTGACAAACTCTCATAGTTTTTATCCAGCGACTGCACATCATGCTCCACTGAGGGGATTTATGCATAACATTGGCTTGCTTTGGTTTCATTGTCTGCTTTTTTGGCACAATCTTTCTTGCTGATTTCATCAAATTTTTCACCTGACTCACAATAAGCATAGAATCTCAGGTTTACAGTGGCTTTTTAGCAGATGCTGCAAGCTTGTAAATTAGTGCTTCATTGGTCACAGTTGTGGAAAGCTCCACTGCAGCTGTTTTGCTTGACTGTTGGTCTGGAGCTAGTTCAAGATGCCACAAGGCGGTTGCAATTGACACTCCAATCACCTGGAGCTTGTAGGTTGATTCAGTCTCCTTGCCACTGTCAGGCTTGTATTATTCAGTGCTGTGTATGCAAGCTTCTTTTCTTTCGACCTTGTGTAACATCTTCATGTTCAACTGACAGGCAAATTGAAAGGAACATGTTGTGAGTCTAGGATCATAACCGTTCCCTCTAAATACAATGTTACATTTGTAATTACAAGCCAAGCAAAATTGTTTTAATCACACTCATTATATTTGTATATTATTTCAGGATTGTTCCTAGCAGTTTTTTTTTTTAAACAGACAAGCCTGTTGGACAGGACTACCTTTTTCTACGGGCTTGATAAAGACATTATGTGTACAAGATTGTCATTAATCTCAAGGGCATTTTGAATGAACTCATCAACACGACAAGTGTTTTAAGAACATGATTGTGGAGTTGATCGTCATAGACGCACTCACCATACTGGGACAGCAATCTGCCATTTATCTCCTAGCAGACATTACTTGACTAATACGCCAGGTTCTGAAACACATTTCCAGCTGTGACATGTGCTCAAACAGGTGAAATCAGCCCCATCTGGCACAATCATGATGGCATTTTCTGACAGTTTACTTGTTTACTAGTGTCTCATTCCTGAGCAAAGACACAGAGCACAGATTTATTTATTTATTTATTTGCATGCATGCAAATTGTATTTTGGCTGGTTCAAACTCTCCATCTCATTCTTACTATTTCTTTTTTTTTTTTACCCTGTGTTGGTTACCAGTGATACAAATGTTCCACAAAACCAGCCAATCTGAGAATGCAAAAAAGGCTAATTCTGATTTTTTCCCTTTCCAATCAGAAACATCCAATCATAATTTACTTTCTTCAGGTCTCTTTACAGGCTGGTTAAGCAAGAATCCAATTTTGCAGAAATCCAAGAATGAAAAAAAAAAAAGTTTCCTGTTATTGCAATCTTTGCTCATGTACGAGGAACAAAAATAAGAAAAAAAATTAACTCATCAATACTATACTGAAATTGATAGTTTCATGGAGTTTGTGTGTGCGTGTAAAACAAATGCTGGCTTCCATTTCCTGTTAAAATACTGTATTAGTATTTTATACTAATACTGAAGAGTGTATTCATCTACTCCAATTGAATAATTGAAACCTATGTGCTTGTGTGTGTGTTATGTTATGTGTGTGTGTGTGTGTGTGTGTGTGTGTGTGTGTGTGTGTGTGTGTGCGCGTGTGTGTGTATGTGTATGTGTGTGTGTGAAATCTTCTTATCTTCTGTATTGCCCTGAGCAAACAGTGTTAATTGGCTAGCAAGCCATTTATGAGCCACTGAGCAGTCAGAAGTCAGGTCATCTTTATCAATACAGTACATTTAAGATAAATATTATCTAGCCCAGACGGGATGGTGGCATAGCGGTTAGCATTGTGGCCTCGAACCTCCAAAAAGGCCTCGAAAGTTTTTGGCTTTGAAAAACTCATGCTCAAAGAGACCTAAGGGTTTAATTCCTGCCTCAGGTCTCTGTGGGCATGAGTTTTTCATGTTCTCTCTGTTCTTGGTGGGTTCCTGCAGTTTCCTCTCACATGTAGATTAGGCTAATTGGTGTTCCCAAATTGACGTTAATGTGTGTGTGTGTGTGTGTGTGTATGTGTGTGTGTCCTGTAAAGGATTAGCACCCTGTCCAGGATGTACCCCCACCGTCTGATCAAAGTCTCCTAGGATAGGCTCCAGACCCCCTGCAACTCTGCACAGGCTAAGCAGTATATAAGATGATTCAATTCAACTCAAGAAACACTGCACAAAATATTTTCTAACAGCTTTGTAATAATTTATCCACCTTTTGAACAAAACTGACAAAATTCAAAAATTTTCATATATTATGGAAGACAATAAATACATCTTAGGAGGCAAGCCATAGGAGACACTGGCAATGTAAAACATCCTGAAACAACATAGGAAGAAATCGTGAGAGAAAAAAGACCCCAACTGGAATGAAATTTTATTTAAATGATTAATTATTATTTAATTACTCTCTCTCTCTCACTCACTCTACATCTTATCCTGATCAGGGTCCCAGGAAACCTGGGGCTTATCCCAGGAGACTCGGTGCACTAGGAGGGATACCAATCCAAAGGAGGGCAAAGAAGTACACACACTCACTCAAGCTACAATAGCTCTTCCATTGAATCAGACTGCATGTTCCAGCCTTCAGTCCCCAGGTACATTAAAGTGCTTTGCCTGCTCATGACCCTATTGCAAGTTCGCCGGTTTTTCCATCCTGAAACCACTTTTGTTACTGTAGGTCCTGACCACTGCAGATCAGGAACATCCCACAAGAGCTGCCATGTTAGTGTTGTCAAAGTTGCTTAAATCTTTACGCTTGCCAATTCTTTCAGCTTTCAACAACTTTAAGGACAATATGATTACTTACTGCCTAAGTCGTACCTCGGCATATGAATGCCCCCCTTTAAAAATTTTGTCTTAAGAACTTATATTTTGCAAGAAACTTGCCTCGGCATATGAAGCATTTTTGGCATATGTATGAATGAACTGAGCTGAACCTAATGCCGACTTAGTTACGGTTACGTCCGGGAGCTTTTCAAAACTTGTTGAGCCACTTTCAATTTCATTTTCAAAGCAGCAGGTGTCAAGTGTTGCCATAAATTGAGGTTATGTAAGGTTTAATTTCTATTTATTTATTATTTTACTTCATTTACCTACATCTTCTTAATGTTTTGATTGTTTTAAAAAGTATGATTATTGTGTTGAAAATAGGTAATGTTGTTAATATTTTTGGGGTGGCTGGAATAGATTTCCTGCATTTACATTGTTTCTTATCGGAAAATACAAAATGTTTCTTTAAGAACTTGCCTCTGGAACGGATTAAGTTTATATGCTGTGGTGCCACTAAATCCCACAAACATCCAGGTGCCACAGTAATGAGATAATCAATGGTATTGATCCACCTCTCAATGGTCATATTGTTATGGCTGATCATTGTGTTTAATATAAGTTAATTCATCTTCAACACCTATACTGTGTACGTGGTCACGGGGGTCTGGAGCTTGTTTCAGGAAACTGAGGGTACAAGGAAAGGGGACATGTCTTTGGACTGTGGGAACTTGGACTTTCCATGTCTTTGGACTGTTGGAAGAACCCGGAGTACCCAGAGGAATCCCACCAAGCAGGGGAGAACATGCAAACTCCATACACATAGACCTGAAATCGAACCCTTATTTCTGGAGTTGCAAGGCCACAGTGCTAACCACTACTCTACAGTGCCACCACTAATATAATTTTATTTATAAATAACAATAAACAATTCCTACCTTGGCAGCACGGTGGTGTATACACTGTCGTCTATCTGGTCGCCTTGCACCTCCAGGGTTCGGTTCGACTCCCGGCCAGGCTCGATTCCTGTCTCTGTGTACATGGAGTTTGCATGTTCTCCCCGTACTTAGCGAGTTTCCTCCGGGTACTTCGGTTTCCTCCCATAGTTCAAAGACATGCAGATTACGCTAATTGGTGTTCCCAAATTGGCTGTTGTGTGTGAATGAGTGTGTGAGTGAGTGTATGTGTGTGTGCCCTGCGATGAATTGGCTCCCTGTCCAGGGTGTTACTGGGATAGGCTCCAGACCCCCGTGACCCTGAATACAGGATAAAGCGGTATAGAAGATGAATGAGTGAGTTATTGAATTCCTACCCCATCCAATACCCCCATCTCAAGTTACCTTGTCCATATTGCTGCATTGTGCAATGTCAAGACATGTAACTTAAAGGACACCCAGAGATAGTGTAAATTTGTCTTTTGGATATGGTGTAGTTTATCCAGAGCTCTTATATTGTACCTTCATCACTGTGTACTGCTGGAGTGGTGTAACTAAAAAACTCATCATTACATCCTCAGGGTCTTTATGAATGTTTCAGATATTTTTATGTTGCAATAAAGATTTTTTTTTTTCATATAAATGAATTATAACTTTAATTAACTGCAACAAAAATAATTAGATGGAGTCGGTGAAATATAAAGCCATTAGCCAGAGACTGTGTTACTGAAAAGGTTTTTATAGATTTAACAGCCCATTCCACAAGGGTTTGCATATTCTGACACAATGACATTTCTAAAATAAAAGTTAATGTTTAGTTAAGTGTCAGTAGTCTAATTACACTGTAGTTGCACTATAAATCATACAGAGCTTTTTCTTAGTCATGCACCAACACATTTGAGGAAAATGTTGATATTCCTGGAGGTTTGTATGACGGCCTTGTGCTTGATAGCAGCATGTACTATGTATCTTTTAGGGGGTTATTAATATGTTATGTTTGGAAATCATGTTAGTCAGTCGCATAGCAACAGTGTTCTTGCAAATGTATCTTGTTTTTGACTTCTTATGTTTAAATTCCTTTTAAACACACCATTGCTGTCAGTCAGACAACTGGCCATACAGTAACTTTTTAGAGTTGACAATTAGTTGCAGCTTATACATGTATTCAGTATATGTGTTACTAATTCCTGTTAAATAATAATAATGTATTGCATTTCTTTTAAAATGTTGTTGTATATTCGCTTAAAATTAGCTAAGGCATTTGAATTGAAATGTTGCTAGGATAGGAAAACATAAATAAATATTAAGATATATTAAAAATAGCTTTTTTTTATGAATAGAAGGCGCATTTGCTGCTGGTCGCCATGGCAATGGAGCGGTGTTATGGGGATTGGGGTCGCTGCTCTGTTGTGAACCAGACAAGATAATTACTGAGAAACTGAGAAACAATCAACCAATCAAAATTACGCCCAAGATCCCCTTCTGTCAGCGGCTTCCTTTATGACTGTGATTTTACTTTCCACTGTGTGTGTATGTGTGTAAATGTGAATGTGTAGGTGTCTCTGTGTTACCTAGATAGGGAAATACAAAAATAGGTTGTAGAAATGATCAGGTTTATGCAGTGTTGCAGAGGTGATTTAGAGGATAATTGGAGAGAGCAAAATGACAACTAGATTGAGACAGAGAATGAAAACAAGCAACAGAGTGGGGCTGGAAGAAGGGAGGGTGAGGGAAAAGGTGTGTGTGTGTGTGTGGGGGGGGGGGGGGGGGGTTAACAGCATCAGGAACAGATAGAGTGAAGCAGAGTGTGTTACTTTGCTTTGGGGTTTGTGGAGCAGAAGAGCAGGAGGAGTCTTATCACCAGGGAACAGGTGCTCCTCCTTCCATCAACTGTGTCTTTTGCTTCCTGCCTTTCGCTCTCTCTCTCTCTCTCTCTCTCTCTCTCTCTCTGAAGTTTTATCTTTCATGCCTCTCTCTCTGTTTCTCTTCTGCTTTACACCTCTCTCTTTCAACAGCGTTTTGAATAACTAGGATTAGTGAGAAAAGCAGAGAGAGGGACGACATACTCAATTATCACTTCATCAAATGAAGAAAAACATGACACTTATCATAAATCATAATTCGGTATTTATTGAGCTCAACTTGTCATTATACCCACACATGGGTATTGAGTAACATTTATTTTTCCTTTTGCTTAGCATATTCATTTAACATATAAGCAGTCACTGAGTGATTGTGAGTACGTTTCAAGGACAAGAGGTGGACGACACATATCTACTGTACTTTCCACATGTTGTAAACTAAGAAGATCATTTGAAATTTATGCCTAATTAAAATAGGGAATCTGGCAATATAGCAGCAATCAAGGCTGTAATTATCTAAATTATAAATATAAAATCCTATCGTAGTCATGCTTTGAATTATGGGGTAGCTAAGGGGGCCTTGAAATCCTTCCCTGTGATGTTTAAGGGAGCTCTACAAATTTTTATATTTTTATTATACTTTCATTTCTGTTTCTTGAGGATTTTTGTGTCTTGTAGCATTAGGGTGCATTATGGTTGTTTCTATGGGTGTACTCTATGCATCGTAAACTATCGCATTGATTGGCTCTGTTGAAAAAAGTAAAAAACAAAACAAAAACAAAACTAGATGCTGTGACATAATCTGGCACATAACTGCTCATAGCTTCACTTCTGCTCAACATTTTGATTTATGGTGCAGGTTCAACTTCAGAATCTAAATTCTGTACATACAGACAGACATGCAGATAGAAATTGTCTGGTTTTGCGTTCTCCAATGTATGAACATAAAGATATAATTGAAGAAATGGGTTCCTGAAATAAAAAATAATAGTATAAATATGGTAATTTTGTGTGTCTATTTGCTCAGTACATTCCATTTTCTGCACAGATATTTCTATACTCTAGTAGTAGATTTTCAATGAGCTACTTTTTACTTTTACTTGGGTAGATTTTTATAATGATAACTTTACTTGTACAGTAACACTACTTTTACTTGAGTACAAAAGTAAAAGTACTGTTTTACTCTTTCCACCTCTGCATTTACATAGCCATCTGAACTAATGATCATTGAGTCTCGGTGCGATAGAATGTCAAATAAGAATCAACCCTGCTTGCTCTGGGAATTTGGATTCACTAAACAAAGACAACAGAAAGGTGTTACACTACCTGTGTCCCTCTGCTTTATGGTTTGCTTTTTTGCTCTGATTGGGCTATTAAATGTCTTTAGGGAATCTTATATTGTTATTATTGTGCCCATATGAAAAGTTATAACTGCCTACATTTAGCGTGGTTAAATGTTTATATTTGTCTGTGTGCATGTAACTTGGCACACCATAAAATAGGGCTCCTCCGAAAACCACTGTGTAATTCGAACCCTGATTGTAATGTAACCTACTGTAAGAACAAAAAGAAGGAAGATGAGCAAAATAGTGTACACAAATACAGGGTTCTTGACATAAACAGACCAATAGGGGTTGATCCAATTATTAATCCTTTACATTAACTACCTAAGGCTAAATGACATAATGCAAGGTACAAATAGAGCATTTCTGTCTGACCTCAGACCCAGTGTGGCAATCTGTCTACTATTTTACAATGCCGGACAGTTGTTGTGCATGAGGATGTCACAACATAGATGGTCAAAAATCTTGAAGACAGATGTATCTGCTTCATACTGACAAAAAGAAAAGACATTTGTAGGCTAATCCTGATTGAAGATGTCTGAGATGCCTGATGGAAAATAAATTTGGTAAATGTATTACAATAAATTTCCTATATAGATTACAGACTTGTGTTGTGTTTGCTAAAAATACATGCAATGATGAAACAAAATGTTTTTATTAGCATTAGTAAGCATAACATAACATAACATAACATAACATAACATAACATAACATAACATAACATAACATAACATAACATAACAACATATCTCCTGTCCTGGCATCAGAACTCTGGCTCCCTGGTTCAGTGCAGGGTCAAATTCAAGGTATTGTTAATAGTCTACAAAGCATTGAATAATTTAGCATCACTGTATATTTCTGACCTTTAAAAGCCATACAATCCAGCATGGCCTCCCAGGTCAGGTGATCAGCTTTTACTCACTGTTCCCAAATCCAGGGTAAAGTGTTGGGGCAATCGCGCCTTTGTAGTAGCATTTTTGGCATTTGATATACAGTGAGGACCAGGTGACCAGTTTTATTATTTTGTTGCTTAATATTTATTAAAAATTTCCTTTTACTGCTTATTTTCACAGTCTGTTTACCCAGTCTGCAGCTATTTAATGAATGTACAGCACTTTGGTCAACTGTGCTATGTTTAAATTATCTTTATAAATTAATCTGACTTGACTTGACTAAAAGTTGACTCATGGTATTCAGTTTGCATTTGTTATATTTTGTACCTTAAACTGCTGTTTTCAAAAGTCTTAAATTAGGTTACTGTAGATTTTTAGTTTTTTTTTTCCAATGACTATATATGTAATTAAAAATGGAATAATATCTGAATATGATTATTAGTGTTTTATTTGAAAATTTTATTTATATCTAAAACCCATACATTATATATATATAATGTAATTAAATTTAAATTAATTTAATTCAATTACAGTGGAATCTTGGATTATGAGCATAATTCGTTCTGGAAGTGGGCTCATATTCCAAAACACTCGTAAACTAAATCGAATTTTCCCATAAGAAATAATGAAAAAGAATAAAGAGTAAAAGAGTAAGTGTTAAGGCAAGAGTCAAAATTTATTACAAATCTTTGCTTGCCTTGCGGAACACTCGCAAACTGCTTTACTCGCAACCCAGGGTTCCACTGTATGTAGATAGGAGCAATGTTTTACAGTGACAGGCTGAAAAGTGCCTTAAAAACTGGTTGTTTATGTAACAACCATAGCAGCAACCTCATTTCCCCTCTCATCTTTTCCAACCATTCAGCATTCAGCATCACCAGTTACTAATCACTGGCCTGATCATGCTTCATCATCTGCACCTGTTTCTCACTGGTTCATGCCGTAATTTAGATGTTTATTCATGCTTGAATGGGTCACAGGTCACTATGTTGCTTAATAGGCAAAAAAAAAAAAAAGGTCAGGTACAGGGAGTGAACTTAAACTGAGAGCCCAACATTCCAATTAAAAAAACTATACTACTACTAAAAAATAAATAAATAAGTACTCACTAAATCTTCCCTTAGTTTCTCAGTCAATCCACACCCAGCACCCTCAGTACTGGTCCAAAGCCCAGATAAAAATGGCAGGATTATAGCAGGAAGGACAACTGGTGTAAAATCTGTGCCAAAAAAAAAAAAAAGTAAAAAAGTACAGATAGGATGATGCACTATGGCAATCCCTAATGGGAGCAGCCAAAAGAATGACAACAACAATATTCTTAGTCCCTGTCCTAGTGAATTAGTATGATGGTGTTACTTTGATAGAGACTACATATCATTTCTATTAGTTGCCCTGGATGAGGGTATTTGTTAAATGCTATAAATGTAAGAAAAATAAACAGAACAATACACAATAAAATCAGCAGTTTTATTTTTGCATAAAAATGCAGTAATAATTCCAAATGATGTTACTTAAAGTAGATCAAATACAAGTTTACATTAAATAGTCTTCTTACACATGAATTGCACATCTGGAAATTCCAATTTATCAACATACCATATATATGGTAGGCACTGTTTTTTAGCAGTTCATCTTACAATGTGTTTCTATTTTTTCCTTATAAAACTTGAAGATGAAAATCCACAGCCAGTGCATTGTAAGAAAAGCACTTTGTACCGTAGGTTATGTGTATGTGCATGAACATATTGCAGACATGAAGTAGTTCTCTGTCAGTGCTGCTATTTGCCACTGAGAATGACTCCTGACATAAAAAATAAAAATACATAAAAATACACACTTAGCGACCAGCTGGTGGGCTTCAAGAAAAAGGGAGGAGAGAGAGAGAGAGGTACAGAAGTATGTGTAAAACCCTGCTGTGCTGTGCACCTCAGAGAGATGAAACACCTCAGATTGTCTCACAACTCTGAAAAATATGACTTGAGAGACTATGGAAAAGACCAAAGTAACCTGTCATTTGAGAAAATCGTGTGAGAAAGTGAGAAGGGCACTGACATAAAACTGGAAGGACATGACAGTTTTAATGTTCGCTTGATCACTGTGTTGAACCACTGACCAAGAAATCTCTTGTTATGGTCACAAGGAAGCATGCTAGCTCATGCTAGCTCTGTGGATCTGTAAATTCTTTGACCACCTAAAGTTGAAATTACCTCATGAGATAGCTGTGTATTTACACTCAGGTTCCTATTGCGCCACTTAGATTATGCAAATCACCTGGATGTACTTTTCTAGATTTTTCTTGAGTAGAATAATATCTGGACCACTAACTTTTAATTAAATCAAATTTTTCTGTTTCAATTTTATTTGTACAATGCTTTTAACAGCAATCATTCTTGCTAAGCAGCTTTACAGAATAATCAAATCAAAGAAATTTCAACCTCATTATTTGACAGCTTGTGAAAAAAGCACTTCTATTATTTTTCTTGATATTGTATATATGTAGTTTCTTGACAGTTAGTGAGGTAATTATTAAATTAAATACTAATTCAAGGGCATAAAATTGTGACGTGGGCTGTTTTATCATGCTTTTAATTCACATTAGAGGTTCAGTCCTTCTGTCTGGGAAGGCTTTCTACAGGCTACTACATTTTGGAATTTGGCTGTGGATACATGCTCAATCAAGCACAAAAGGAATAGTGAAATCAAATGCTGATGTTAGATCTGGAGGCCAGTCTGGTAGTTGGGATTGCTGTTTATCCAAAAGTTGTTCTAATGGGTTAGAGGTTAGTCCTCTGTACAGGCCTCTTGACATCTTTATACTCAAACCATGTCTTAATGGATCTGTATGCACAGGAAATTTGTTGCGCTGTGTCTTACTCGGGCCCCGTGGCTCTAGTAATTTGGAAATTGCAATGCTACAACATACTGTACAAAGACAATCTATACCAGGGATGACATCCTAAAATTCAATAAAATTTTCATGGTTGTGTTAGGATTCAGATGGCTATACAGTGGAACCTTGGATTACAAGCATAATTTGTTTCAGAAGTGTGAATTCGTATATCAATACACTCATATATCAAAGTGAATTCCTCCATAATTAATCATGAAAACTCAGAGTATTCATTCCACAACCCCCCCCCCCCCCAAAAATACAAATAATTAAAACTAAATTATAAAGTAAAAATGAAACAAATTAACCTGCACTTTACTTTTGAAAAAAGTACAAATAAATCCGAAGTGTTTCCGTTAGTGTTTGTGTGCGCACGAGCTGTGAATGGGTGTGTGTGTGTGTTAGAGAGGTTAAAGATCCATTTTTTCTCTCTCTCTCCTGCACTGTTTGTGTGTGTGTGTTTGTGTGTGAGTATGTTTGCACGTCATTAAACACCATGCCCCTGCCCTCCTCTTCTCGCCTTCACACACACACACACACACACACACACACACACACACACACACACACACACACACACACGCACGCACGCACACACGCACACTCTAATGTAGGGGAACTCAAATATAAATTTGAAAGGTCCTCTTACCAAATTTCTATTAATTCCGAGGTCTGACATGGTAGGCCTTTTAGTGTGAAAGGTGACACATTCTTTGTGCCACCAGAGTGTTTGAACCTGGGCATAAAAGGTGTAAGGGGCCAGGCGGAGGCACTGATGTAAATGTTCATTGGTAAGGATGCTGCCTATGTGTTTTTCACCATATCATTTCACCATATCACTATTTTTTAATCATAGTTGAAAAGGCAGATTCACAGCAGTACGTTAAGGGAAACATTGTGAGAATTTGAAGAGCCATGTTCTGTTGAAGAGGAACACCTGCTTCAGTAACCATCTTTGTCCAGAAGGTGTGAAGGTCACAGTGAGAAGACTTTTGTGGCTTTATTTGAGAATTCTGCAATATATTTGACAAGAAATGGATTTTCGATGCACAGCAAGACTTTTTTTCCCCAGAGGGAGATCTTCAAAGCGAGTTTGGGAATTTTTAATCAGCTTGTTCAGGAAATCAGCATAATTGTGATGGGGATGTTTTCCTGCAGTCTGATGCTACTAGCATTAGGAAACATTTTAATCCCTTCTGACATTTCACGGTAAGTTTGATTTTTATTTACTGGACTGGCTGTTTTAAACGAAATTTGCACTGCTCACAATTGATGAGACTGAGTCAGATTTATCCGTATTTGGGTCCGGATGCGGACCGAAGTTCGCCTATTGAGTACCCCTAACGGAACGGAAACAAGGCTCTGTTGCGATTCTTTTCAAAGGTAAAGTACAGGTTAATTTGTTTTATTTTTCTTTACAGCAGTGATTCTGTTAGTGTGTGCCATCAAGAGAGGAGAAGGGGAGGGATACAGTGTCTAATGACGCGCGCAGATACACACACAAATTGTGCAGGCTGAGAGAGAGAGAGAGAGAGAGAGAGAGAGAGAGAGAGAGAGAGAGAGAAAATGGATCTTTAATCTCTCTAATGACACTTGCTTTTGCTTTACACGTGTATTATAATAAACAGTACACGCTCGTGTGAAAGGATGACTTTTACACACACACACACACGTGGTCACAGTGTTATAGTAAACAGTACACGTGTGCACGGATGTTTATTATACCTGTGAGAGACACGTACTAAGACAGGGGAGCAGGGGAGATGATTACCCACAATTCCTCAGCACAAGAGAGAGAAAAACCATTGGCTCAGTTGTGATCACATGACGTTTGGTATCAAAGCAAGAAGCGTATGCATGCCACATGATACTCTGTATTCATAAATCAAGACTTGCTCGTTTTTCAAGTCAAAATTTAATAACATTTTTTGCTCTTCTTGCAGAACATTTGCAAACTTTGTTCCTTGCAATCCAAGGTTTCACCTTATATGCATCCATGGCATTTCAATAAAATTTGCTGTCAGTTTTCAGTAACTATGTTAAACAGTTCAAACTGTGGACAGTTTAAACTTTGATGACCTTGTATATTTAATTTCCTATGGAATACAAACAATAATTTTTAATCAAACAATCTTTAGTGAATTTTATTTGCAAACTTCTAGGCTGTAAATAAATGTGGGAGGACTCTGATCTCTGGCTCTGTCATACTGGGCTTACAGTTATTTTACACGGCCTAACCACTACGGATATGTTTGCTCAAACGACCCATGTTTCATCTCATAGTTTTCATAGTTTACCTTCTTTTTCCTGGAGGAAGTCATGCTGTTTCTGCATTTCTGTTTCTTCCACGCTCTCTGTCTATAAACTATTGCGTTGATTGACTCTGTTGAGTGACATGTACTGTATAGCTGCACCAATCTCCAGGGAAAAAGTGCTAGATTACTGCTGTATTAATTTTTCTCATTTATCAGAAAAGCATTAGAGTTAAATAAAACTGTCACTCGGCCATGTGGCGAGTCTTTTAGTGATGCCTCATTAGACAATCTTGTGCTTCCAGCAACTTGGGGAAGACTCACATATGGGTGTGATGGTCATATGATGTATTTCAGCATGACATATTGTGTTTCTACCAAACTGTCAAACAGTAAGTCTGGACATAATATTGCAATGTCATTCAAGGCTTTAGAACAATTACCCCCATTTTACCTAAAGCACCTGTCCATTTGCTGTTTATACATGTAAATATTTCCCCATTAAGTGACCACTGCTTGTATTTTATATGCTATCTGCACTTAATCAGCTGTTAGCATCGCAACTCTCTCCCATTCTAACAGCTGATTTGCACTACAACACCTACCACTGACGCATTCACATTTCTAGTACTTTATATGCACAAATTAGAGTGCATATTCAGCTCAAAATGCAAATCTATAAATCAAGACTGCTTGAACAAGCTCTTGTTTTGAACATTTTGAGTACATAGTTGCATAACCCTCTGCTCTCCTTAAGCACCATCTGAAAATCATGCCAGGATTATGGTTACCAAGCGGATTAAAACAGGTACCATCATAAAACCATGGTAGTGTTGTGGTCATAGTAAAACCACTGTTAACCATTATTAACCATAGTTTAGTTCCTTAAGGGCCAAGTGGGACAAAACATAAGGAAGGTATCACAAGGCTGAAAGTGAAAGTCTGCTGAACATGTATCAGAAGAGGAGCCCCTTTGACTATGTTTACCTTTGTTGAATTTGTTTCTGTTATGAGAGAGGAAAACTGAATATAGATCAAAACAGATTACAGGGGGTTAAACAAATCAATAATATTCTGTAGGAGAAGCATACAGATTGATACAAAACGTAATTCCAGCTCTCTCAGTCTCTAAGGAACTAATTTCAAATGCCCTCCATCCACTCTGGATGTGTGTGTGTGTGTGTGTGTGTGTGTGTGTGTGTGTGTGTGTGTGTGTGTGTGTGTGTGTGTGTGTGTGAGAGAGAGAGAGATGTTTTGTTGGAAGCAGGTGATGTTGTGGTCTCGGGTTTCTTTGAAAATCTCTGATAAGGTCAGCTCTTTGCCACAGCACGAGCTAATCAAGATAACCCTGATAATACTTTCCACCTGTTTGTATGTGTGTGTGTGTGTGTGTGTGTGTGTGTGCATGCATGAGTGTGGGTGAGTAAGAGAGTGAGTGAATTGAGGAGGTGGAGTGGGATCAATGACATTTAATTAGACTGATATGTGGTGAAAGTGATGTCATAGATCAGAGATACCTGTGTCACCTCGGAAACTGCCAACTGAGTAAACTATTTAAAAAATAGCATATGTGAATACATGAACTTTTGGAATATGAAAGCCAGATAATCTCTGTGTAATGCAGTACTCATTAGTGACACATGAAGGCAAATTAGCTGCATTTTCATCTACATATGAAATAGTTTCTATTCTTTTCATCAATTCATAAGGTGCAACTAGGTGGCATAATCAAAGGGCACACACACACACACATACACACACTGAACAAACACGCTTATTATAGCCCTGTTTTAAACTAACTAAATCTAACTAAGTTAATTTGTTTTAAGATTGATGTTTATTTCTCAGACACTGCTGCTATAACTAGACTACCTTACCCTGCTAACTAAGTCCAACAAAGTATCGCAATGTTTTAGACCAAATAACATTTCATTACAATGTTGCAGCCAAACATGTTCCATCAAAATGTCCTAGATGCAGTAAGATGTCATCACAGTGTCCAAGGACACACGTTGCAACAACAAGTACAGTACTTTATCTAAAACACCATCAAGAAGATCAAGACGAAATTACTACACAATAGGATTTACATTATAATTACGCAATGCCTGTAACCATTTTAACTTATAATTTCCAAACATTTATAGGGAATCTTATCTGGAAGCTCAGATAAAAGCTCTCAGTATCAGTTTTTGGCTTATCAAAAACATTTTCAAATAAAGCGTTGACTTATTTTAATGAAAAGGATGAGTCAGTCTTTCATAACATGGCTTAGTTTTTGGAGTAATGGATGACAAGCCTTTGTTAGAGATGTTGAATCCAGAGAATACCCCAGGATCTCAGCATGAGGCTGTAGTCCATGACAGGGCCATACATAAACCCAGAGGTGCTACTCGTCAACACGCCAGGCAGGCGACTGCTTCGGGCCCCAAACAAGTAGGGGGCCCCAGAGAGCTGACAAACTAATTTATTATTCATAAGATAATAGTGATGAATGCTGGTTGGAGAAACCCCCTGCAAATCCAACAGACTCCCTTCACACATTCAATTCAATTCAATTCAATTTTATTTCTATAGCGCTTTTAACAATGGTCATTGTCTCAAAGCAGCTTCACAGAAATGAAAAGAAGTCACACAGTCATTCAGTAGCAGCAATTTAGAGACAGGCCACTAACTGGCAATTTTGTGGAAAGAATTGAAGAAGTAGAGGAATCACACATACCAACATTTGGGAAAAACATTCGGGTATAGACAATTATTGAAGTTCAGAATTTAACTGAGGTCCTAGAACTGTGAAGCAAACCCAACATCCTCTGTGCCACCATCCTGCCTTGGTTTAATTGCATTTAATGTAAATAATGATAGCTCAGACATAAGTAGTAGAAAAGGTGGAGTGGTAGATTCATTGCCACAGCAATAAAAAAAAAAAGGTCTTGATATTCTCAATATACATATATATATACTCAATATACTATATATATATATATATAGTAGGTATGGCAAGATGGGAAAGCCAAGACCTTTGCTGAGGTTGCCTCTTCAATACCAAGAACCACTCAAACTGATATATTTTGCCTTGTCATTAAACTGGGTTGAACTTTATGACAAAAATAAAAAAAAGAATAATTTATTTTGTCACCGACTTTAAATATAGAATCGTAGCCTCTTCCAGCTTTAATTCATGCAATAACAACGCTTTTACACACAGTTGTCCATCGTGGGAGTGATTAGCTAATCAACACTGGCTATAACTCTGGATTTTGGATCTATTCAGCTGATATGAAACCTACTGACAAATACACATCCATCCAATACTTGTGACTGGATATCAGCCTAGAAATCTTCAATAGTCCTCCTCACAGAATAATTTGGAAGTGAGACAGCTTTGAGTTGATTAGCTTCATCTGGAGTTAACCTCACACACAATGGGAATGCAAGCTTTTATCCAATCATCCCCCCATCCCCCACCCCTTGCACAGTTTTTTTCTTTTAGCAGTATGATGAGATTCTAACTATGAAGGCATTATTGCTTTCTCTGAGGCTCTGGCTAGACTTAATACTTTAGTTTTCAAAAATAATTGGGTTTGTTGGCATGTTACTTCCCCATCCTTCTAACACACACACACACACACGCGCACACACACACACACACACACACACACACACACACACACACACACACACACACACACACACACACACACACACACACACACACACACACACACACACACACACACACATAAGCATGGGTATCTGAGGACCTGAGATAGCAGTATTCCAAAAAAAGCTACACCAACAAACTAAAACAATGGCTTGAACCAGGACTCAGTTTAAAATGTCGCATTTAATTTGCTATACTCAGCACTCCAGGGATGGTGTTTTGGGTGTATGTGTGTGCAGTGATGCTGGTCAGTGTCAGCTTAAAATTCGTCCACAAGAGCAGGTGTATAATTTGCTGAGACAGGAGATCAGTGGACGGTAGAATAAAAGGCTCATGAGTAAAAGAAAGGATGCTTTTCAATAGTGAAGTGCCATCTCATTATTTTGGTTAGTCTCACATCAAAATCACATAATAGCTCTGATGTGAGCTCCTTTTCAAAATTTAAAACCATTCAACTCTACATTCGACTCAATATGTTCCGATTACTTTTTCTTCATTGCCTCCATCTGAAGGCATTACAATGGTGTAGTGGTTAGCACTGTCGCCTTGCACCTTCAGGGTCCTGGTTTGATTCCCATCTCTGTGGCATGGAGTTCTCTCATGACCCCTCCAACAATCCAAAGACCTGCAGATTAGGTAAATTGACGAACCTAAATTGTGCATGTCATGCGATAAATAATAATAATAATAATAATGCCTACTTTATTTCCATTTACATTTATTGCTATACATTTTTTGCCTACACATTTTGCCTACATTTGTACAGATAAGTTTTTATATTTTTTATATATTTTTTGAAAATGTTTATATTTTGTTCTATTTTATTATGTTTCTAAGCTAAACTTATTCTTATTTTATTCCACTGTTTATTTCTTGTAAATTGTTTTGTAAATTTTTAAGGGCAGTCGTTTAAGCATTCCACTACATATCGTATTGTGTATGACTGTGTATGTGACAAATAAAATTTGAATTTGAAATTGGCACCCTGTCCAGAGTGTACCCCGCCTCGACCCTTAAGGACTCCGGGGGTAGGCTCCAGGCCCCCACGACCCAGAATACAGGACAAAGTGGTATAGACGATGAGTGAGTGAGAGTGAGTTCCTCCATCTGTGTGTGACAGATCATGGAGGTGCCCTACTCCACCCACCAAGAGTATATTTACATTTCCAATATTTATATTGCCTTTGGCTTTCTTAATATGATTTTGTAAGGGAAATTGTAAAAGAGGTTTCTAAAGCATAGTTCTTCATTTACCTGATTAAGAGCTTATTTAACATGAATTGAAACAGTTCAATAAATAAAATGATATAAAAGATATTGATTTATAACTTATTCTGACCACAGTCATTACGTTAAGCCAGACTGTTATGTCAGTGCCAGATTCAGCCCAGCAAAAAAAAAATCTAATGGAGTTTATAACACGACATGCAGGAAGCATTTAAAGAATCATGCACTATAATAGACAGAGCAGAGCACTTTTTCATTTTAATTAAGAGACTACACTAGAAGAGATGGCCGCAGTAATGAGGTGAATTCAAGTGAAATATCCCGAAAACATTGTCGGGACAGGATTTATTAACTTTTTTTTATCATATGTAGTTTGTTATTGATTATTCATGATTTTTAAATAAGTGTATTCTTAGCAACTACAATGAGTTTTCACTCATTCATCATCTATACCACTTAATCCTGTATTCAGGGTCACGGGGGGCCTGGAGCCTATCCCAGGAGACTTAGGGCACATGGCAGGATAAACCCTGGACAGGGTGCCAATCCAACGCAGGCACAGACACACTACAGGCAATTTGGGAACAGCAATTAGCCTAACCTACACAGGGAGAACATGCAAACTCAATGCACACAGAGATGGGAATCAAGCCTGGCCGGGGATCGAACCCAGACCTTGGCGGTGCAAGACGACAGTGCTAACCACTACACCACCGTGCCGCCACTACAATGAGTTGTTGGAAAAAAAATATTGCTACATTTTTCTGCAAATAAATATGAGTAAAACTCAACTAATTATATGATTATATGATTCACTTTTGTAACAAATACACAGCTCAATTTTAAAAACAATCTGACCGCATGAGAAGGACGTCTTAGATTATGATATATATCTAATCACTCTCATCAATGTGTTTATTAGGTACTTTATTTCACAAATAAACAAAAATCTAACAATAATTAGGCCTGTTACAACACGTGTACAATATCACCAGAACCTTTCTAACCCATTTTTTTTCAATCATCAAAAATCTAGTGCTAGGGAAGTGTAAAAAACCAAGCAACATCCAAGAGACCAAGGTGTTCTGTACAGAGGATTGGGGTACAATTCAGTGTGCATGACTGATCAAAAGGTACCAGAAATGATTAGTTGCAGTTATTGCTGCACAAGAAGATCACACCTGATACTGAAAGCAAAGGTTCATATACTTTTGCCCCACACAGCTGTGTTATTACACTCACTCACTCACTCACTCGCTCACTCACATGGTTTCTATAATGCTTATCATGTACAGGGTAAGGGGAAGCCTGGAGCCTAGCAGAACTCTAGCAGGTGCATTAGTTGGTATGTATGTGGTATGGGGTACCAGTCCATCACAGGTCACGCACTCCAAAAATGCAGACCCGAGGCAGGAATCAAACCTTTGAGTTTTTTATGGGTTTTATATAAGAGAGAGAGAGAGAGAGAGAGAGAGAGAGAGAGAGAGAGAGCACACATGGTTCTGCACTTACTAACAGTGATACACACTGACTGCGAGTTGTGAGGAAAGGGTACATGAAAGCAGTACTGCAGAACATTTCACAGTTCTCTTGAAAGGAAGCCAATTTAAAAAGAAATGAAGAGGTACTGATGAGGCTTTGTTCTAACATTGGACAGTCAAGTTATAGGACAGAGAGTTTGTACTGTGCACAGCAGATGCGCAATGAAATTCATTTTCATCCCTTGTTCTCTGTCTCTCTCTTTCTCTCTCTCTCTCTCTCTCTATTGCGCCCTCTCTTTTTCACACCCATCCCCACTCACTCACTCACTTCATTGTCTCATGCCCTATTGTGATCACTGTGCTTCTGAATGTTCAATCACACCACCAGCTGAGATTTGTGCTCTTTTTGTTCTCTCTCTCTCTCTCTCTCTCTCTCTCTCTCTCTCTCTCTCTCTCTCTCTCTCTCTCTCTTTTCTCCAAGGCTGATTTTCCAAGCCCTGTTTCAATGTACTTCCTGCTCTTGACTTTTGCCTGGGTTAGAATTCTGATTATGGACTGGTCATTAAGTGTATCATCATCATCATCATCATCATCATCATCATCATCATCATCATCATCTTTCCAAAACAACAACCTTTAAAAATCCCCTTAGTATTGAAACAAGGGACGTTCAAGTCAAACTTTTATATATTTTTTATATTATATTTATATTTATGTGCAGAATAATAGAACACAGTTATGAGAGTTTAAAAAAAATCACCTTTATTTCTCTATATAATCTCCTGCTACACTAATGAACACATCCCAGCATTTCACTAGTCCTTGAATACCATCAAAGTAGAAAGATTTTTTTTTCTGTCGGCATGCTGGAGCCATGATCAGAGTGATTCCTTCACATCTGAAATGCTGGCCTTGAAGGAACTCTTTTAATAGACCAAACATGTGGAAATCACTTGGAGCGAGGTCTGTATAGGGGCCTCTTTTGCAAGTTAGTGACAAGTAATTTGTTGATTTTTAGGGTTCAGGTGTTCAACTCTCTGAATGTTCACAGAAACCTAGTGGGTATTATTTATATTATATAATATCTTGTAATATATACATTTTATATTATTATATTAGTGTAAACTAGATTGAAAACTGTACTTCTTCTATAGTTTCCTGACAAATATATTTGTCTTTCCTTCCTAGCACATAGAGAGGACAAATATATTAAGATGCCATACTTAATATATGTAAGATGACAAACTTACCCTGTCTACATTTTCATTCATACCTATATATGTGATACTTCCACAAACTGTTGCATACAGGTGCATAGAGTTGTATAGGACAGGCTTGTACTGTATGCTGTAGAATTGCTGTTTCTTTTCACTGGAACTAAGAGGTCCAGACCTGTTTCAGCATGACAATGCACCCTGTGCACACTTTTAACAATGGATATTTTCTTAAAGCAGGTTAACAAAAATAGAAAATTCTGGAAAAGTGTAAGAAAAATAAATATATATATATTTTTTTATGTATCTATATAAAAATTAAATAACTGTAAATAAGCAAGCTGGGTTGATGGTGACAAAGGAAACACTCCTGAGATGACAATAAGAAGAAAACTGGAGGGGAACCGTACTAAAGAGAACCCATCCTATATCTGTGTGCTATACGTTTGATAGTTCAGTTATATAAGTGTTTAGGTCAAAATAAAGACCACTTTCACTGATGAAACTGTTTGTGACAATTTAAGCTTGAAGACTATTGATTGATGCCTTCACAAGCCATCAGAGGAAACCTGACGCATCAGTCCAAGGTCACCTTCATGGCAACTGAGTAGCACCATGCTCAGTCAACACATGTATCCCCAAGCAGACCACATACTATAGGTTCATCCTCAGCAGAAGCCAGAGGCTTCCATACAGAAGAAAAAGTGTAACTGATGCGGTTAGCTTCTTATTTCTTACACAACCATGCCCTTGGTGTGACCTTCAACCTTGGTGTGAATCTTCCATTCCACCTCATCCAAAGTTGCTTTTGAGGTCATTTAAGTACAGTAAACTCTGTCATGTTCAAGAAAACAGTTTGAGATGATTTTAGCATTGTGACATGGCGCATTATCCTTTGGTCATGTCACATGTCATGGGCATGGTCAGCAAAAATATTCAGGCTGTGGCATTTAATTGATGTCCAATTGGGACAGTACTAAGGTGCCCAGAATGTGCCAAGATATAAATATCCATCACATCAGGGTTCAACAAAACTAACCAGAATGGCTGACACAATGCAGGATGGATCCATGCTTTCATGTTCTTTTTATAAAATTTTGACTGTGTAATCTACAGACCAGAAGTTTTTCCAATCTTTTGTTGTAAAGTTTTGGTGAGCCCATGTGTAGTCTTCTACTGATGTAGCCCGTTTGCTTTAAGGTTTGACGTGTTGTTGATGTGTTCGGCATATCTTGGTTGTAGTGATATAGTTGTTTGAGTTACTTTTGCCTTTCTATCAGTTAGCCCAGGGGTAGGTGTAGCTCAGTGGTTCAGGCATTGGACTACAGTTTGGAAGGTCCAAGGTTCAAATCCCACAACCACCAAGTTGCCCCTGTTTGCCCCTTGAGCAAGGCCCTCAACTGCTCAGATGTATAATGAGATCAAATGTAAGCTCTAGATAAGGGTGTCTGCCAAAATGCCTAAATATAGAACAAGGCAGACCATTCTCCTCCAGCATATACATGGGATTTTCATCCAGTGATGTGCCGCTCACTGGATATTTTCCCAAGTTTACATACAGTGCATATACTCACACATAACATACACACAATCACAATGTGCCCAGCAGCACTTGATGGTTTCTCTTGAAGTCTATAATCACATAATTTCCTACGCTGAAAAAACAAGTGCTCAAGTGCACTTGAGTAGATCTGTGGAACTGAATAGATCTGTGTGTTTGTGTCTTTGTGTGTGTGTGTGCAAGTGCATGTGTGCATGCATCTTTGTGACTCATCAAACAGCTCTTTGTAGTGCTGTAAGAACTGGGAGTGTACCAAGTGTGTGTGTTTGATCGGCAATGATGCAGGGCAAATTGGAATGTGTTGAATTGATCGTAAGGGAAGAGACAAAGACAGAGAGAGAGAGCGAGAGACAAACAGACCTTTCCTGTATTACAGGAGCGTTATTCTTATAAAGATATCTATAGCCAAAAAAGTGATGCACCTCTGTCTATTTCCCTCTTTTTCTGTTTGTCTGTAACGTCTGCTAGCTTGATAACAGATTGCATTAGTGAGTTTGTATACTGTAATTGGTGTGTGTATGTGTGTGTTATATTCCTGCTGGGAGTGTAATGAGGAATGTGACAGTTTTGATGGTTTAATTCAGCATGGATGAGCCTGCTGCACTTTAAACACGCGCGCACACATGCGCGCACATACACACATTTTTTTCTGTACTAATTAGCTGTGCTTATCATGCTAATTTCCATAGAGGTCAGATGAAGGGGTGTGCATTTGTTATTTATACAGTGAGAAAATGGTGTACAATACTCTTTCGTTTTTTGTGTGTGTGTGTGTGTGTGCGTGTATGCTTTTTTCCATGTTTCTCATTTGTTCAGGCCGTCACTTTCTTTTCCATGTTTATTTTTGAGGAAACACATGAGAAACAAAAGAGAATACAATGAGTATGCTGTATGTGTGTGTGTGTGTGTTTTCTTGTGTGTTTGTGTGTGTGCGTGTATGTGTGTGTTTTCTTCTGTGTGTGTGTGTGTGTGTGTGTGTGTGTGTGTGTGTGTGTGTGTGTGTGTGTGTGTGTGTGTGTGTGTGTGTGTGTGTGAGTGTGTGTGTGTGAATGAGAGAGGTAGAGAGTGAGATCAGAGGAGGTCACTGTGGGAGAGAAGTATGTTTCCTGTTGTGTTGTGCCAATTAAGAGACTGCTAATGAGAGTTAAATAGTCTAATTATGATGAACAAGGTTCTTAAATAAAGTGTGTGTGAGTGAAGCCTCAGTAACAATTATCTATAGACATGCAGCTCCTATATGTATATTATCCTGCTCATGGACATGCACAGGGCAAGACTAATCTGTCTGAGCTCCTGCCCATTTGCCCTTTTTGGCTGAGGTGCTCCTCAGGTTCCCCTTTTTTCAGGTTTAGAGTAATAACCCCTCAAAAATTTTGTGAACAATCTTAATGCTGCAACTTCTGCACCTCTTCATATTAAAAAATGCACCCTATTACTCTAGTCAGTGCATGCACTGTGAGATGATTTGGGCTGCTCTGTGGTTGGTTTATGTAAACCAAACAGGCTTGAACAATTCTATTTGATTTACAAAGTTTTTGCACACTTATTCCCTTTGTACTTCCAAGGTATATCAACGAATATCAAGCACCTATAAAAAATACTTTTTTATGGCATAGCTGATTCGCACACGGTGATGGCTAGAGAAAAGGTAAAAGGCAAAAACTCACACAAACTCTGAAATGGTGAGTAAACAGCAAAAAAGTCTTTCTGAAATATAGTTATTTTGGCCTAATTTTATGCCAAAAATTATATTACTTATCAGTGTAACAACCCCTTGAAAAGACTAAAATTTTGAAAGACCGAAAAAGGTTATTTAAATGTGAAGTATGCGTGATAAAATGAAAGTTTGACATGGGGAAAATGCATATTTCATGCAGATTTCTCTGTTTATGTTTATGAAATGACTTTTGTTTATTTTTATGTTTAACATTTCCTAAATCCATATTTATTACTTTTTAGTTTTTCTTTATGCAATTATATTTCTTTGCACAGTTTCCCAGAAGAGCGGCTAAATAGATAGGGCTAAATCTGGAATGGGATGATCAAAAAGCAGATATGAGTTTCCTGCTCAGGTGTCATGGTACAGTCAGGTTAAAAAAAATCATCTGATTATAGCAGGTCTTAGTATTAGGCAAATAGATCCTCAAATGAATATGAACATATACAGTAATCTTTTACAAAGCCATTATTTATTTAGCAAAAACAAAGCCAAAAAGCAAAAAACAAACAAACAAACAAACAAAAAAACATGACCAATACTAAGAACCCCACAAGATACAATAGCCTGAAAATCCTCATTTAGCAGCAATAACTTAAAATAGTCTGTATAACTTGATCAGCTTCTCTCATCATTGTGGAGGAATTTTTGCCATTTTTCTTTACAACATTACCTCAGTTCATTGAAGATTTTTTGGTAATTCTCTAATGCACTGTTCTCTTGAGGTTTCACCACAGCATTTCAGTTCGGTTGATATCTGGACTTTGAAAAGGCCATTCCACAACCATTCTTTTATTTTTCAGCCATTCCGATGTAGATTTACTGGTGTGTTTAAGATTATTGTCCTGTTGCATGACCCAATTTCGCCCAAACTTGACAGTGGGTATGAGGTGTTTCTGCTGAAATTCTTTTTTGTTTTCACCAAACATGAAGCTGGCCATTAAGGCCAAACAACTCTCATTTGTCGATAGAACATTGTTGTAGAAAGTCTTTGTAGTTTGTTTAGAAGCAGTTTTGTGAACCTTAGTCATGATTCCAAGTTCTTTTAGGCTTTCTCTTGGCAACTCTTCCAAATAAACTGTACTTGTTCAATCTTCTTCTTATTGTTCTGGCACGACTTTAACATTTAACAAGCTCAGTGAGGCCTGTAGTTTGAGTTTTTTTCTTTGTATTCTTTTATTACTCTATTGCACTGGCATTGTCTGATCTTGGGATGAATGTGCTGAGGCGTCCCCTCTTGAGAAGATTGGCAACTGTCTTAAATACTTTCCACTTCTAAATAAAGTTCATTGATGACCATCATTCCTATCTTGTACAACCTCCAGTCAACATTCACACACATATTCAAACACTACGGGCAATTTGGGAATCTGAATGTCTTTGGACTGTCTATGGGAGAAAACCAGAGAATCTGGGGGAAACCAGTGCAGGGAGAACATGCAAACTTCATGCACACAGACCCGACATGGCAATCGAACCCAGGACCTGGAGGTGCAAAGAGACAGTGCTAACCACTAAGCCAAATATAAATAAATAATCTGTTGCATATGTGATAAAGCATATATTGTTTCTAATACAACACTCTTTTTTTTAAATTAAAGTTTATGAACTCTTATTTCCTGATTAAAATGATCCATGTATATCAAATTGACTAATGCCCAAGTCCCAGCATGGCATCACCAGCATTGTAGCTATGGTGTTCTTTGGGTGATTGTCAGAGCATGGGTGGTGGCAGAAGATCAACATACACAAATCAGGATATAGTGCTCAGTTGGAAATGAGCATCACAAAGTATGTGCTCTAGTGAATTTTCTCTGACATTACAAACACTTTTGCGTATTGAATACCTAAATCAACCTTTTTTAATATTTGAATTCTGAATACTGTTTTGCTCCTTTAAATAGTGTTTGTAGATTTACTGACCATTTCCTGTTTTCTTTGCCGAGCTTGATATACCGTGTTTGTCATGTCTTCTTGATCTACAAGGGTTTTTCCTGCAGTTGCATCCTCTCTGCACATTATATCATAAGAAAATACTTTGCATCCATGGACAAAGTCGACAAAATCGATACTGTATATGTAAGGCTCTGAGGGGTCATTCTAAAGTCTTTAACAAACTGCAACAAGACATTACAAATATCTGGATGGATGTACAGTATTGCATCTTTAGCAGAACCTACATCTCATAAAAACGAGTTCTGGAGCCAAACCGTCAGCAACTCCCTGTTGGTTCTCTGTTCCACTTCCAGGAATCACACCCAGACCTGGTCCAGCATCCTCTGCATTGCTTGTCACATCCCCTGACATATATGCCAGGGATCTGCCAGAATGCCAAGGATACATCCTCCATTGCTCACTGTATTTCATTTGAAAAATAACACAGTTCATAACCTTGCTAACTGGAAAAGTATTTAAGACTACAGCAGTATGTAACCGAAGGGATCAGAAACAACTGCTGTCACTCAGACAAGGTAAACTCAGTGTAGCATAGTATGTGTTGAATTTTCCTATATTTGATGGATGTGGGGGAGGGCGGTGAGAGGGTGGAATCAATTGGTCTTAAAGAGAGCATTTCGTAGAGGATTAATTGGGGACATACTAAACAAACAGACAACCCGTCATTAGATGAACTGATTAACAATTTGATTCATTGATGAAGCTCTGCAATTTAGGAAAGTAGATCTAAAACAAAGCCCAGTGTTGTTTGAGAATCTTCACAGGAACCTATGAAACTGGGACATCAATCTGAATGGCAACATTAAAAAAGGGAACAACTCTGCTATAATATACATTACAGTATATACATATAGTATACTGTCCATCATAGTATGCTGTCGACCTCTTCTGAGCAAAACTGACTCCACCACTCATCCCAAACCACTGAGTCAATGAACTGATCAGTCTGTCCTCTAATCATTAAGACTCTTAAGTCATTCAAATGAAGTATTTTTTTTTTTGTTAAAGTGGTAATTGACTCTTCATGAACTTCATGAACCGAAAAACATCCAAGTAATATTACATTCCATTAATTCCACTTCCTCCCCCATTGAAAATCAAAGCCCTATTGTAGATTGGGGACCAATTGACAGCGGGACAGCATTGCCATCATTTCTGTTAACTAATTCAACCCCATTAATCTAATACCTGCAACCCTGCAAAATATTCAATACACTGAAGTTACACAGTGCCTAAAATCTTGTTTACATCAAACGTGAGGATGAATGAAAAACAGCAATAAGCACCACGTTACGCCATTATGAATACAGAGAGATGCTGTACTGTATGTCCTCAGATCTGGTTTTTCAGTGGCTAATCAATAATGTTTTGTGTGAACTATTGGGGAAATATGTAGTTGGCTACATTGACAACATTTTGATTTACTCCATCAATTTATCCACTCATGTAAGTCATGTAAATAAAGTGAGAATCTTGTGTAAGAATCAATCTTTTGTAGGTAAAAAGGGAAAAGTATAAAGTCTATGCAGAAAGGATAAACTTTCTGGAATACATCATCGGCCCAGAATTTGTACAAATGGATGCAGAGAAAATAACAGTGGTGAACGACTGGATGATACCAAAAATGTTTAACTCATTACATACATACGTACATTAGAAACAGTGCTTCCTAGGTTTTGCAAACATTTATAGATGTTTTATCATAAACTTTAGTAAAATTGCAGCTTTACTCGCCAACCTCTTTCAAATTCAATTCAATTTTATTTATATAGCGCTTTTAACAATCAAAAGAAGTAAGTTTGTATGAAATGTGAACGTGTATGAATCAAAATGATAAGATTGTCCCTGATGAGCAAGCCGACGGCGATGGTGGCAAGGAAAAACTCCCTGAGATGGTAATAGGAAGAAACCTTTAGAGGAACCAGACTCAACAGGGAACCCATCCTCATTTGGGTGATAACGGATAGCAGGGATTGATCAGCATCATACTGTGTGAGACTGGAAGTTCAGTATAACAGGAGATGTGTTTAAAGTAAGTGGAGTCCAGTTTGTTCCTGGAGGTAGACTGTAGGAAATTCCAGTCCTGAGCTATCGAATAACTGAAGTCACAGGTCCCCAGAGAACTGCTGTCTGCATCAGTCGAGGACAGGACAGTCTTCGTGGAAACCATCCCCAGCCACCACGCGCATCCAGGCAGACGGAGCATCCATGCAACGAGATCTCCAAACCGGAAGCAGGACTCCAGGACGAGTTAGACAGGTCCAGAGGGCAGAGGGGTCTGGATCACTAGCAACTCACTCAGCATAACCATTCATTGTAGAAGCAGATGCTTTGGAAGGAGGAGTGGGAGCTATACTATCATAGAGAGAAATTGAATCCTGCCGGTGGTTTTCAATTTACAGGTGTGTCTTATCAAGAGACAAGACATTTTGTGATATTTTTCGCCTTCGTAATGTGCTTTAGACCATACGTTGTCTTGTTAAGAGGAAGGGTGGGTACAAGTCAATAGCCCTATTAGTGCTCCTACAACTACTGTACAAATCCGTATTAAGACAAGAAACATTCAGTTAAGTAAAGAGAATAGACAGTCCATTATTACGTCAAAAAATGAAGTTTGGTCAATCAAAAAATTCTCAAGAATATATTCTCAAGCGCAGTCACCAAAACCATCAAACACTATGATGAAACTGGCATTTATGAGGACTGTCCTAGGAAAGGATGACCAAGTGCTACCTCTGCTCTAAAGGATTTATTAGAATGACCAGCTTCCAAACCTACCGTTTTACAGCATCTCAGATTAGATCCCACATAAATGTTTCTCAGAGTTCAAATGGCAGGCATCCAGGAAACTGCGTGAATTAGGCCTTCATGGTTTAATTGCAGCAAAGAAACCATTGCTTAGGAAGAACCACAAGCAGCAGAGACTTTCCTGGACCAAGAAACACAAGGAATGGATTTAAATCAGTAGAAAACTGTCGTTATGTCTGATGAACTAAGAAACACAACTTGAAATTCTTTATTCTAACTGCCATGTCCTTGTTAGATGTAGAGAGGGTGAAGAGATGGCTCATGAATGCATGGCTCCCACTATTAATCATGGAGGAAGAGATGCACTGGTGTGGAGTTGCTTTGCTGGTGACATGCCATTTGACTTGTCAAAATTTAGGAGAACACTTAACCATAGCTACCACAGCTTTTTTCAGCGACATGCTGACAATGATGTGAAAATTAGGTGAAGAAGAACTAAACATCAGCCCAACTGCACAGATTCCAAAGCAGTGTCAAAGAGATTTATCCCACCTCATGCATGCAGTAAACTGATCACCTGGGAACACAACCAAAAAGTTCTACCATGATCTCATCAGACTGAAACAATTTTTGCCATACAGTTTGAAAGGGCTTGTTTTGCCATGGGTTTGGTAAGTATTTGACATATATTCCTGCTGCTCTTTTAATTTTGCTGTAGGTCTCTTGGCTCCTTCACAGATTTATCCAGTTTTTAGGTGACATTTTGTTCCTGGTCCCCCATTATTCCCCCCCTGTTGATGATGGCCCTCACAGTGTTAAAGGGTAAATATTATGTCTTGAAATTTATTTTGTGCACCTCTTCTGATTTATACCCTTTGACCATGAGATCCTGTACATACTTTGTAAGGTCTGTGGACCAAGACTTTAGTAGTCAGATCAAACCAAGAAGATGTCAAGAAAATCTTCCATAAAAAGCAGATCTCTATTTGAATGACACTTCATTGATGACATGTATATGATAATTATTTTTTAATTGGAGTTTGATTTTTATTGGTTGATTTTAATCACAGTCACATGGCCTGTATGCCATGGGTATGCACATCTTTAATTTTTATTTAAAGGTTGTTGGTTAATATGTTAATATGTTAATGTAGAAAAAGTTTTGACATTTATCTCGCCTTTCATTGTTACATCTGTAACAGTGCTATGTAGGCATTTTAGATTATATGTATATTGATTATATGATAGAATTAATAAAAGTTGATTGCCACAAGGTAACAAATACATAAGAACACTCTAGCCCCAACCATAGTTCTGGGATTAAATGACCTCCAAAAACCTTGTGTTCTTTTTTTAATCTCGGAGCAAGGAAGTGTCCAGTGTCCATTTTATTTCAGTCTGGCTACCTTAAGTGTGTCGCCGATGTGCATTGTGGGTAATCAGTAAATGTTCAACCTCTTAATGACTGAGAGGAGGTGAAGCTCCTGTGTTTGTCATGGTGGAGGCATCAGGTGCAGTGTCTTGATGCTCTTTACTCATGCTTAGACTTATCATATGAAAGAGAGACATCAACACATGACAAATTTTTTTCTCTATCTCCTTCTCCCCATCACCCCCCACCCCCACCCCCACCCCCTCTCTCTTAAAGTGAAATATTGATCTTCCTGCTCAGAGGTGAGACAAGGCAGATTACTCATCAGCAGCACAAGTGACGTGTTACATCATGCACACCACACACACACACACATGCACACACACATGCACACACATAGCCACAAGAGAGAAGAGAGTGTGGGATGGAATGATAAAAATAATAATACTGGTGGAAGAGACAGGTACTTGAAGGTGCTGCTGCTGCTGCTCTGTGTGTGTGTGTGTGTGTGTGTGTGTTTATGTGTGTGCTTGCTTGTCTGACCTCCTGTAAGCATCTCATTAACATTTCTAATGGTCCTCAAAGTTAATCAGTCTCTCTTACTGTCTGATTAAGCCAGACACACATGAGAGAGAAAGAGAGAGAGAGAGAGAGAGAGAGAGAGAGAGAGAGAGGGGTGGGGTATGGTCAGTTCCCATGGCCAGTTTTGCTTTTTCACTTTATAATGTGTCTTCCCACTGTGAATCATACTGAATTTATATTTTATATTTACTTTTTACACAAGATTATGAGCAAGAAGTGAGTACAGTCCTCTAATTTCAGAAAGCATTTTAGTATATCTTCTCAAAGGACAATACTATAGAAATGAAACTTGGATGTATTTTAGAGGAGTCAATTTGTAGCTTGTATAACAGTATATATTTACTGTCCTCTGAAAATAACTCAACATACAGCCATTATTGTCAAAATAGCTGGCAACAAAAGTGAGTACACCCTAAGTGATAACAGCTGTACATTGTGAAATTCAATTAATCCTATTCATCATGTTCATCTGTTTGTCAGCTTAATAGGACCATACTCATGGCAAAGAACTCTCAGAGGATTTGAGAAACAGAATTGTTACTCTCCACAAAGATGAGTTAGGCTACAAGAACATCGGTAACACCCTGAAACTGAGTTAAATGAGTTAGCCTAGGTTTTGAGGTATGAGGTTTTCCAAGACAGGTTCCATGTAGAACAGGCCTCACAAGGGTCCATCAAAGAAGTTGAGTCCTTGTGCTGTGTTCGTCAGGTGCATAAGCTGGCTTTAAAAAACAGATGCTTGAGTGTTGCCAGCATTGCTTCAGAGGTTGCAGAAGCAGGAGGTCAGCTTGTCAGTGCTTGGACCATATGCCTCACACTGTGACAAGTTGGTTTGTATGGCCATCATCCCAGAAAGAAGCCTCTTCTGAATCTGGCTCACAAGAAAGCCTGCAAACAGTTTGCTGAAGACAACCTGTCCAAGGGCATGAATTACTGGTACCATGTTCTGTGGTCTGATGAGACTAAGATAAACTTGTTTGGGTCGGATGGTGTCCAGTATGTGTGGCGATGCCCACATGAGGAGTACCAAGATCTCTTGCCTACAGTTAAGCATGGCGGTGGTAGCATCATGGTCTGGGGCTGCATGAGTGCGACTGGGGGGCGGGTCATTAAGAGAAACATGGATTCCAACATGTACTGTGACATTCTGAAACAGAACATGATGCCGTACCTTAAAAAACTGGGCCAAATGGCAGTTTTCCAACATGATACTGTAACAACAACCCCAAACACACCACCAAACTGCATTGCTGAGGCATGTGAAGGTGAAGGTGATGAAGGGTACCATGTATGTCTCCAAACCTAAACCCTATTGAGCACCTGTGGGGCATCCTCAAGTGGACGGTGTCAAAGAGCCATGTGTCTAACATCCAGCAGCTCAGTGATATCATTATGGTGAAGTGGAAGAGGATTCCACAAATTTGTATGGTCCTATCAAGCTGACAAACACATGAACATGATGAATAGACATGGTGTTTAAACAATGTACAATAAGCAAAATTGTACATTAACAGCTGTTGTCACTTTTGGTGCCAGCTATTTTGATAAAAATGTACTGTATGTTGACTTATTTTCAGAGGACAGTTACTGTTATACAAGCTGAAAGCTCATGTATTGTCCTTTGACAATACTAAAATGTTTGCTGAAATTAGAGGGGTGTTCTCACTTTTGTGAGATATTGTGTGTGTGTGTGTGTGTGTGCGTGTGTGCGCGTGTGTGCGCGTATAAAAGTTTGGACACACCTTCTCATTCAAAGAGTTTTCTTTATTGTGTTCTTTATTGTGTTCTTTAGCCCAAACGCGTCTTTTCTGCTTGTTGCTTGTCCTTAGCAGTGGTTTCCTAGATATTCTAGCATGAAGGCCTGATTCACACAGTCTCCTCTTAACAGTTGTTCTAGAGATGTGTCTGCTGCTAGAACTCTGTGTGGCATTGACCTGCTCTCTGATATGAGCTGCTGTTAACCTGCGATTTCTGAGGCTGGTGTCTCGGATGAACTTATCCTCAGCAGCAGAAGTGACTCTTGGTCTTCCTTCCCTGGGGCGGTCCGCATGTGAGCCAGTATCTTTGTAGCGCTTGATGGTTTTTGTGACTGCACTTGGGGACACTTTCAAAGTTTTCCCAATTTTTCGTACTGACTGACCTTAATGAAGTAATGATGGCCACTCGTTTTTCTTTACTTAGCTGCTTTTTTCTTACCATAATACAAATTCAACCTCTTTGAATGAGAAGGTGTGTCCAAACTTTTGGTCTGTACCGTATATATGTTCTTCAATTTTATCCAGCATTTAATTTGATGTTTGTTCTCCAGCATACCCAGATTTTGTTAAGAATCAGAGGTCGTGATGGATCCAAGTGCAGGGGAGGAACTCCTTGGGATTGGTTATATTGTGTAATAATTGATGTGGAGTTGGAAGAGAGTTTGGCAGGGGTGTTTTTATAAACGTGCTTGTTGCTGTAGGAATTGCTGCTCAATGTCGGGAAGCTGCGTGTGCTGAGTGAGTCGGCGTGAGAGCTCTGTGTGCAGCGCGAGCCTGGGAGGAATGCGGAAGCACCGCGAGCCGGTGAGACAGCCTTGTGTGTAGCGCGCTTCGAGCAGGAATGTGGAAGTACCGTGATCCGGCGAGAGAGCCTTGTGTGTTAGCATGCTTCGTGCAGGAATGCGGAAGTGCGAGGAGCCGGCGAGAGCGTGATCGTGCAGGTTGGTGGCTGTTTTGCAGAGCTTAATCGTGGTCGATGGGTGAGCAGGGTTCAAAACCAGAGAGACAATGAGAAAATCCGTGATCCAAGTTCGCAGTCGTCAAAACAGGTCCGTTGGTTGATAATACAAAAAGTCCGTGAGTGTGGAAATCCAAAACGCTGGAAAAACGGGCTATGGAAGGCACTCAATAATCTGGCGACAAGGTGGTGTCAGCATGTGGTTTAAATAGGTAAGGGAGATGATTAGTGATGGAACACAGGTGTGTGGAGAGCGGAGGATGAGGCGGTGAGACATAAGGGGCGGTAGGGAACATGGAGCAGGAGTGCTTAAGTGATTAAGACAGAGCTGTGGCTTGGCGGGTCGTGACAGTACCCCCTCCCCTATGAACGCCACCTGGTGTTCTAGCAGGTGCCTCAGGGTGGAGTCTGTGAAAGTCAGTAATAAGGGAGCGATCTAGGATGAACCTG
This sequence comes from Clarias magur, assembly GCA_013621035.1. Lineage (NCBI taxonomy): Eukaryota > Metazoa > Chordata > Actinopteri > Siluriformes > Clariidae > Clarias > Clarias magur. The sequence goes on from QNUK01000018.1 coordinate 2,735,743, forward strand.
GCTGGCACCCAACTTCTCTCCTCAGGGCCATAGCCCTCCCAGTCCACCAGGTACTGGAGACCACGTCCACGGCGGCGAGACTTAAGGAGTCTGCGGACTGTGAAGGCTTCACCCCCATCTATGAATCGAGGAGGAGGGGGGGGGTTGGGTGGGTGGGGATAGTGGACAGGAGACCAATCTGCGAATCTGTGAGACATGAAATGTGGGGTTGATTCGGCGCATGGATAAAGGTAAGGCCAACTGGACAGAACATGGGTTGATAACACGAGTGATCGTGAATGGACCGATGAACCTTGGTGAGAGTTTCCTAGAGGTGGTCTTGAGAGGAAGGTCACGAGTTGATAACATAACCCTTTGGCCGATGTGATATCTGGGAGCTGGTAAGCGGTGGCGGTTAGCCTGACGCTGGAAGGAGCTGACGGTGCGCTGCAATTGGATACGAGCCCGCTGCCACGTTCTTCTGCAGCGGCGGACGAAGGCTTGGGCAGAGGGGACTGAAGCTTCCTCTTCCTGGGGGGAAAATAATGGTGGCTGATACCCAAGGCAGCAGTGGAACGGAGACATCCCCGTGGCAGAGGTGGGGAGCGAGTTGTGGGCATATTCTACCCAGGGTAAGAAGCGGCTCCAGGAGGCAGCATCCCGAGAGGCCATGCACCTTAATGCTTTTTCCAGTTCCTGATTCATGCGTTCTGTTTGTCCATTAGTCTGGGGGTGAAAACCAGATGAGAGGCTGGGAGTGGCACCAATAAGACCGCAAAAGGCCTTCCAGAACTGTGCTGAGAATTGCGGTCCTCTGTCAGAGACAATGTCCAACGGAAGTCCATGGAGATGGAAAACATGGTTGATGAGCAACTCTGCAGTTTCTTTGGCAGATGGAAGTTTGGGTAGCGGAATAAAATGGGCACATTTGGAGAAACGGTCTACAACGGTTAAGATGCAGGTGTTATTGTTTGATGGTGGTAGTCCAGTGACAAAATCTATGGAAATGTGAGACCATGGGCGGTGGGGAATGGGGAGGGGCCTTAGGAGACCCTCAGGAGGGCGGCTAGTTGTCTTGTTCCTTGAACAGACATCGCAAGCAGCTACAAACTCCTTTCTTCCTTCATCGTGGACCACCAGAACCGTTGCTGCAGGAGTGAAAGGGTGCGTGTCCTCCCAGGGTGACAAGCCAATCTAGAGCTGTGGGCCCAGTCCAGCACTTGGGGTCTTACTGATGCAGGAACGAAGAGCATGCTCGGGGGAACATTACTTGGGCCTGGTTCCTGTTCGAGAGACTGTTGGACCAGATTTTCCACATCTAACCATGTAATAGCCACAAGGCATGGAGGGGGGAGGATGGTTTCCATCGTGGGAGTGCGTTTGGAGGTGGAGAATTGCCTGGAAAGGGCGTCAGGTTTGACATTCTTAGATCCTGGCCGATATGCTAATGTGAAGTGAAAGCGTGCGAAGAAGAGTGACCACCGCGCCTGGCGAGAATTAAGTCTTTTAGCCGTCCTTACGTACTCGAGATTCTTGTGATCCGTCCATACCAGAAAAGGGTGTTCTGCTCCCTCCAGCCAGTGTCTCCACTCCTCGAGTGCCAGTTTGACTGCCAATAGTTCTCGGTCCCCAATGTCATAATTTCGTTCAGGGGGTGTGAGCTGGCGGGAGAAGAAGGAGCAAGGATGAAGCTTGTTGTCCTTGGGCGATCTTTGCGAAAGAACGGCCCCTACACCCGTCTCTGAAGCATCCACTTCTACGACAAACTGAAGGGAGGGGTCGGGGAAAGTGAGAATGGGTGCTGTGGTAAATCGACGCTTGAGGTCCTTGAAGGCGCTGTTTGCCAGGGGCTCCAACGGAACGGGGTCTTGGTCGAGGTGAGTGATGTGAGTGGGGTAGCCACCATACTGTAATTCTTAATGAATCGGCGATAGAAGTTGGCAAATCCCAGGAAGCGTTGTAGTTCACGCCTGGATGATGGTTGTGGCCAGTCAGTGACCGCCTTCACCTTAGTGGGGTGCCGGGGGCAGTCGTATCTGCTGTAGCTGGGTAGTAAGTGATGTTAATGTTTCCGTGATACTTTGGAGTGTTGAGGTGATCTGCGTGATCTCTTGTTGATGAGTACCTAGGAGGGCTCCCTGGCTCTCTAGGGCCCCCCTCAGACGAGCTGCCTCTGCTGGATCCATTTCTTTGGCCAGATTATACTGTTAAGAATCAGAGGTCGTGATGGATCCAAGTGCAGGGGAGGAACTCCTTGGGATTGGTTATATTGTGTAATAGTTGATGTGGAGTTGGAAGAGAGTTTGGCAGGGGTGTTTTTATAAACGTGCTTGTTGCTGTAGGAATTGCTGCTCAATGTCGGGAAGCTGCGTGTGCTGGTTGAGTCGGCGTGAGAGCTCTGTGTGCAGCGCGAGCCTGGGAGGAATGCGGAAGCACCGCGAGCCGGTGAGACAGCCTTGTGTGTAGCGCGCTTCGAGCAGGAATGCGGAAGTACCGTGATCCGGCGAGAGAGCCTTGTGTGTTAGCACGCTTCGTGCAGGAATGCGGAAACGCGAGGAGCCGGCGAGAGCGTGATCTTCGCGATGACGGCGACGAGCGCGCGGAGAAGTCGTGCAGGTTGGTGGCTGTTTTGCAGAGCTTAATCGTGGTCGATGGGTGAGCAGGGTTCAAAACCAGAGAGACAATGAGAAAATCCGTGATCCAAGTTCGCAGTCGTCAAAACAGGTCCGTTGGTCGATAATACAAAAAGTCCGTGAGCATGGAAATCCAAAACGAGAAGCGAGAGCGTGGTCGGGAAAAACAAAGCGTGGTCGGTAACAGGGAAGCAAGGTCTAGGAAAACGCTGGAAAATCGGGCTATGGAAGGCACTCAATAATCTGGCGACAAGGTGGTGTCAGCGTGTGGTTTAAATAGTTAAGGGAGATGATTAGTGATGGAACACAGGTGTTCCAGGTGCAGGTTTGCAGCCCCAGACCTGGGAAAACTTGCAGTTCTTGAGACAATGATGAAATCCACTTTAAACAAAAACCTTCTTGAGACAAATTTGGGCCATCTCATCCAGCAGCTTATGATGGGTGAAGTTAAGTCATGCAAATTGAACCTCTATCAGTAATTTCCAACCGCAATCAGTGAGCTCACAACAATTGGCCCCTTCATCCACCAAGGACCAAACTATGTTCAATGGGAGACATCGCCTTCTGCTTTGCTGCTTTTCATCTGTGGAATTCCCTCTCAGATCATTTACACTCCCCACAGTCTGTCTGCTTTTAAATCAGGCTTGAAAACTTTCTGAAAGGCTTTTAGGTAAATTTCATGTTTACCTTTTTATGTAAGCACTTTGAGATGTGTCCATGTGAAAAGTGCTATAGAAATAGAAGATTATTATTATTATTATTATTATTATTATTATTATTATTATTATTATTATTATCTGAATGGCCAAAGAAAAAAAATTGCCCATCAAGGTGTTGGAATGGCCAAGTCCTAAGTGTACCAATGTGCTAATGTACTGTACTAAGAGGCTGTGTTATTGTTTACCATTGGTTACCATAACATTTTTGCTTGATTCACCATTTGTCATTCCTTAGACCTTATTCGGTAGGTTCTAACCATTGCATACTGGGAACACTCAATAAGATCTGCTGTTTTGAGATGCTCTGACTCAGTCATCTAGCCATCACAAGTTGGCTCTTGTCAAAGTCACACAGATCCTTATGTGTGCCCATTATTCCTACTTCTGGCTTATCTTCAATAAATTCGCAAACCGACAGTTCACTTGCTGCCTAATATATTCCACCTCTTGAAGGTGCCACTGTAAAGTTATAATGAGAAATATAATGCTATAAGGTGAAGTAAATCAATCATATTCACTTTACTTGTGAGTGGTTTGAATGTTATGGCTGATGTTGTACATTATAAAATAAGTATAATATTGACCTAATACTTGACTGAGAAAGTACATTGTGACCATTCAGCTGTCTCTTTTGAATTTTTTATTTATTTATTTATTTTACAAAATTCTCTAAAATCTTTTGTAACAGCATAGTTCATGCAGTCTGTGTATTCACTGATGTTGCCATTTGGTGCATCCTCAAACACTAATTGCAACATGCTCACTAGCAAAAGCATATATCGGTCATTAACTCACTTTTTCTTAAAATCAGCAGTATAGTTTTTTAAATAACAAGCATCGGTAATACAATCATATTAAAACAGTAAATTTAGAATTTGAATTTCTTACCATCTCTGATCTCTCTCTCTCTTTCTCTCACTTGATTTTTGTTTTTCAGTTTCTCTCTTGGGTGCATTTGATTGGAGAAATGCTAGAACTGAAATTCATAGATTTTAGAACTGGTCTGTTTCGGTTTGCACGTTTATGAATTCCAGTTCAATAAGTTCTTCAAACAAATGGCCACTCTCTTTGTTTTTTATTTATTTATTATTATTTATATACAGATGTAAAGTTTTCAGACCCTTTCAAGTTTTCTCCTTTTTGTCATGTTTCATACTCTTCTTATAATGGATCCAAATCCTTTTTTCCATCATCATTGTACACACAGTACTCCATAATGACAAAGTAAAAACAGATGTTTGGAGTGTTTCGTTAATTTATATAAAAAAAAAAAGAATGAAATATACCATTTACAAGTATTCACTCACTCTCTATTTGAGCTTGCACAGAAAATGTTCATTAAAGGCATTTGCATGATCTCTGTTTTATGTTTTCATATGAATCCCGCAGCTCTGCACTGCTGAGTGACTCATATGTCAGACAGCAGGTGTTTCCTCTACATTAGCACAGCGGGATATGTGAGTGAGGCACAGCATTCAAGACTGCTGATTGGTTAATTGCTGAGCATGCTCAGTCTCAGAAAAGCAAACAATTTTAAAAGGGTAAAAAAAAAGTGAGAAAAAAGGTGGGAAAAAGTCTTGAAAAGAAAGCGCAAATGAAAGCAGTCACTCTAAAGAATGTTAATAGTTATAGAAAGTGAAAGCAATTGGCCTGATTTTTGGACTGTGTGAGAAAAACGAAGTACCCAGAGGAATACTACCAAGCAAACGGAGAACATGCAAACTACACACACAGACCTAAGGCAGGAATCGAACCATTGACCCTTAAGGTGCGAGGCCACAGGGGTAACTACTATGCCATCATTTCAATAGTTTTTTTCATGACAAATTTGGAAGATAAAAGGTCTGAAGTAAATTTTGCATTGAGTAGATTTTCAGGGGAACATTAAATATGTGGTCCAAACAGTTGTTGACACAAGTGACGGAGGCCATCATTAAACAGGAAAGACACCTATCAGAGATCTGGCTGATTGTATATTTCATTTTGGGTTATTGCATCAAAAATCAACCCCCCCCCCCCCACTTAAAAAAAAAGGATTTGGTAAAAAATAAAAATAAATAAAAAAGGATTTAGGGACACCAATTTCTATGGGAACATTTATTCTCTATGACCTTTATTTTCTATCACTACTTGGTACTCTACTGTATGTCAGGGGTGTTAAACTGCATCAAGATAGGGCCACCGTAGGTGCAGGCTTTCATTTCAAACAAGCAGAAGCTACACCTGATAGTCTACTGAAAGACTAATTAAATAGGCTTGGTTTCTGTTTGGTTGGAATGAAAGCCTGCGCCCACATGGCCCTTTCTATATCCAGTTTTACACCCCTTATCTATGTTCTCTATGAATCTCAGAGTCAGCCTTATTACTATTCATGTTACATATGCCTGTATCAGTAGAATGGACACATTATGCCTGTTGTTTATGTAGACATGCACCAGTGCTGATGATTGGTAACAGACAATAAAGATAAAGAGTGCTTTATTCTAAAATCTGTCTTTTAATGGACTTTCATGCTGTTTAAAAAGAGAAATAAAAATCCAAGATTATTTTTTTCTAGTAAAATCTAAAACCAAGGATAAGAAAGCAGCAGCAATAATACATAAAAGTTATTTAAAGTTTAAATATCAAAGATGGCAACTATTAAGTGTGAAAAAGTGTTAGGTGTGTTATTAAAAAAACTGAAGTTAAATCTTTTTTTTAATGACGTTAGCAACTGTTTATGCAAGTAGGCGTTTGAAATCAGGGCTTCCTGATACTGATATCTGATGCTGGCTAGCTAACTAACTAACTTACCAAGAGGAGACTTTATCATACAGAGATTCAATGTCTCTTCTGCTCAGATGCTCAAGCATAAGTATGCTCCAATAACAGCTTTATACTTATGTTGCAGTTCAGAGAATTTTGGTCAAGCTAAGCGTAAAATCCTCCCACACTTGGAAGGTTTTTGGTCATGAAGGTGTTGCTATTGCTGTTGGTATATGACAACTTTTTTTTACACTTCACTGCAATAAACGGTAATGCCCACATGTCAGAGTATTCAGAGTTAGCTCAAAATGCGACTCATGCGATGGGGTCACCAACTAAGTAATAATTAAAATTGTGGCAACTAATTTGGTCATTAATTATAGTTGTGTAGGTTGATTAGTCGTTGCACCCATACACCAAATGACTACACTGCCTGAACACATTCTTCTCAATTACTGCATGGAACATTTGGTTCTTACATTGGATTACATTTTGATTATATTTGTTCTACAAACTTATTCAACTGTAACTTAAATAGACTATATTGTATATTACATCTCTGTTCCATTGTTTATAGCAACTAGATAAAACAGATATTTTAAAATATATACAAAAAGATGCAACACAAGATTCAAGATTCAACGAACGTTATTAATCCCAGGCGGAAATTGCTTATTCTTGATTACAACCCATGTTTGTGGACAACAATATTATTTATTGCCAAAATTTAAGCACACGGTTGCATAGGATGACTTTATACACTGAAATACTACAGTTATTGGAAATAAGGGACGCAAACATGTTCCAATGTTTGACAGTGTTCCAGGTTGCCAAGGTAGGAGTCGCAGAACTTGAGTGGTCCGCTCTGCAGGCTGATCTCAATCTCAGGTGTGGGCATTGGATAAGATTACCATTGTCATGCGATGTTCTTCTTTATCATAAGTTTTGGATTAATTAATTAATGTCACTGATCGTTCTTTTTATTAAAACCATTACTATAAAGTTACAATGTCCTGTTTTCTATAAATAAGAATACAGACAAATGGGAAAAAACATAACGAGGTACCAATAAACTTATAATAATGCACTAAATGTGCTTCATATTACTGTTTATGCTGCATTCTCATGTCCACAATTTTGGGACAGGTGGTGCAAAAAAGCTATTAATCTTGACTGGTAGGAGGGATAACAATTTTTCTGTACAGTATATTGCTAGCCTCCTGCTTATGCTGAGTCACCAGTTTCTTTCATAAAATACCCTGTCTCAGCTGCTGTTAACATTACTCTGACAACTTTTGAAACTCACAAATAAATCTGGTGCTTGAGATTTTAATGTGATAGGCACTGGAAAGCCAGATAAACAAAATATATCTGTAGTGACAAAAATAGGATATGTATTACCCTTTGCTGCATAACTATTTCCTTACTATGAATTGCAGGCACTATGGAACCACACATAAAGTAAAGCATTTGGAAAAGTAAAAAATATTGCCTGAAGATTATTTATTTACCTTATTTATAAATCTGTTTCTGACACTATATTTCAAGTGAGGAAATTAAATTTCAAATAGCAAAGGGTAATACATATCCTATAATTTTTGTCACTACAGATATATTTTGTTTATCTGGCTTTCCATTGCCTATCACATTAAAATCAAACACCAGATTTAATGGTGACTTTCAAAAGTTGTTATTAATCATTTTAATTAATCATTATTGTTTAACTAGCTAGTTATCAATAGCTAGATGCCACAGCTAGTTAAATTTATACAAGGTGCATTAAAGCCAAACCAGGATTTCTGATTATGCAGGATGATAGGATAGAGTAAAACTCCCTTTATATCTCTATATAACCCCTTGCTTCACTAATGCACTTATCCCAGTATTTCACTAGTGCTTAGGTACCATCAGGATAGAAGGTTTTCTCAGTATGCTGGAGTCATGATCAGACTGCCTGAAATGCTGGCCTCACAGGAACTCCATTAATGGTCCAAACATGTGGAAATGGCTTGGAGCGAGGTCAGGACTGTAGCGGGATGTGGCCAAGTTCCTGTAAATTGCAAGTGGTGTTCGTGAAATGATACTGTATGTTTTTTCCGCAAGTTAGCAACAACATATGCGTCAATTTTCAAGGGTCAAGTGTTTTTAATTGCTAAACGTTGACAGGAACAACTGCAGCACGCTCTGGGCCACCTCGACCAGAATTATTCTGCCTTCTTTAAAATGTCCTCACCATTCAAATGTTTCATTGTCGCTAAATGTTTCATCACCGTATTGTGCGTGAAATCTCCTGGAAATATGAATTTGTTTTTTTGGCTTCATTCACAAGACATTTCATTAGCAGTGCCAGTTTGGCTCAAACCATATTTGTGACAGGCTTGCAAATTAGCTTAGCTCCTTATTTAACTATTATTATCTTCTAACAATTAATGTTGCTTCTTCTTCTTTCACCACTCTCTGTATGCTCCGTTTTGTCCTAATGTCCCCTCTCATTTTGCCCTCCTCCTTTTTCCTCCTGCACCTCCAGTGTCAGTTTTCCTTAGGTTAAATGAGCTGAAGCTAGTCCACTGAGAAAAGATAACACCCCATTGTAACAATGTCTGCCTTAACACATGTTCCAGAGCGACTGTCTAATTCTGACCAATTAGGATCATTTAATTTGTTTGTACTCTAGCAAATGACTGATCAAATTAATCATGATGATTTCTCAAACAGGAAAGACAGCAAGGACCCAAGACAGTCTGGACTTGGATAGAGAAGAGTGAGTGCTTAAACATGTTGACCAATCTGTTCGCCATTCTGCACAACTTCACTGAGAGGTAAACAAACAAACAAACTAAGGGTCACGAATGGGTGGTATTGCAGGCTGTTGATGTTGCCGTGGGCTTACAAAAGGCAGGCATAGGCTCAGAGGGTTTCTTTAAACAAAAGAGTCTTTTATTCAAACTAAACATGAGTAATAAAGAAACAAAAACAAAGAAACGTAAACAAAGCACTCAAAATCTTTATATAAACAAAAGAATAGAGCTGAATATACTGAAACTAAACAGAGGCGACACCAGAGACAAGACTAGAGACTAGGAGGGACTAAAGACTAGGAGACGAGATGAGCGTGTTAGTAGTTAGTTGGATTAGTACCTATTCGGTGTATTGTCGAGGTGGATGATGACCTAACCGTGTTAGTACTTAAAGGAGTTAGCATCTAACAGGGTTAGTTGCTGAACCTGCATGGGGATACACAAGAAACTAAACTCACACATGAGCTAATCCATGCGAGAGGCTAAGCCTACTAGAAACTAAAGGCACTAGCAGCCAATCCAACTAGAGGCTAAACCTACTGGAGGCTAAGCCTACTAGCAGCTAAACTTACTAGCAGCTAAGAACTAGCAGGTAAACCTACTAGTGGCTAAACACTCAAGTGCCTAAACATCGAAGAGGGAAACAGGCACTGGAAACACACAGAACCGTACTTACATAAGACAAGAGACACACTAATGGGTGTACGTAACTGGACACAAACAGCTCCACAACACCACATCACTATGAACAGAAACAAAACTAGAGCCTTTTTTTTAAAACAGAGGTTACATAACATAAACTAAAACCAAAACCAACCAAATACAAACTAAAATAAATGCCCACTTGACATTTCAAATGCTCGACCCAGTTTCCCAGAACAAACAGCTATTTTTAGGAAGATCTGTCATGAGCAACCAAAAGATAAACAGAAAAGCCTTAGCAGTTAGCCCGAGTAGCGTGGATGGTAAACCCAAACGAGGAAGCAGCACGAATAGGCAGGATAAACACGCGATTAGTTTAAGAACTCTCTTACGCAAAGTGCAAGGATCTACACAAATAAACCCTCGTTCTAGCAACACACACTCAATCAAAGAAGCAACCTGAATCGGTGAGTACTCACAGTAGTCGGCGTAGCGTCAGCAAAGGCATGGGCGAACTCAATGACTGAGCAATGTGAAGCGTCATTTTGTCTCCTTTTATGCTTCCTGGAAACCCGACCGTACTACTTCCGGGTCCTAGTGCCGGTTGTGTTACGAGTGTGCATGACAAGATCTAATTGAGCCACCTCGGTTCAGGTGACTGAACATCACCTGACTGAAGTAGCTTCTGGCAAACTGAGTCTACAAACACAAAACCACTACACAACTAAATTATCGGGCACACAGTGCCCTCTAGGGGTGGTCCCTTACACTAAGCTAGTAAATAAGTAAGTAAGTAAGTAAGTAACTAACTAACTAACTAACTAACATATTTAAAGTACTTGTAACTGGGAGTAACACCTGGGAGTGTGCTGTGGTGTCTGGCACCAGGATGTTGGCAGCAAATCCTTTGGTTGCTGTTGGTGGCAGTCAGGGGCCTCCATGGATCAGACTTGTTTGTCCAGCACATCCTATGGGTCCTCAATCAGAATGAAATCTGGGAAATTTGGAAGGCAGGTCAACAACCTTGAATTCTTTGCCTGCTAGAGCCCATATACAGCAAGCAATGATGCAATATGTGATGTGGCCAACATTAAACTTTTTCAGCAATATATGCTTCATTGGGTTTTGTGTGGAATAGGCCAAACAGACTAGCCTTTGATAATTGAAATACCAAAGTTTTATTGTTATGCAGTTATAATGTTTTAGGCAATAGAAAGTATTCTGCTTGGCCAAAAATGTCACCACTTGGTTTTAACTAAGCAAATAGTTAAGAGCCTTCCACTGAATAATTACTGCAGTGATTAATATGTTTCACCTGGGAATAGGTTATTTATCTCCAGCTGATGGAGCGAGTAGCTTCTCATTTCTTAAACTAGAGAATTCCCTTGGGTAAAGATTATAAATGCACACAGTCACCAGCTACTTCATTATGTACAGCGTGCAAAGTATTTTTTTTTTTGCTTTCAGAACTGCCTTCTATGTCAACAATTCTTTGTAACATTGATTCAACAAGGTGCTAGAAACATCCCTTAAAGATTTCAATCCACATTGACATGATAACATCACACATTTGCTGCAGATACTGTGTCCCATTACTCCGCCATTCTACCACATCCTTTATTGGAATGAGATCTGGTGACTGTGGAAGAAATTTGAGTACAGTGAACCCAACGTCATGTTCAACAACCAGTCTGAGATGATTTTAGGTTAGTGACTTTGAGGCACATTATCCTGTGGTCGTAAAGGGATGGACATGGTCAGCAACTTTATGCTTTGGCATTCAAACAATACTCAATTGGTACAAAGGCCCAAGGGGTGCCATGAATATATTTTTGACCCCATTATACAGTACCACCACCAGCCTGAATCATTGATATAGAGCAGGATGGATCCATGCTTTCATGTTTATGCCAAATTCTGGCTCTACAGTGCCTTATATACCCTTACAAACACACATGTTTTATATTTGGATTTTATAGACCAACACAAAGTGGCACATAATGGTCAAGTGGAAGAAAAATTATAAATTGTTTTAAAAAAAATTTTACAAATAAAAATCTAAAAAGTGTGGCATGCATTTGTACTCATCCCCCTTTACTTTGATACCCTTAACTAAAATCCAGTGGAACCAATTACCTTCAGAATTCACCTAATTAGTAAATAATGGTCTGTGTGTAAATCCCAGTATAAATACAGCTGTTCTGTGAAAGTTTGCTAGAGAACATTAGTGAACAAACAGCATCATGAAGCCCTAGGACCACACCACATCAGGGATAAAGTTGTGAAGAAGTTTAAAGCACTGTTAGGTTATAAAAAAAATATCCCAAGCTTTGAACATCTTACGGAGCACTGTTCAATCCATCTTCCAAAAATGGAAACAGTATGGTGCAACAACAAACCTAACAGAACATGCCCATCCATCTAAACTGACAGGACAGGCAAGGAGAGCATTAATCAGAGAAGCAGCTAAGAGGCTTATGGTTTTTATGGAGGAGCTGCAAAAATACACAGCTCAGGTGGGAGAATCTGTCTACAGGACAGGACAACTATTCGTTGTGCACTCCACAAATCTGGCCATAAGCAGTCCCGTTTTCAGTTTGCGACAAGCAGCTCTCCCCTTTCTTTTCCTAAGTTGAATAAGTCTACTGCTGGGTGCTCATCCTGCTGTCCAGTTCAAACTGCAAGTTCACTGCCAGCCCACTTGCAGGGCCCGTACCTGATGAATGAGTGGCTGAAATTAACAACAATATCTACAATAATTGGCTAAAAAAGGTTTGACTGTAATCAGTTAAAAAAATTATTTCTCCTGCATTGTAAGCCTTTTTGATGTCCTCTCAGAATCACCAGGGCACACCTTGGTCCAAAAGTGAGAAGAACTCACCCCATCATAGCAAAAGATCTAAGGAATTTTATTGATCAAGGTGTTCTCAGTGAAACCAGAACTGGCACAAATGGTGCAACTTGACATCAAGATGTCATATAGAGAGGGACGCAAACAGCAGTTCTATCAATGTCCAGAAGCCCACCAGCAGACTGTTAATGAGGAAGTCACCTCTATGTGATGGCTATACAATCTGATCAGCTTTAATGTAATCAGTTATGTTATTATTTCAGTTTGAAGCCCACATACATGCCTGCTTGCCTTACTGTATGGCAGAACTCTGTGCCTAACTTATTAATACAAAGAAATAAGATCTTGTAAGATTAATAGCTTATGCCTTATTTACACTAAGTTTTACTTATTTTGTCATCAGCCAAATACAATACCTGTTTTAAGTAGATCACTAAATCACATACAGTAACTGTTCACCAGTTTGTAACAGGCTTGCAAATTAGCTTAGCTCCTTATTTAACTATTATTATATTCTAAGAATTAATGTTGATCATAAGATCACTTTTACTCAACATTTAGATTTTAGTGCATAACAGTGCACTGTCAATTTGCCCTCACCTCAGACATGTTTGATCTCAGATATGTTTGTTCTCAGATATGTTTGTTCTAATGACCCCTGTTTTATCACATAGTGGCGAACAAATGAAACAAACTGGTTTAAAACTTCTCGCAGGAAGAATGAACATACATTAATCTGTCCATACATCTTTAAAGATTCAGTTTTCCTACTGTACTTGGAGCAAATCATGCCGTATTGCGCGTTTGCTTATGTTGTGAGGATTTCGGTGTTTTGTAGATGTAGTTTCTGTGTCTTCCACATACTCTGTGTATTTACGAGAATTGTCACGTTGATTGGTTTTGTGAGTGACGTGTATAGCCACACCCACCACAAGGGAAATACTGATATATTCCAGATAATGTAATGTAATCTGGCACAAAACTGCTAATAACATACCTTATACTCAACTTTTTTATTGAATTTATTTTTACATTTTATTTTATTTATTTTTAGATTTTACTTTCAGGCAAATAACAAAGGACTAGTTCCATTAAATTCTGTCCATTGAGGTTTGTGTGAATCGGCTGGACAGATATACAAACAGACATTTAATGACATAGATACATTCTATGCCCCTTACTTCCTTTATCCCTTTATCAGTTTAACGTGTTTGAAATCACAGACAGTCTACCCCTGTTTCTAATACCCTTCAGTATTTATTTTCTATTTATCCCTTTTCCCTTTTCTTGTGTGTGTGTGTGTGTGTGTGTGTGTGTGTGTGTGTGTGTGTGTGTGTGTGTGTGTGTGTGTGTGTGTGTCTGTGCGTGCGTGCGTGTGTGTGTGTGTGTGTGAAATAATCATTCTCATTCACACACTCTATGTACATAAAACCCTGTAATCAATTCTGATCTACACACACACACACACACACACACACACACACACACACACACACACACACACACACACACACAATTTCCTGATTCTATTGCAGGTGGTTGACGAGATCAGTATCTGGTTTTATTCTTTCTTGCTCTGAGTTAATAGTTTGTGTGTGTGCGTGTGCGTGTGTGTGTGTGTGTGTGTCAGAAAGGTAGAGAGAGAGAAGGGAAGATAGATGTGATTGACAGATTGTGTGTGTGTCTGTGCGTGTGAATACATATACAAACAAAAGATGAGGATCATTTTATTTGTTGATAGTCATCTCTCTCTTTCTCACACGCATACAAATACACATGCGCACACACCTGTGAGTGTGTGGGTGTGAGTGTGTGAGAGAGAGAAAGAGAGAGAGAACCTAAAAATTTAATGAGAGACAAAGTGGGATAAAGAGAGACACTGTTTTCACTGTAACTTTATTGAACTAATGACCTCGCGTGGTACCTTTTAGCCAAAAATAGATACGACATTCTGTGGCATTGTTAGCTAGGTATCAATGTCGTGTCGTGCTAACTTATAATTTGTAGATTTAGCTATCTGTTAGTAGGCTTTTGCTAACTTTAACTAGCTTGCAAAGTTAAATTTAACTGTGCTAAATTGTGCCAAAAAACAAAATTCAAGTTCACACACAAACAGTGTTTGTGTCAGTCTGTATCCTACAGTCTCTCTCATTGTCATATATGTATAAAAATGAATAATTTTTAATACATAATGTAAATGCTGTGATGATAGCCTGAAAGCCATTGCCCATTTACATTGGACAGCTCTGCGTTTGAACACTAAGAAGAGGATTCACTGAGCTTTCAGCACCTTGGACAGCTCCTCTGTATCTAGGGGAGGGGCAGGGCGCCCTAACTCATCAGGCCTGGACGCAGATTATGGCTCACCTATCACATATAACCAATAAAAGGGCCATGGAAGCCCAGTCCAGGAAGAAGGTTCTTTCAGAACACACTCTGGAAAGTCACAGAGAAAAGCATCCTGTAGCATGCACCCAATTGTGCCCTCGTCAACCTGAAAGCCTACCTGGCCTCCTGTGTGGATAATCCTAATTCTGCTTTAAATGAAGTATATACTGAATACAGGATTATTGGTGGCTCAGAACGGCCATCCCAGATCGAGCCCCAAAGCAGACTGTGAGCTATAAGCCAGTACGCGCTGTCTTGTTGAACACTCGATGGATCACAAATAAGACTTTCATTTTGAACAATCTGTTCACTCGTGATTTGGATTTTATTTTGCTCACAGAGACTTGGCTAAAACGAGGTGATACCAGCGCCTTCTCTGAGCTCCTCCCTGACGGCTATTCATTCTTAAGTATGCTGCGAGTGTCCCGTCATGGTGGAGGACTGGCTGCGGTTTTAAAACAAAATTTCAGCAACGGTTTACCCCCATGTAAAAGCTACAATAGCTTTGAGCTAGATCTGGTTTTTATTCAGTTTGCATGTCCTCTCCTGTCCTTTTTTTATGCAAAACTTAAGATGCACCTATATAGAATGGCTTTTAATATTTTTAGTTTCATGTGTTTTTTTTTTATATATAATTTTATGTTTTAATTTTGTTTTAATGCTGTGAAGCACCTTGGTTCAACTTAGGTTGCTGTAAGGCGCTATACAAATAAATGTTGATTGATTGATTGTTTTATTGATTGGAATGGTGGCTTGCATTCAGCCATGTTTTTCTGCATTGACAAATGAAAGCTTTGGCAGAAGCGACTGAGACCTCTTTCTCCTGAGAAGGGAACAGGGGAAGTTGGTATCTAAGACAGCATTGAAAAGGTGAGAGGTCAGTGGCCGACATGAGCCAGGAGTTGTAGGCATATTTGATCTGGAGCCATTCGATGCATGAGGTCATATGGTATGTGGGACCAGGGACTGTTTGAGAATCGGAAGAGGTCTTGGGGGTTGGGGGGTTGCTTGTCTTATTTCTGGTGAAAGAATCGCAGGACACTCATAAAGTGGCAGGTGTCCTCCCCAGGCATTCTTCCACCAGAAACGTTGTTGAATAAGGACTGGTGTGCGTGCTGCCCCCAGGTTGAGCTGTGTCCACATTCCAGAGGCTATTCTGTTTCTGGGAATTATTCAGGGGAGGTGGTGATGGGAGTGGGGCAGGGAGAAGACTTTAGGCAAGAGGCCAGACAGATGGAGCTCCATCCAAGGATGGCATTGTTTCTCCAATCTATCTGTGGGTTGTGATTGATGGTTCAGGACATCTGAAAACCAACTGGCACTGAGCTTCATGCATGATCAGGAATGAAATCTCTTCCCAGTGGTTTCCCAATGTCCTCAGGGTGACAGGGATAGTTTGCTGGGTGATCGAAAGAAGGAGCGTTCAATCAAGGGCATGGCCTGAGAATGGTGGTCCCAGGTAATGCAGTCCCGCTTATCAAAGAGGTGTATGACAGGAAAACCAATCAGCCTCTAGGTAAATGAGCAGCCCTCTCTAGTGCACCTAGGTTCACTGGGGGAGCTTTGCTTTTAATGGGCACTGTAGGAGCAGATGTCCCATCTGACGACAGGCCAGTAGAGGCATGCCCTTGCCTGAATTTAGCATTGCCGCTCCTCCAGTGAAATTGTTTGGGCCCTTGACCAGCTCAGAAAATTCTTTCAGGCAGGTGTCATACAAGGCCTGAGTGTCCCACTGAGGGGTGGCTGCCAAAGTTTGGAACACTATGGTGTAATCATAAGCAGATCAGGACCCTCGACAAAGCTCAAGTAGCTGCCTGGCAGCCTGCATGCCCCCATGGGAGTGGTTGAATACCCTTCTTATCGCCTTAGTGAAGGTATTGAAGGTGGCACAGCAAGTGTCATTGGCATCCCAGATGGAGCATTCAGTGGGTAAGGTTCAGGGCTGAAGCTCAAGTTACATAGAGGATTGCAACAAGAAATCTCCATTGTAGGGTTGAGAATTGGGAAAACAGGGTTGGGCCGAGCTGGGGTGTCAAATTTGAAGAGAGTGCAGTGCATGGCTGTTGAAACTGGGTTGACAGATGATATAATGTTTGGGAAATTTGCTGACGGAGCTTTTTTGGCCAATGGTCTGATGTAATTTGGCCTTAGAAGGGGTGATTAGTGCAGAGACTTGGCCAGAAGTGAAACGTGTCTGCTGGGTCCGTCATGGCCACAGTAAACAGTCATGGGTGAGGCTGAATGAGAGTGAACCCAATAGCAGACAAACAGATATTTTTTATTCATTAAAACACAGAGGAATTTTAGCATGCTGACGTAGCAGGATTGGAGAAGAGGAGCTGTGCTTGTAAGTCAGTGTGTGACTGGGATGAATGGAGGAATCCCTTATGATGATAGAGAAGGCAGGGTGATGATGTAGGGGGAATCTCTGCAACCCCGATAGTAGAGTATGAAAAAAAATCTTCTTGGATTATACAAGAGATTACATCAGGTAAATCTGGACTGAACTGTTGCCATGCCTCTCAGCTCTTACCACTCTCTCATCTGCTGAACAGGGCTGCGATTTGGAAAGAGGCTGATACTCAAACAGCATCAACAAGCTCGTGGACCTGTTAAATGGGATGTTCTCCACATGTCATGTCACTAAAATGCCGCCCAACACAATTGTCAGACAACACCTATACCAAGCCCGGAAGGGTTGTGCCATTAGTTTTTCTCCTCTATGGCAGCCCCATGCTCAGATTTCCTAAAAAAAAAAAAAAAAAAAAGACACCCAGAGAAAGAGGAGAAATAATTGCAGCAATTGAAAACCCACTTTACTAATACTCCTGTCATCCTGAACCCTGACTTTGCCCACCTGTTCCAGGTCCACACAGATGCCTCGGAGACCAGGCTAGGAGCAGTCCTCTCAAGCTGATGGGGGGACTTGATGTTCCTGTTTGTGGAGTTCAATGTTCCTGTTTCTTTCCGACTTGTTGAACCACTACATTTCAGTAATGTTTCCTTATGTAACAGTAACCTTAGCTTACACCCACAAGTAACTGCATGGTTTAAAATATATGCATTCATGCTATATGTATTTGGACAGTGTAATTGTAGACGTTCAGCTTAAATTTGAGGGATTTAACAAAATTATTGCATTATTATTACCCATTACAAAATGACAGCCATTTAAGTCCCTCCATTTTCACACACTCAAAAGCAATTGGACAAATGTCTGAAAAGCATTTTGATGGCCTGCAGGTGATTGAGTTGATATATGGTTGATCTCAAGTGTTGAATTTGCATTTGATAGCTGTTCATGAGAACTCACTATATGTCTCCAAAGCGGTGTCGATGTGAGTGAACATCATAAAGACATCATGTCTTATAGAGAAAACAAGAAAAACAGATCTATCAAAGTGGTGCCATCATTAATTATGGTAAATAAATGTCATAATAGCCAAACTGACAACTTGGCATAGTTTTGAAAAGAAGGAATGCACTTGCAAGCTCAGCATCACCAAAAGACCTAAAAGACCATGGAAGACAACTAAAGATGATGATTTTTTTCCGCCAAAGGAAAAACACCTGGCCAAGTTAATATCTGGAGGAGAAATCACTGACCCTGTGCTCTGACATCACCTTCCTTCCAGTTACAAAATGCAAAGACGTGAAGAAGTGAAATTATTTCTAAATAAGTACATGCGAATAAAAGGCTGTTTTTTTAGTAGAAATTGAATTTTCATATATGGTATATGAAAGATATAATTGAAGGCAGAAAGACCCACACTTACTGTAGCATTTGGTAACCATTTGTCCCTCATTTGCCTGCTTTAGTCAGTGCATGCAAAGCTTTTGTTTTTTAACAGATGAATGTTAAAAAGTATTCAGAAATTTATTATTTTTGAGCCAGTAAAGTATATAGTAAGTATAAATAGAGGGACTTCATAAAATTTGCTGTTACTCCTAAATGTTTAATGTAACATTTTAGATAACATTTATTCAATTAAAGCTGAGTATCCACATTTCAGTCACATCTTTCATTGCTTCATTTATTGTGCTGATTTTGCAAAGATGTTTTGCAAATACTTATGGATCTGACTATAGCACTGTGATACAGCAATGAAGAAAGTCTGCTGAAGATTAATCCTTTATTTAAAAAATAATAAGAAATTGTGTGATGTAGGGTTTTGGGTTTTGCGCATACTGTACCATGCAGTAAAAATGACTGCTTCTGAATGATAGAGAGAGACATTCACAAACACACACAAGTTATTACCTATTTTTATTTTTCAAAGGTGGCAACGCTAATCTCTTTAAACCTCTCTTCTGCTCTCTCCCTTACCATCTCTCTCTGTTGCCTGCTGTTTCCACTTTGTGTGGTAATTCATAATTAATCTGGATGTGCTAATGAATTCTGAGTAAATGTTCATTGTGAGTCATAAGTTTGTGGAGGTATTTTTTTCCCCTGCTCTAACAATCGACACACACTCAGAACTGACGCTAAAAACATAAACCACTGTTTCATAATTGATAACGTCTGATTAGTTACAGCCTTCCAAATACACATGGGCCTTAACACGATGATGAAAGCAGGTGGGTGGGTGGGTGTTGGAGTGAACAATTATTGAATGCTCAAACTATTAGGCTGAAGTAGCTAACAAGACAGATTATAGACACATATACTTATAGACACATATTACTTGTAACATGTACATTGCAGTACTGTAAAATTCTTTTCTTTGCATATCTCACCTGCTCAACCATGATAAAGCCCCTTGGAGCAGCTAAAAAGAAATTCCAGGATACCGAATATATTATTTGTCAAGTGTATTATTTTGTTTCATTGGATTGTATTAGTTATTGTTGTCATTTCATCAGTCAGGATTTTGTCATTTTTCTTATTTTCGTTCAATGAAGCAAAAGACTCAATACCCAGCATGCAATACACATAAGCATATTCAACCACTGGGAATCTCTAATGATCATACAATCAGCATGTCTGAATGAGATACGTTCCTATGAAGTCTCTTTTATTTCTGGGAAACCAATTTTAGTGGTATTATGATAACATTTTGTTATTCTGGAAAAGATGTGGGACTTTAGATTTTATATGAGATAAGCATATATGTTTAGTTGTAGCAGGCTAGACTACAGCTTTGTCCCATTTAGCTGCTGACAGGACACCACATACATAAGATGGTCCTGTAGAACCTTAATCATGGATACTAACTGGAGGCTGATTGTCTCTTTAGTGCAACAAAATAGAGGGATATACAGGGGTGGGTCACTGTAGCGCTTTGTTGCCTGTATCATGAAAGCACAAAATTGGCTGCTGTACTGAAACTTGCTCCTCTCTCTAGTGGTTATTCATGTTGTGACTTTCATCAGGCTGGTTAAGCTTTGTTACTGGGGAGGTTTACATGAAAGGCAAGAGGTAAACCAACAATGTGCTATCCAGTAGGATAGTCTCTAAGGCATTTGTTCAATTTATTTTCTAGTGCATTAACCACAAAGTTATACCTTGGATCAGACATTGACATTTCCTTTTTGGCTTCTTCTTCGGTTTCAGATTTCCCGAACTAGGCAAGTGTTGGCATAACTTGCTTGCTGCTTTATTTTGCTCTGCCAACTTTGTAACTCCATCCTGCTTGGCCATTTGCTCTGCTAAACTCACTGCATGCTTCTAACTGCCTGTTTTCTTTGGGTAGGTAGTGATTTTGTTTTTCAAATGCTTTTGTTTTGTATTTTTGGTCTGATTTGTTTCACCATATAAGAAATTTGTCTTCAAATCAAACAAAAATTTTGTTACATACACAGCATGATATGTCGTGAAATGTTTATACAAATGCATGTGACTTAAAAAGAAGGATTCCTCTGTGAGAAATAAACTGCACTGGAGGATACAATAAAAATAAAAATAAAATATTCTATTAAAGTACAAAATAGGAATACAAATGAAAAAGCAAAATGTAATTGATTTATGTGAAAAATGTCTTTTCACATGTCTGCTAAAGTGACAGTTTATTTTAATTGTATTTGCACCAGTTGGTTGTGTTGGTGCATGCTTTGCTCTGAGTGATTGGTAGGTATGGTTTGGTCATTGGTTTTGGAAAAGCAAATATCCCAGGTTCTCTATCACCTCACTGAACCTGTCTATATCTGTCATGGTCTAGGTGGTGGCACTCGGGCTAGACCGGCTGATGGTGTGGTTGCCATGGGCATGTAGGGAAGGCATGAAGGCAGAGGGCTTTTAAACAGAAAAGTGTCCTTTTATTTACAAAAACAATAAAGACAATAAATGAACAAAGAAACCAAAACCACAAACTCAAACTATAACTCTTTAAACGGACTGACATAGGGAACCAGGAGCTGACACAAGGAAACCAGGAACTGGAAAACAGAAACAGGAACTGGAAAAAGGAAACATGGAGCTGGAGCTAACTAAAGACACATAGGGGAACTAGAGACAAGACAGGACTGGAGAGACAGGGTACAGAGACTAGATGGGTTAGTGGTTAGTTAGGTTAGTAGCTACATGGAATACTGGGGACGCTGCATGCTGACCTAACTGGGTTAGTAGCTAATGAAGTTAGTGGCTAACCGGGTTAGTACTGACCTAATATGGGGGAACTGAACACAACAGGGCACACATGAGGCTATACCAAACTAGCGGCTAAACTACTAGCGACCAGAACCACTAGCAGTCAATCCCACTAGAGGCTAGCCTACTGGAGGCTAACCCTACTAGGGGCTAACCCTACTAGCGGCTAACCTTGCTAGCGGCTAAGCACTCATGTGGCTACACAAATCTAAACAGACAGGGAAAGCAACAAACCAAGAACTAGACAAGACGACCTACACTAAGGACACACAGAACAGTACTTACACAGGAGGAAACACTGCCTAACTAAACATGAAACAGGACAGCTCCATGAATCCACTAACACAAGGAAACTAAAGAAAACTAATAGAGCCTTCTAGAAAAACAAAGGTAAAAACAATATTAATAAAATATAAACTCAAAGAAACAAAAACAAACAAAAAGGAATGCCCACATGACAGTAGATACAAACGAACCAACCAACAAACAATGCTCGACCCAGTTTCCCAGAACAAACTGCAATTTATAGAAGCTTTAATGAGCCACCTCTGTTCAGGTGAGCCCTCATCACCTGACCGAGGTGCCTGGGAAACTGAGTCGGCCAACAAAACTACAAAAGACAGATAAGAACAGTGACCTGTAGTAGAAGACCCTAATAATATCTTTCCTCTTTCCCTTGGTGGTTTATTGGTCACAATGTATGTGCACATGGGTAGATATAACTTGGTTGTTAGTAAATGCTTAAGTAATATAAAACGAAGAAAACAAAACTGAGGGGATACAATTACAGCTTGCATTATTAAGCACAGTGTGTTTTGCCAGTGGAAAAGGTTATTTTGTAATTGTTCATGTACAGTATTTTTCAGTGACAAACACTTTTATTAAGGGAAACGCACCTTTTGGCCTTGTGTGTAAGGAGTGTAAGGAGCATGTGTGCCTTTCCGCTACAGATCCAAATTCCCTGAGTGAGATCCCCCGTATGGCATAGCCAGTTCTCTTAACATTTCAGCTAACATGAATCTCATTCATAAATAAAAGACTTGATAGATAGATTAAAACAATACACCATATTCACTTAACTACTGTATGTTACAATCACACCTTCTTACCTGTTTTTTTTTTTTTTTTTTGCAAACATAATTGCAATTTATACACCTCTGAAAAATTATGTGCAGCTGGCACTCCATTTGAAATCAAAGTTACTTTGCCTTCTGCCAAAGTAGATGCTGTGATTTTGTCGGTATTTAGTACCAAACAGAGATCAGGAAAGGAAACAGTTGGAACAAAAGGACTCAAACTGTTTAATGTGTGATAACACATTGTCGGCACCCATGTGAGATGGCTAGTAAGGTCATAAGCACAAGGTCAGTACCCCCGAAGTCAAGGACTGAGGCAAGTCAGGATGCAAGTGCAGACCTATCTTTAATTTGGGTTAGTTTTAGCACAATCAAATCTATCATAGTATACACTATAACTGTTTAATAAAACACTATATAATGGTTTTGCATAAATATATCTGTGGGCATTTCCAAATTTCTATACATTGGTGTTGGTATTTAATATCGAAATGAATTAAATGCAGTGATTTTTGTTTTTGTTATTGTAACTGTTTTAAAAGAACAGGTATTCATGAGCCAAACAATGTCATTACAGTTCCCTTTGTTTTGGAACTGGGAAGCAATATCATGCTCAAGGTTGTGGTGTTGTATTGAATATCAGCATGGCTGTGTTATGGTTGTAGGCAGCAACAGTTCTACAAATACCATTCATTCTCAACACAGTATGATTTCTTTCCTTTCTTTTAACTATGTATTATACTCTGACAGCACCTATCCTTCCTTGACTAGAGGAAATAATGTTGAGTCTGCAACTGAGAGTTTGTTTAATTACCAAGGGTGAAAGTAATACATTTGTTTAATAAAAATTTCATTTCTTACTGATACTATGTAGCCAAAAAGTGAGGAGAATAAACCATGGAGTTGGTGGACAGTCATAAGAAATGTGTGTGATTTCCTCTAGATTTCCACTTTTTCCACTTTAAAATATCAGCTAATTTCCTGGCTTTCATTGTTGAATTCTGAATAACATGCGAGTGTATCGCAAGACGAGTAAAGATTTTTTATAAATTCTGATATAAACTAAAGTCTTGGTTTACGAGTACCAAGTATCATGTATCATGCATGCACTTCTTGTTTTGACGCCGAGCGTCACGTGATCACAACTGAGCCAATGGTTTCTCCCTCTCTTGCGTTTTGGAATTGTGGGTAATCGTCTCCCCTGCTCGGTCCTAGTGCACGTTTCTCAGTGTACGCGTGTACTATTTAACATTAACATTTTGTGTTTGTATGTGTGTGTATATAGCGCGTGTACGGTTTATCATAATGTGTATGCGTGTGTAAATCAAAAGAAAGTCTCATTAGAGAGGTTAAAGATTTATTTTCTCTCTCTGTCTCTGTATCAGCCTGCAGGTTGAGTGCACATGAGTCATTTGACACCATGCACTTTGACACACACACACACCAAACCGCACATCAACACCCCCCCGCCCCCTTCACACTGCCTTCACACACACACAATCATGTCGCCTTACAAACACAGAAACACTGTTCTCTTGCGATTCTTTGCAAAGGTAAAGTGCAGGTTAATTTGTTTTATTTTTACCTTACAGCAATGATTTCGTTAGTCTGCGCTCATTCGAGTGTCATTAGAGAGATTTCTTTTTTTTCCCCGTTAAAACAGTGTTTCCGTTATGTGTGTGTGTTCTGAAACTTAAAAAGAGGGGGAGAGGAGTTTTACTGTGTAAGACGAGAAGAGGGAGAGAGTAGGGGCTCATTCCACACACACACACACACAAACACACACATACACAGCGCCTGCACGCACAAACAGAAACACTTATCTGGTGGGATTTATTTTTACTTTTTTTTATATTCATTTTTTTTATTTATTTTGAGCCATTATTTCGTATGAGAAAATACGATTTGGTTTACGAAACAAATTATGTTCGTAATCCAAGGTTCCACTGTAAATGGAAAGCTAGTGTGCTATGTAGTGTACAATCGCTTGTTCCACACAACAAGTAGTGCACACAACAAGATTTAGTCATTTTAGAAGCTGTTTAGTTTACTTCAGCTGTGAAGAAAACATGATTTGTAGGTAGTTTGGAATGACTTAGAAGCAATTATAAGGAGACAAGGCTTTGTTTAATATTACATAACATTATCAAATGTCTTCTCTTGCTGAAATTGGCTTTAAATGTGGGTTTTGGCAGGCAGATGCTCTCTCTTCAGTACAGCGGACCATACCGGTCTTCTTTCATCCATGCTGATGACTGACAGTAGATATAAAAAAAATTATAATTGTAGAACACCTGTAATGTGGAGGGATACATATAAGTTAAATATCCCAATGCTGTTATGCTCTATATCAGATTACTCAATTGGAACTAATTGTTTTATAAATATCTTCAAGTTACAATTGTTGTACATTTTTCTCCAGAACAAAATTATTAAAGCAAGCACCAGACACCAACCATCACTTAACTTGCTTTAAGTATCACTGGGGTACATCATATGAAGGGCAAGCAGTAAGAAAAGCTAAGTGAATTGCAGAGAACAAACACATCCTATTCCTTGTGCTCTTCATGTTAATCGTAGATGGTAATTAAATTGTCTGAGACCAGCACCAGGACTTCCTTCAGGCCAATATCCTATCAAAGCCATCCATCGTCTTGGAGGAATGCACACACACACAAACACACACACACACACACACACACACACACACACACACACACACACAGCATGTGCAAACCTCCCTTGTGGCACATTTTTACTAATCATTTATCCAGGCAAATAAACATGACTTTAATCCAGTGGTGTGATTATGGTCATACATGCTTACATTCATTAACTTATTGTGTGTGTGTGTGTGTGTGTGTGTGTGTGTGTGTGTGTGTGTGTGTGTGTGTGTGTGTGTGTGTGTGCCAGGATCTTCTTAATTTACCTAGGATTAATGAGCGCAGGGTATTATCAGAGAAAAAGAAAGGAAGTCATAATATATTCTATTGAACAGAAAAATACATTATGCAATTTACTGAACTCACCTATAGACAGTAATTAAACAGTTGGTTTCTCTGAAGTACATAAAACTACTTTGAATTTATACAACAAAACTAGTGTTATTATTGTGTGCAGTGCATGAACTACTGTTAATCCTCATAGATTTTCTTTTTTTTTTTAACTCCCCTTTTCTTGGAGGGTGCCTACTTGAGTACCAACAATAAATTACAATGAGAGCATTTTACGCACTAGGGTTCATTGACTACAGGATTACCACAATATGCCATTATATTTTGTGATTTTGTAAGCATAATTATATACAGTAAAACTATTTTAATACTTAAAAAGCTTATCATCTGACATACATTTTTCCATTCTGTGAAACTGAATATTATGCATTTTGGACATTATGTGAACCCCATGGTACAGTTGTGTAGACACTTAGCAAAGCTACACATAGTGTACATAGTTGAGCTGCAGTGTTCGGTGTGACATGCCTAAATCATAAGCAATATCAATCACTTATTTTATACATTTGTGTTGTTTAATTACTTTATGTTTCCCTTAATGTTTCAATACATGTCCTTTGCCTCTTTTTGCTGTTATAACTAGCATTGTTTTTCTCCAAGTGGAAGCCATGACACATATTTAGACATACACTCTAATTCCATGGTCTTTCATGATTTTTATTTCTACATTGTAAATCAGTGCCGAAGGCATCCAAAATATTCTGTAATCTCCTTTGAACAGTTGATATTATTGAAAACAGGTGATATGAATGTGCCTGTTACATATGATCTGTAAAGCCTTTATAATGTCTCCAATCTGATGTGCTGTTAATTGGTGATTTTTAAACGAACTTCACCGCTGTAAAACTCTGCAAGTTTTGGTGTTGCCTTCATGGGATGGTCTTCATGAGAACCAGTTTCATCATGGTGCTTGATAGATGCAAATGCACATGACAAATACTGTTCTTACAAGAATTATTCCAGAACAGCTGACCTTCATGTCTTAAAATAACATCTTTTTGTTGTTACTTAATTACCTAATTCCCTATTTGTAATTTCATAATTTTGAATCTTCAGTATTGTTCAAGAATGTACAAAATAAATCACAAAACAAAAAATATTCGATTAGAAGTTGTGTTCAAACCTTTGACTGGTACTATGTTTATGGTGAAAGTTGTTTAAAATTCTTGCTGGTTCTATGTAGCCAAAAGCTTAGGAAGGTAAACTACAGTATACAGATGGTCGTCAGTCCTGAGAAACTTGGGGTTGACTTTCTTTATACTTTATTGCTATTTATTCTGCTTTAGAATATCAGCTAACTTCCTGATTCTGGGTTGAATCCCAAATA